>OX422210.1:475305259-475905259 GCA_949130495.1 Sambucus nigra
GAGAGTATAACTGTACAACACAAATTTCAACCATAAATCCATGGTCATAATGGTGTGCACCGACATCATCAACAATAAACAAATTTGAATCGCACGAATCATATGCCAATGCGTCACATGAGGATAGAAAATTACAATAAGGATCCAAATATTTACTATCATTTTTTTTAAATAGTCACGTAAAATTGGGGACGCATACTCTACTCCAAAATATGAGACTTTGCGAAATGCCTGAGAAGAAAAGGTATCGTGGAGTGATATACTTTCATCATCAAAAATGGGAGGAACGTCATATTTACTTGAAGTATCACGAAAATCGGATGACAATGTGACACCCCGCCTAATTAACCCCGGGTGATCAGTCTTAAATTAAGTTAGAACAGGTTTCTCAGTTGGATCATTCTTAGCATCACTGTCGCCTTTTTAATTACTAACCACCTAAGTGAGAAAATTAAACTGGTGCCAAGTTTTATCTTTCATTAACTTAAATGAAACTCATGCGGAAAATAAAATAACACAATAATCACAATTAACTAAAACAACCATTCACAATTTATTAACTGACCGAATAAACCATCGGCTCAAACTCCAACAAATATAAAATAAGGACAAGTAATCAATCTCAACAAGTCTGACAAAAACTAAATGAACTGTGAGCGACATGCTCGAAATAACTGATAGAAGACTCTATACTAGAATGAAAGAGTGAGGCGTCTATCAAAACTCCCGCAACATCCACATATGCTGCAGCAATGGATTCCTAAAATAGAGTCAAGCATGGCGTCCCTATGGCTGGACACCTAAAAGGTTTTTTAAAAAAATTATGGCAAGGGTTAGTACCCAAAAATATTTTAAAAATATTTAGCAAATGATTAACTTGCAGTAATAAGTAAATATGCATGCTCTCCATATTTTAGTTAGTGTCGCACTCCCTTGAGGAAATCCTCACCCCTCCCCTACTGTGCACTACTAACGCCTTAAATAAAATTCACCTAGCTCTTTATCTTGTGACTAGATAAATTATATACCCCTTGCGAACACCCTACTCTAACCGAGTATGCCTTAATTATGATTTTTAAGTTTTTAACGGCATCTACTTAATTAAATCATTTTCCTTTTTAATTTCATATAACTTTCACATTTGTTATACATATAATACAACTCATACTTTGTATTAATTAGCACGTATATAATTATTTACCTAATTATATACTTAATCATATTACAGTATTCACAAACATACTGAAATAACATCTAATAATGGTATTTTCCCCGAGTAAAGTCTCACCGGGTATAAATTTTCTTAAGTGCTATCCCACTAGGTGTAATCACATAAACTAGTTACCCCAAGTCAGAATCGCTCACTAACTAGGTTAATACATATATATTGGAGGCGGTCATATTCCTTCCCTGAAAGTGAGATGCCCCTCACCCATAAAACGGACGCCATGAACTGGGAATATACTCGCCCTACTCCTCACGCTAGGGGATTCATCCACTACGCGCAACCTCCCCCTATAGCACTAGAGTATATAATAATAATAATAATATCTATCACTGATATTAATGCACACACCATATATATATATATATATATATATATATATATATATATATATATATATATATATATATATATATATATATATATATATATATATATATATACTATCACACACCGTATATATATATATATATAAATATAAAATATCCTGGCTATACCGTGTACTAAGTCCGTGACACAAGCCTATTCCATTTTATTATGAGTTTATGGCCCAACTCAAATTATTTATTAATTTGCACATTAATGTTTTTTGGTATCGCCCCAACCAATATTCGGTCTTACTCTCGTGGCCCGAATTAAAACAACTCCCGAGTCTATATTCCCGACTCTAAATTATTTAGCCTTCACCTAAATAAAATTTTCGTCTTGGTATCGCCCCACCAATATCCCCAGACTTGTCCATTCAGTCCGTATTTAAAAATTTGAATCGAAATTCCCAAAATTTTAACTCTAGTATGTCACACCTAATTTCCCCTTCATCCCGATTAATTTTAATCATGATGTGTCACACCAAATCGCCCTCAAATCCTAATTAATTTTTATTCACAATTAATTAGATTTAAACCCATGTATTTATTACTCAACAATTAAGGCATTGAAGGATGTTTATTTAATTTCCCTACATATAAAAGAAAACTGGGCGAACTGTCAAAATTTTCGGACCATCGATTGATCGATGGTCCCCCTTCGATCGATCAGGTCCTCGTCTTCCCCGAGTTGGCTGTTTCAGCCATGGATGCCCACCTCCAAACCCTAGCTTCCTTTACACCAAAAACTAAGCTTTCCCATCGGCAATAGACATCAAAAACCTTATAAGGAACCTTCCTAAAGTCCAGAAACATCACTTAATTTCTTTCCTCTACTGTTTTCACGAATTTGGGTTTAAAAATCCAATTCAGTCTTTAACCCATTTAAACATCAATTCTATATCACCAATTTATTTTTAATTCCTCCGGTTTACACAACTTACCAGATTACAACCATACAACTGAGATTAAATATGAACTTTTACTCAATTTAGAAATTAGATTCATAATTTACAAAAACCGATGTTTATACCCCTCTAACTCTCAAAACGAATTTATTTGATTATCCACATCACATAAATATGAATTGAAATACACTTTAAATGCTACAGCAAGTTAACCACTTGCCTTAGGGTTCGTAGAGTCTGAATTTGGAATTGTGAGTGCCCAAGGTTGAAGATGACTCTTTTTGGCTCTCCTGCGATCCCCGAATTTTCCTTTGGCTGCTGTTAGGGTTTCCTAACCCTCCAAGTCTTCTCTAAATTCAATTCAGCCATTCTCTTGTTTCTTTTAATTGTTTAATTAACCTCAATCCTATTTTTTGTCTAATGGGCCAAGCCCAAGTGACCCAAATGCCCCCGTGTGAGCCCGGCTATGTCTAAAAACGTCCCATGACCCGTTTACTACCCCGGGTACACTTTTTCGACTATCTCGGCCCATCCAGACTCAACCGTATGCTCAGAATTGGCATCCGAATTAATTTATAAAAATACTTATTTCACACCCAAATTAGTCTATACCAACTCCCTGCCGAAATAAGTATATATCCCGTCATTAATACCCGGAATGACGTAAATACATTATTACTATTCACTTAGTAAATAAGTTTCCCTAAATATTAACCATTCACTTCCCGATTAATATTTAAAAATAAATTTCCATAATTAATTCAATTAAAATTACGTCACGCAAGTAATTTTGAACTCCCGAGTTAATTAAATATTTAATGCATGAAAATACGGGGTGTTACATACTCCCCCCCTTATAAAGGAATTTCGTCCCCGAAATTTGGTCGTACCTATGGTGAAAACCTCTAGATATTGTTCCCGCATATCCTCCTCCTGCTCCTAGGTAGACTTGTCAACGTTGTGATGACCCCACTGTACTCTAACTAGTGGAACAACCTTGGATCGTAACTTTCGCTCACTACGATCCAGAATAGCCACCGGTCTCTCCTCTTATGAGATGTATGGCTGTAAATCAATTTTCTCGAGTGGAATGTGCCAGAAGGCCCTCTCGCTCCTGCGATATTTCTTCAGCGGTGCCACATGGAACACGTCGTGTATCCTCTGAAAATGCTCTGGAAATCCCAGCTTGTAAGCTACTGGTCCCACCCTCTCGATAATAGGGAAAGGTCCCACGTACCTCGGTGCTAACTTACCCTTCTTGCCGAACCTCATCACCCCTTTCATAGGAGATACCCGGACCAATACCTAGTCCCCAACCTCTAACTCCATATGTCTCCATGAAGCATCAGCGTAACTCTTCTGCCTATCCTGAGCTATCTGAATCCTCCCTCGGATCAACTCTATCTTGACAGACATCTCCTGAACAATCTCCAGCCCCAATAGTTTGTTGTCCCCCACCTCTAACCAACAAGCGGGTGAGCGATAAGATCTCCCGTAAAGTGCCTCGAATGGTGCCATGCCAATCGTGAATTGGTAAGAGTTGTTATACGATAACTCTACCAGAGAAAGATATTTCTTCCAACCTCCCCCAAAGTCTAATATGCACATTCTAAGCATATCTTCCAGCATCTGATTGACTCTCTCAGTCTGCCCGTCAATCTGTGAGTGATAGGCTGTACTCAAATGTAACTCCGTGCCCATGGCCTCCTGAAAACTCTGCCAAAAGTGGGCCACAAAGATCTTGTCTCTGTCAAACACAATATTTACCGGTACCCCGTGCAGCTTAATAATGTCCGCTATGAATAGCTGCGCATAACGGATTGTCTCAAAGTCTGTGCGCACCGACAGGAAGTGGGCCACTTTGGTCAACCAATCCACAATGACCCATATGGAATCGTGACCCCTCTGCGATGCAGGTAACCCTATAATAAAGTCCATGGAGATGCTCTCCCATTTCCACACGGGAATCTCCAGCGGCTATAGCATCCCTGATGGTCTCTGATGGTCAACTTTCATAAGCTGACACGTGGCACATTTTGAAACAAACTCCGATATGTCTCGTTTCATTCCTTCCCACCAATACTGTCTCCTCATATCCTGGTACATCTTATCCCCATCGGGATGTACTGCGAATCTTGACCCATGGGACTCTGTCATAACAGCGTGCCTCAACTCCTCATCCTATAACATAATTAACCTCTCATTTAGGCGTAAGCCTCCTTCCGAGCTGACCGAGTAACCCTCTGCTCCCTCAGCTAGCAACTGCCTCACCCTATCCCGACAGGTCTGATCCTCTGCCTGAGCCCTCACAACCCGCATAATGATCTCGGGTGTGATGGATAATGCTGACATGCAAGCCATGGCTACATCATCCTCATATATAAGGTCTCTCCACTTCGCTTTCCAGACTTCTGATATTTTCCCAGCCGGTCTCCTGCTCAATGCATCTACTACCACATTAGCCTTACCAGGATGATACTGAATATCAAACTGGTAGTCCTTTACGAATTCCAGCCATCGTCTCTGCCTCATATTTAGATCCTTCTTTATGAAGAAACACTGAAGTGATTTGTGATCCATGAATCATGTGAACTGCTCTCCCAGAAGATAATGTCTCCATATCCTCAAAGAAAAAATGACCGCTGCTAGCTCCAGGTCGTGAGTGGGGTAATTCCTCTCGTGGGGATTTAGCTTTCTGGACGCATAAGCTATAGCCCTTTCCTCCTGCTGAAGCACACCCCCAAGTCCCTGTAAGGATGCGTCAGTATAAACCCGATACTCTAATCCTCCCTTCGGTAAGGCAAGTACGGGTGTAGATGTCAACTTATCCTTTAGCTCGTCGAAAGCTAATTGACAATGATCACTCCAAGTGAAAGGTATCCCCTTCCGAGTCAGATTCATCAAAGGGATCGCAATCTTTGAGAATCCTTTGATGAACCGCCTGTAATAACTGGCCAATGCCAGAAAACTACGCACCTCAGTCGGTGTCGTGGGTTGCCCCCACTCCCTCACCGCCGATACCTTACTCGGATCCACCATAATACCCCGGTCTGACACCACGTGGCCAAGAAACTGTACATCCCGTAGACAAAATCCACACTTTTCGACTTTGGCATAGAACTGATGATCCCACAGTGTTTGTAAAACCATACGCAAATGCTCTGCGTGCTCCTCCTCGGTGCGCGAGTAGATCAGGATGTCATCAATGAATACGATGATAAACTGATCAAGAAACTCCCTGAAAACCCTGTTCATAAGGTCCATGAACAGTGGTGGTGCATTGGTGAGTCCAAATGGCATCACCCTGAACTCATAAGATCCATATCACGACAGGAAAGCGGTCTTAGGAACATCCTCCTCTCGGATACGTAGTTGATGATACCCTGACCTCAAGTCAACCTTAGAGAAATAGGACGCCCCTCTCAACTGGTCAAATAGATCATCAATCCTAGGTAACGGATACTTATTCCGTATCGTGCCTTGTTCAACTCCCTATAGTCCACACATAACCGTAGTGAACCGTCCAGCTTCTTCACAAATAACATCGGTGCACCCCACGGCGATGTACTCCGCCGAATGAAACCTTGACCCAGAAGCTACTGAATCTACTCTCTCAACTCCCGCATCTCCGAAGGGGCCATATGATATGGGGCCCAATCAATCGGCCTCGTCCCCGGTGCTAAATCGATTACAAATTCGATTTCCCTGCTAGGTGGCAACCCAGGTATCTCCTGGAACACATACTCAAAGTCCCTCACTACCGGGATTGAGTCCAACGGAATCGCCACCTCCTGTGAGGTTTCCTCTTCGATGTAATATAGGTGCGTGCGTGACCCTCCCTCAGGTAACGGCATTGCTATCAAGAACATCTCCTGTTCTGGAATGGAGAATATGATGTCCTCTCGTAACAATCCACAGTCGCCCGATAATCGGCCAACTAATCCATACCCAGGATGACATCCTACCCCTCCATATCTAACACTAAGAGGTCCTTTGCTAAACTAAGTCTCCCAATCAGAATGTCCACTCCTCGACAAATCGAGTGAATCGAAACCCCGCTGCCTACTGGTGACTCAACACACATTCGAAGACTACCCGCGGTCTCTAGTAACCCGGCCCGTTTAGCAAAATTATGTTTAATGAATGAATGCGATGCTCCCATATCAAAAAGAATACTAGCCTCATAACCATGAATGAGAAACATACCCTCAACTGCTGGCGGTGCTTGCTGCGCTGGAGGATTGGGAACATCCCGGAAATTTCAGGCCAGAGACTCAGGAAATTTCAGGCTAGTGTTACGGGTTGTGAGTACACGGTGAAGCCGGGGTTTATTTTATTTATATATATATATATATATATATATATATCTGTGTATGTATTGTGTGTGCTATTAAATATCAGTGATTAGATATTTATTTAATTATACTCTAGTGCTATCAAGGGAGGTTGCGCGATGTGGGTGAATCCCCTAGCTTGAGGAGTAGGATGAGTATATCCCCAGGTCATAGCATCCGGTATATGGGTGAAGGGCTTATCTCACTTTCAGGGAAGGAATATGACCGCCTCCACTTCGTTTATGTTTTGGTCCAGGCTGGTGAGCGATCCCAACCTGGGTAACTAGGTTATATGAGCACACCTAGTGAGATGGCACTTTAGAGGGAATCATCTGTTGAGGGTATACTCGGAAGGATGGGCATACGTATGATATATGTGTGGATGTTTTAGTAAAGGTACCTATATAATGGTATTAAATATTATATGCGGTTAATAATACAGTGTGTGATGTACTTAGTTTATATAACTTGTGTCACAGTTATATGCTATTATTTAAGAAGGAATTAATTGAGTTAATTGGTGAAATAACTTATAATTCTTGAATAATTATACTCAGGTTAGAGTAGTCTGGCAAGGGGAGGTTATGCCAGGACTAGTTGGACGGGGTAGTACAATTAGGTGGGGGTTAAGGTAACTGTTAGGTGTCACGATAGACGAGAGGTGAGGAAACTCAAGAGAGTGAACGTGATCCTAGCATGTGTAATCAATAACTGATATTTATTGCGATAAATTACTTACTAAATATTTTCAAAACATTTTGTGTACTAACACTTGCTATACAACATTTTTAAAACCTTTTAGATGTCCAGGCACAGGGACGCCAGAATTGATATTCTATTCCAGGGACGCGGAGCTACGGCATATGTGGATGCTAGTAGGAGTTTTGATTAGACGCATCGTTCATTCATTCCTAGAGTATGAATCATTTATCAATTTCAGTTTTATTTAGGGCTTATCGCCCAGACTTCTCAGTACATTTTTCAGATGTATTTATTCAGGCGTTGGATGTTTGTGTTGGATTATTTTTGCTTTGGTGGTCAATGGTTCATTAGGAAAATTGTTTAAATAATTATTCAGTTGATTTAAAGTCAGTTGTGTGAATGGTTTATATTTAATTCTGCATGTATTGGTTTGTTTAATTAAAAAGTTAAAATTTGGCACCAACTTTTGGAATACTAGGTGGTTAGTAAGTTTAAAAAAGTTTTCGACAGTGATGTTAAGGATGAACCAACTGGGATTCCTGTTTTAATTTGGTATAGGACTGATCACCCGATATTTTATTAGGCGGGGTGTCACAGATGGTATGAGAGCATCAGGTTCTAATGTCCTTAGGATCGGTGCAGATTTTCACGTTTCGGTTTAGCAATCTTTGATATAGAACCCTATTATAGGATTGTTGTATTCTTATACGTATGTGCATCTACGTTCTTCTGCCAAATTTATATTTGAGGGTGAACTCATACGATTCGACTCTCATTTCAGATGCCGCCCAGGAGAGAGAGAGCAGCTAGGGAAGCAGGGGGAGATGAGACTAGAGAGGCTCATTAGGAGCAAGAGTTATACCCCTAGAGTTCGCGGGTAAGTCAAATTTAGTGGGTACGCGGGCTGTAGCAGCCATAGTATGTAGATAAAATTTTCGTGGGGTAGCGGAGTTCTTTGGTGTTCTTCACGGGAGAGTGGAGGTGTACACTGAGAGAAGATTCGAATTATGCGACGGGCTACTACTTTCGAGAATTATGGGGATATGGTTGATAAGATTTGTCAAATATCGGCTGGATAGTGATGGATTTGAACTATTGTGGATAGTGGGGTTAAGTTTTGGTGTTCGCAACACCAGGGTATGATTTGTACTAGGTATCACCTGGGAGGGGGTCTAGCCTATATATATATGTTGTATTGTGCGGTGCGATAGACACAAAGTGAGGTCTTCTATTCTTAAATTTTATCCCGGGGAGTAGGGGTGGTTACCGAAGTGAATCAGGATGGTTAAATTTATTTTCGAGTAGGGAGAGATAGCTCGGGGTTTATTTTTGCGCAAGAACTAGTGATAGTAAGGGTGCGGTATTTTATGTTGTCTTTGGTGGCATAAGGGTAGGCGTATATACTTTTGTGTTAAGAGACAAGTATTTCGGGGTACGTGCTATGAACTGAGGGTCTAACGGATCTCAACGACTGACAAAGTTAGGTAGTAGTATATCGGGGGGTTCCTTGTTTGGATTTCGCTTTGCGAGACGTCCCATGCATGAAACTTAGTGCAACATTGGAAGTGGGGAGATGTTTGGTCGTTAGTACATGGATTGGGTACCCCAGGGAGTATATATATATATGTGTGTGTAATATGACTACGGGATGGAAGTTATATTATGAGCTACGAATAGCATAGTTGGGTAACTTTCATGCGGTAAAGCACGGGGATAGGGTGTATGGGCACCCGGATTAATTAAGATAATTTTTGTGGTTAGGAACGGGTATAGGGTCTATGGGCGCCCTGGTTAAATTAATTCATATGTGTATAAGTTATGGTTAGAAGCGGGAGAGATAGATATAACGAGCTTATAGTCACATGACTAGAGAGTGATATTCGAAGCTCGGAACGATAGGCTTATCTTAATTTCGAGGACGAATTTCCTTTGTAAGGGGGGAAGTATGTAACACCCCGTAATTTTGAGTATTTAATATTTAATTATTTTGGGAGTTATAAAAATATTTAAACTGGAGAAACATAAATTTATGATTTGAAGAATTTATTTAAGTAAATAGAATTTATTATTTTGGCGACTTTTAAGTTTAATTGCCTGAATTAAATGTGTGTCGCATTTTGAGATCGAAATTTGGAAATCTCAAAAAAATATTTCGGATGATAATTCTGAGTGCGCAGTTGAGTCCGGATGGGTCGAGATAGTCAGAAAAGAGTACCCGGGGGTAGCAATTGGGTCTCGGAGCATTTTTGGGCTAAACCGGGCCCATACGAGGGCATTCTGGCCTTTTTACATTTTAGGGTAAGGAGATCCACGAATTTTAGAACTCTAAGTCAGGTTATAAGAGTTGGAGGCTAGGGTTAGGGGGAAGAAAAACACACTACAGCCATTAGAGAGAAGAGAGAAATAATTCCAAGGTAAAAAGGAAGAAGTGGGAAGGATTCAAAGGAGACTTTCACCGCAAACTCATTGGGAAGAAAGATTGAAGGAGAAAGATCATCAATCACCAACCACAATCACAAAATCAGACCTACTGTACATAAGGCAAGTTTTTATTGCAAATCAAATTCAAGTTATAATACCCATGTGTAGGGAGTTTTAAGAATTGGTTGATTCTATTGAAAAACCTTGAATTAAATGTTTGAATTGATCACATGTTTGGGTAGGATTGCATGTAGAATTAATCCCTAAGTAAAGATAAAATGAAATTTGAATATATTTGATGATTAACATGGAATCTTTATGAGTTCTTGGATGAAGAACATGAATCTTGAATGACTTAGGGTTTAATTGATGAACACAAGATGTCAATCTGCCAAAATTTTTTACACAACTTTAAACATATTCCATTTGAGTTTTACTTCGAATTAGAGTGTGAACCATACATGCCTGGAAAGGTATTTCTCTTATATATCCAATGAACTTGGAATCAGGTCAATCGGAGTTCTGTAGAGGGAGTAATCGACATTTTACTACAGGGTGTTTGATCTGTCAACATAGTAATCTGCCAGAATTTTGACGTGACTTTAAACGTGTGCGATTTGAATTTTACTTTGAATTAGAGTGTTAACTCTACATGCCTAGAAAGGTATTTCTCTTAGCTATCCAATGAACTTGGAATCAGGTCAATCGGAATTCTGTAGAGGGAGAAATCGAAATTTTACTAGAGGGTGTTTAATCTGCCAAAAAATTTGAGATTTTTCTTTTTAAGCCTCAAATGTCATTTTATCGGGGAAGTGTTTGGGACCTTGATGAAATATATTGATGGAATAATGATATGGCAGTAGGTCTATGATTGAGTGTTGGATTTTAATGTTGTGAGAGAGTTAAAGTGGAGATTCATAGGCTTGATTGTGACGTACTCTAATTCGAGATGATAAGAATATAATTAAGAAAAAGCGTGAGCAAGCTTAAATTCGTTAGGTCAGTGGGTTAACAAGGGTAACTACTAGGGCTGTGTTTTTTTCCGAACATTTTAATTTTTTCGATATCCGATCCGATATTTTCCGATTTTGGAACATATATAAGGTTTTCGATTTTTCGATTTTTCGATTTTCGATTTTTCCGAAAAAAATCGGATCGAAAATTGGAAATAATTCTGAATTTCCGATCCGATTTTACCGAATTATTTCTGATTTTTTCCGAAATATTTTTCGATTTCCAATTTTTCTAATTTTTTTAAACATTCTCGTGTGTCCCACATCCGCTAGGAGAGGAAGAGAGGCCCAAAAAGTCCTCTGTAAAAGGAGAATATCCATCTATCCTCTACACAAATGAAAAAATTGGTTAAATCCTTACATATTTACATGTTGGGTTAAATCTTTTTTTTTATTTCTTTAAAATGAGAATTTCGAGTAATCGAAAATCCTATATTAATTTTTTTGAAATTTTGGAATTTCCAAAATTTCTGAATTTTTCTGATTTTTTTTCCGATTTTCCGATTTTTCCGAATTCGAAAACTTTTTGATTTTCCGAAAAAATTGGATAGGAAATTGGAACAAATATTTTACTTCCGAAAAAATTGGATTTTTTTCCAAAAGGTCATTTTCCAATCCGATCTGGCCAAAACACAGCCCTAGTAACTATTGAATTGTTATATCAATTGGTAACTAGGGCCCTTAGAGTTGTGTGAATACTCGAATTAATACGAATTCGTAAAGCAAACAAGTACGATGAATATTAGAGAGAAATATATTACGTACAAGTATGAATAATTGGGTTGTGTAAATACATACTGTTTTATAGGATTACTTGGGTTGTGAATGTCTATTGTGTGTTTTCTTGTGATATGATTGGTAAGTTCGATGAGACAATCCGAACTATACTCGATGAGATATTCCGAGCCAGGTTCGAGGGGACATTCCGAACTATGTTCGAGAAGACATTCCGAACATTACTCGAGGAGACATTTCGAGCAAGGTTCGAGGAGACATTCCGAACATTACTTGAGGAGATATTCCGATCAAGGTTCGAGGAGACATTCCGAACATTACTCGAGGAGAAATTTCGAGCAAGGTTCGAGCGGACATTCCGAATCATTTGTCCTTAATGTGTGAAATTGGACCGATACTAGGATATGCTATACTAGGTATATGTGTGTGTGAAAGTTATACCGTCTGAATAACCTACTTATGTGTGATAGGAGTAAGATTAGGTGGGTATACCTAATTATTATTTTCAATATATACTCAGGCGTAATAGTAGTGAGAACTGTTAGTGCATAACAAAAATTGTATAAACTACATATGGGTAAGAGTGGCTGGAACATAAGTGGACAGCTAGAATATATAAAAAAATCTACTTTAGTGTGATTAGTAGAGAAGGTAGGTAGTATTTACCTAAAATTTGATTAAGTATGACAACTTGATTTTAAATTATTAAACTAATCATTGAGAGAGTAAATTAATTTAGAGTCAGAACATAGACTCAGGAAATATTAAGTTAAGGGCCAAGTGAGCGAGTCCGGGTATAATAGTTGGGCGACACCAAGTATTAGATTAATTGATGTGTTGATTAATTAAATTAGAGTCGGACTGTAGACTCGAGAAAGTATTAAATTAATTAATGTGTAATTAATTAAATTAGTGTCGGACCATATACTCGGGAAAGTATTAAATTAATTAATGTGTAATTAATTAAATTAGAGTCGGAATGTAGACTCGGGAAGGTAATAAATTAATTAAACTAGAGTCGAATCATAGACTCGGCTAATTATTATATAAATTAATGTGTAAAGTATTTATATTTGAGTTGGGCTATAGACTCGAAAAAATTATCATATTAATTAATGTGTGAATTAAATAAATTAGAGTCCGACCACAGACTCGGGACAATGATAATTTAATAAGTGAGAAAATTTATTTAGTTGAGTCAGGACAAAGACTCAGGAAATTTAAGGCTAGTGTTACGGGTTGTGAGTACACGGTGAAGCCGGGGTTTATTTTATATATATATATGTGTGTGTGTGTGTGTGTGTGTGTGTGTGTGTGTGTGTGTGTGTGTGTGTGTGTGCTATTAAATATCAGTGATTAGATATTTATTTAATTATACTCTAGTGCTATCAAGGAAGGTTGCGCGATGTGGGTGAATCCCCTAGCTTGAGGAGTAGGGTGAGTATATCCCCAGGTCATAGCATCCGGTATATGGGTGAGGGGCTTCTCTCACTTTCAGGGAAGGAATATGACCGCCTCCACTTCGTTTATGTTTTGGACCAGGTTGGTGAGCAATCCCAACCTGGGTAACTAGGTTATATGAGCACACCTAGTGAGATGGCACTTTAGAGGGAATCATCCGTTGAGGGTATACTCGGAAGGATGGACATACGTATGATATATGTGTGGATGTTTTAGTAAAGGTACGTATATAATGGTATTAAATATTATATGCAGTTAATAATACAGTGTGTGATGTACTTAGTTTATATAACTTGTGTCACAGTTATATGCTATTATTTAAGAAGGAATTAATTGAGTTAATTGGTGAAATAACTTATAATTCTTGAATAATTATACTCGGGTTAGAGTAGTATGGCAAGGGGAGGTTATGTTAGGACTAGTTGGACGGGGTACTACAACTAGGTGGGGGTTAAGGTAACCGTTAGGTGTGCACGATAGACGAGAGGTGAGGAAACTCAAGAGAGTGAGCATGATCCTAGCATGTGTAATCAATAACTGATATTTATTGCTATAAATTACTTACTAAATATTTTCAAAACGTTTATGTACTAACACTTGCTATACAACATTTTTAAAACCTTTTAGGTGTCCAGCCATAGGGACGCCAGAATTGATATTCTATTCCAAGGACGCGGAGCTGCGGCATATGTGGATGCTAGCAAGAGTTTGGATTAGACGCATCGTTCATTCATTTCTAGAGTAGGAATCATTTATCAGTTTCAGTTTTATTTAGGTCTTATCGCCCAGACTTCTCAGTACAGTTTTCAGATGTATTTATTCAGGCGTTGGATGTTTGTGTTGGATTATTTTCACTTTGGTGGCTGATGGTTCATTCGGCAAATTGTTTAAATAATTATTCAGTTAATTTAAAGTCAGTTGTGTGAACGATTTATATTTAATTCCGCATGTATTGGTTTGTTTAATTAAAAAGTTAAAATTTGGCACCAGCTTTTGGGATACTAGGTGGTTAGTAAGTTTAAAAAAGTTTTCGGCAGTGATGCTAAGGATGAACGAACTGGGATTCCTGTTTTAATTTGGTATAGGAATGATTACCCGGTATTTTATTAGGCGGGATGTCACACTGATCACCCTATATTTAATTGGACGAGGTGTCACAGGTGGTATCAGAGCATTAGGTTTTAGAGTCTTTTAGGATCTGTGTGGCTTATTACATTTTAGCGTAGCGTTCTTTGATGTAGAGCCTTATGATAGGATTATTGTGTTTCCTTACGTATGCAACTTACGTTCTCTTGCTCCGAAGTATAATGGATATGACTCATTATACGAAATTTTGTGTGATTCGAACACCGAATATTTTAAGACGACCAGTGAGGGCCGTAAGAAGGACTGCAGGAGAAGAAACTCGATAAAAGACATAAAGAAATCTGAGAATGGTGATCATGACAAATGTCACCATGAGTACTACTTAAGCGAGTGATAATGAGATCGTCACTCGAGAATAGTAGATTCCCAGGGCATAGTTGTAGATAACGATGGAGTGACTTTAGGACTACCTAGTATAGTCAACAAGGGATAAATCAGAGGGATTCTTTTGAAAACCATCAGTGCAGATGCAAAGTAGAAAGGGAGAAAGTGTAAAAGGCCAACGAAAGTAGAAAAATCCGAAGGAAATTGTGTAGAGTGAAGTGTAATGACACTTAGAATTAAATTTTGAATTAAATTGGTAGCTCTTAGGAGCGACATAAAGTGATTAGAATCAATCATCACGTGTAAAAAGTGTGTTTGAAATTTAAATAGATATTTGGGTACGAGTTGACCGTGAGGTCTTCCATTCGATGTTGTAATAGGGATGCAAGTGAAAATTTGAAACTTGGCACAATGAGTAAGCTAGAGACCGATCGTGAGAGAAAGGTTGAATTGTATAATGAACTTCGTACCTGGTGGTGGGGGGCATAAATTATCCAAAGGACCTATAGTTGATAAAGGACCCATGAGTAGAATACAAGCATGGATGAGAAATCTAGCTAGGATGACTAATGTTGATGTCGTCAAGGTTATACGGTTACTAGTTATTGCAGTCTTTCTAGAGGAAGTGAGCCTGGAGTGTTAGAAAATCTGGCTGAAAGGCAAAACTGAACTTAACGGTGTTAGTGAAACACTAGAGGAGAGTATACCCAATAGGGAACTTAGTTAGATAATTTTGAGTGATTAACTTCCTACAAGGTGACGATGAAGTCAATCAGGGACGGGGAGGCCACCCACAGTTCCGAAAGGCCAACGTAGCCAGTGAGTTAAGACTACTCGGTCCGAGAGAAGGATATTTAAAAATGGTCAGTGGTACTAGTGACGGGAAAATGGTTTGTGAAGTTTCCCTATGAGAAGAGAGTAGGACTACAAGTGTTGAATGTGTCCATAATTCAGAAGTGAGACTGATGAGATTAGAAATGGTAAACCATGCCAGTTAGGCATAATAATTGGAGGAGGGAGACTTCCAGCAAAGGAATTTGGGTCAAGAGAATTAGGCCCAGGAAATTTACAACCCGAGGGTGATGGGTTAGGCTGGACCAGTGGACTCCTCCTTAAGAGTAGAATACAGTAGGTCAGGGTCGACGGGGCTCGGGATGTAAATGGGAGTTCAGTAAAGCCATTATTGAGGCCTAGAGATTTTGGGCTAACATTTCAATAATGAGCGTGAAACCCACATGATGGAATAAATTATCCATGAAGAGAGGGGACAACTATAGGATGAAATCCTAGATGTATCACGATTGCAGATGTTCTTAGGTCATGTTAGCAGCCACGTGATGGGACCCTATAATTAGGCATGACTGGTGAGGTTTTGCTTTATCGTTGTGAGTAAAGGATTATTTCTAGTGATATGGGTGTGTCATAACTTATATGTAAATTGGAAACCCTAAAACTCGCATGCGGGTCGAGTTGAGTGGGAACGTTAGTTTTAACAGTCTTGTTATAAACGTATTTCTCGTTATTAGCAGGGCATTTTGATGTTGCCCGTGAGTGAACCAGGTGGGCCCTAAGAATATGTTTTGAGTTAGCATTAGTAGAGTATATTATGGTAACATGTAGTGATTAATTACTTTTATATTTGAATGATAGTAAATTGAGTGATATGACTGTCATGTCAGATACTCCAAGAGGAGAAATCTTTATTTTGTGCAGCGCCACCTAAAATAGGGTTGGCCCCAGATATATGTATATATGAAAAAATTTCATGATATTATAGACCTCAGTGAGTATGTTGTCTAGTTATATGTGATTCCAGTGCGTAGGAATTAATTTTACTGAGGAGACTCAGGATGCATTGTGTTCTTCTTCGAGCAGAGAGATAGAGCTTGTTATATGTATATAGCACTGAGTACCTGGGATAGTGAGAGCGCCATGCTTCATGTTATGTTTAGGGATATAAGAGTGAACGAGCAAACTCTTATGTCAACATACAGAGATTATAGAGAGGTACATAGTATGGATTGAGGGCCTTACTGACCTGACAACTGACTAGGTTAGATAGTAGTGTATCGGGGGGGTTCCTTGTTTGGATTTCGCTTTGCGAGACATCCCACGCATGAAACAAGCGGACATCAGGAGTTGGAGAGAAGTTTGGTTGATAGTACATAAGTTTTTTACGTTGGTTATTATACCTATAAAAGAATATAATTGAGAGTTGATAATTCCATTATGACTTAAGGCCAGTAGAGTCACCTAGTCTTAGTATCATTCTGAATAGAGCAACGATATCGTTGAAAGAGTGATTAAATTATGACTAATGGGATGGTTGAGTACACCCCTACTATATCAGCACGCTGAGTGTGAGAGGATTAATTTAAGAGAAATACATGTCATGGTGCAATGATGCGCGAGGCATAGGGTGTGTGTGCACCCTAGGTGATCGAAGCAGATAGTGGATTATGGTAGTCATGTGAATCCGACAACACATAGCTGAGAAAGCCAAGGCTTTTTATGTAAAATCTAACAGAGGCCTACAATTCACGAGAAACTGAATTTCAGAACAGGGAAAAGACTTGTGTCACGCGGTGGGGGTAAATTCACAAGTATTACGATTAGAAGTACATTCGACAGAGTATAAAATGTATCAGGTTCCAAATAACAGTGATGAAGGGTTATGATGTAGAGTAATATTGCAAAGTTCATCTTACATTGGGTCACCTGACTGTTGAAAAAGGGTGGACAATCCGAAACCAGTAGGGGTTTCTTCCACTAGTGAATGGGAGAGTATTCACAAGGATCTTCTCATGTAGCTAAAATGGTGATACCATGGGCACCGAGATGCGATTAAGTATGGCCTACCATCCGCAAAAGGATGGGTAGGACAAGCGGTCTAATCAGATGCTAGAGAGCAAATTTTATGTGCACCCTTAAATCTTCGGGGAGGACGAGAGCAGTACCTTCCACTAGTGGAGTTGTGTTCAATAACTCCTATAAGTTCACGTTTAGGCAGAGTGCCAGTAGAGATATAGCACAGTAAAATTTATTGTTGTCCTACTTGATAGTTAAAGGTGGGGGAACAGTTACAATTACAGATATCGGAGAATAATTGATATTATCCTATATATATTATGGGTGAAATATATATTGCACAACCAACTCTCTCGTACGAACGACACGAGGCGAGGTCGAATGTATCTGAAAGGATGATAAATCTACTAAGGTGAAAATAGTAGAAGGCTAGATAGTGAATATCTAAAATAAAGTTTAAGTAGTGGAAATTAATCAGTAATGCTTGGGCAAGAGCCTATATGATAGGGTAACCAGGAGTTTAAAACAAACGCATGTGAAGTGTTCACTAATTAAGGGTATTCGATAGCGTACTATATGGGTGGTACGGAGTAGTTTACTTGGGAGCGCAAGGACGCGATGTGCAACTTATGCATAGCGTTGTCTGTACGTGCTATACTTTTTCCGAATTTCGGGACGAAATTCTGTTGTAAGGGGGGAAGTATGAAACACCCCGTATTTTTTATGATTTAAATAATCATGTGATTAATTATTATTATTAGATTAATTAAATTAAAATACGAGAAATTAATTATTTATTAATCTAGATTAAAATAATTATTAACTAGCGTGCCAAGTGTTAATACTTATTATTGTGAATTATTGAATATTACTATGTGATATGTAATATGGAATTATGAAATTTGATAAATTGTCGAAAGTGAGTAGTACGACAGTTTGATAATTTAAGTCTGACGCACGTGTGAGTCGTGTCGGGACTAATTGATTGGGATAAAAAAAGAATTTATTTTTATTAAATCATATGGTCATTTCGAGTGCACCGTTGAGTCCGGGAGGGTTGAGATATTCAGGAAAACACTACCTGGGTATTTTATTTGAACTCCGAAATATTTTAGGCCAAACCGGCACCCCGTAGGGGTAATTTTGTAATTTGGATTTTTGGGGGTTTAATTAATGACAAAAATTAGTAATTAAATAAGAAAGGTACGTGGGTAAGACATTACCCATCAGATCTAAAACCTAAGTGAGAAAAAGGGAAAACCTAAAAGGGAGAAGAAGGGATCCATAGGTGGTCTTGGAGAAAGGCTCAAGCTTTTACACCAAAAATTCCACCAACGCGTAGATCGCGAAGAGAGGAATGCGTTTATACCAACATCACCAAAGGATCAAACCTTCGATTTAAGGCAAGTGTTTATTACTTGCGTGATTTAGTAATAATTATGTTCATGATTAGAGTAGGTGATAACCCATTAATTTATGAAAGTTAATTTTGAAGAAAATTGATGTTATGATTCGTATATTAGAACTCGGATTTCAAGAGATTAAATCCCTTCATGTAGATATGATTACATTCACGAATTGATGATAATTTTTCATGAACAAATCTGGGTTTAATTTGGAGTTATGCTCTTAATTTAAGAACTAGGGTTCTTATTAAATAAATTTGGGGATTTCGTATTCAATTGATGTATGGTGAGGATTTAATGATTCTAGGTTGTTAGAAATCATCTAGATATGTTAGGACATCAATTAGATTTGATGTTTGGGTGTTTGGGATTGAACAATAGAGGTTTTAGAGGTGTTAATGGTGGAAAAACGTTGAAATCTGGGAAAAAAGACGAAACAGTGCATCTCGCGCTATGTCGCACATAGTCGTTCGAGCGAGATAGAGATGTCGCGCGAAGTCGTTCAAACGACTTGACCTTCTGGTTCGAGCGACAGGTCTAAAATTCTGGAAATTTCTATTTTTACCCCAAATTAAGTTACGCAATTAATTTGAGTGAGAAAACTGCTATTTGATGGACTTAGCCTAGTGTGGAATTTCTAGGAAGTATTTGGGAAATAATACTTTAAATAATTGGAACGGTATATTGACCCTGGAGATTACATGAGTGATAGTAATCGAATTAAATATATTATATGTAGGAATGAGAGAATAGTACGTATGGAAAATATCCATATGAACTGGTTGGGTGAATACCTATGAATTTTAATAGGATGTGTATATACCTATTATATGATAATATCGTTAAGTGTACTAATGGGTGATAACCCGGGGTACAAGAATAATATCGTTAAGTGTACTAATGGGTGATAACCTGGTGGTACAAGAATAATAACGTTAAGTTTACTAATGGGTGATAACCCGGGGGTACAAGAATAATATCGTTAAGTGTACTAATGGGTGATAACCCGGGGGTACAAGAATATTATCATTATGTGTACTAATGGGTGATAACCCTGGAGTACAAGAATATTGTTGTTAAGTGCACTAATAGGTGTTAACCCGAGGGTGCGGGATTATTATGGTTAGGGTAGCTAATGGGTCTTAGCCCGAGGGTGAAGAAATAATATATATATGTAAAGGGATGATGTGACTATATGTGTATATATCTATGAACCTATGAATATTTCTACTGTGTGAAACTAGTAGATATGGTGACAATAATAAAATGATTTTTGCCAAGTGGTCCTAACCTAAGGGTGTAGGATTAGTATATATATATATATATATATATAGGGATGATGTGACTGTATATATATGAATATACTTGGAAACATTTTACTTGTGAAATTAGTAGATATAGTATAAATGAGAAATAAATTAATATTAGTGGGTAAAAGATTAACCATTCGAACGGTGAATAATGGAACATAGTTATGTGAGATAAACTATTTCTTTAACGTATTGTATGGGCGATACAAGTATACTACTGGAGAACGTAAATGGTGATATTATGATTTCGAACTAGTTAGGCTGGGTAGCATAGCTAGTGTGGATTAGATGTACGTTAGGCGTGCACAATAGATGAGAGGTGAGAATCTCATGTGAGAGTGCAATATCTAACATGCACATAATCCTTGCTTCATTGTAGTTTTAAATACTTTCTAAATATTTTTCAAACATCGGGCTTTGACCTGTTTCTTGCAAATCTTCTCTCTTTTGCTATATATATGTATTATATCAGGTGCTCAGCCACAGGGATACCAGAACTAGAGATTTGGATTGTTTTACGTGCTGCAGCTGTTGTGGAAGTTGTAGGTCCTTGCATTAGATGCATCCATCATTTCCATTCAGTTATCTAGACATGTCAGTTGGGGCATGTGTCTCCCATTCCTAGTTTTTATCAAAGTTATTATTCAGTTTACTTTACCGTTCTTTTAGTTGGATGGATTTTACTATGAGTCTGTGAATTGGAATTCGGAACTGGGAGGTTTTACCCAGTCTTATTTATTTCAGTATTTGATTCATGTTTAGTATTTATCATATTCTTGTATATGATGAATGGTTTATATTTTAATAATTAAATTGAGAAATGGTTTTATTTGGTTATATGTAAAAAGGAAAATGTTTTGACGCCTAGCTTAATTCTATATTAGGTGATTAAGATGTTTATAAGTTTTCGACAGTGATGCTAAGAATGAACCACCTAAACATTCTATTTTAAATTTGGTAAATGACTGATCACCCTATGTTTAATTGGGCGGGGTGTCATACATGGGTTGTTGATTTTGATTACTGTATTCTTCTTTTTTGCTAAATGTTATGTTGACTAATGTTTCTTGCCTTGTTTTGCACAGTTAAGAGCAAGAAAAAATGTCCTAAAGAAGGGGGCATTAATCTTTGAGAGTTAAAATTCCTATAGAGCATTCATCAGAGGATTGGCGAGGAACACCCCAGATCAGCCTCCTACTTATTGAAATATAGGAGCTCGATTACCTCCTTTATTTATAGACCCACCATTGTTGCAAATTTAACCCCCATTAATCTAGAAGAGGAACCAGTCCCTACTTGTTCGACTGAGGAGTCTATAGGGGTTGAAAAGGATTTAGGTACTTCGTCTTCTTTTGAATCATTGGACATCTCTACTGTTCCCACCTCCCTACTTGCTATTATGGGCAAAATAAAAATTCATGACTTGATGACTGGATCTTTGTCTCCTACTGCTAAGAGGGCTGCAGAGAAAATTGCCAAAGCTAGTGATGCCAAGAAGTCTACTATGGCGGAGAAGACAACCAAAATTACTGAAAAAGTACCTCAGGTCATCACCACTGAGGAAATTGATACTACTGCACCTCAATTCAAGATGTTAAGAAAAGGTCTTGCTGAAAAACATGTTAAGAAGAGTTCTTCCGACCAAGAGTTAGTCGAGAAAGTTCAAGAGGACATGGCTATTGTAGGGTCATCCTTCGTAGTTATTAATCCCGGTATATATAGGAAATTAATAAAAGTTAATACTCACCCTTTTGCCAAGAGTTAAGTTGGCATAAAATGCTTGCCAAAGTTTATCTTTGATAATTCTTTCTCTATTGTTACTTGTCTTTACTGTCTTGTTTTTATTCTTGTAATCTGATATTTTTATTTCGTGCAATTTTTGTTGAACTTAACCAGTTGATGGAGAAGGACGACCAACTGCGTTCTCCTAGTAGAGATGTGGAATAAGCCTTTGAGGGTTTAAGGAAGGCAATCTTTGGAGACTTCAAGACAAGCATTGGAGTCCAAGTAAAATTTTTGGGAAAGAGAGTTACTGAAGGCTAATGATAAAGCCACTACTGCAGAGGGGAAATTGAAGACTGCCGAGGCTAGTCTAAGATCAACTAAAGGTAGGGTTAAGGCGACTGAGCAGAAGTTGGTGGAAAATCAAGCCCTTTTCAAATCTATCGAGGAGAAGAAAGGTAGTCTGACTGCTGACTTGGTAGTATAGAAGGCCAAAAATAAGAAAATAAAGGAAGATTCCTTTAACAAGGGCTGGGACAAGGCATGTTTGGCTACCTATGCTTTGATTAAGTATGTCAGTAAGAAGTCATTCATGGATGGCTGGCCGAAAGCCTTCAAGGAGGTCGGCACTATCGAAGACTCTGAGCTATTTTAGAGGTATAATCCAATATCTTCTTTAAACTTGGAAGAAGACTTTGATGATGAGGAAAGGTCTGGGGAGTCTTTCATTCAGCCAGTTGGGTCTGCCTTAAAGCTAATAAATGAAGCCACCCTTTCTGCCGAACTGCCTTCGGGAATCAATACTCAGGAGAAGGAGAAGGTTTAACTCCTTTAGTTTTTTCATTTTATTCTTTTGCCTTGTAATATGATCGCTATGTTATAACACCGCTTGGTTTATTAATGAAGACATATCATTTTGGTTGAATGTGTTGCATTTACCATACTTATGCCTTCTTGTTTGGTTGTATGAAGTCACACAAATTTTATTACATTTGCTCAACAGTCATACTTATGTTCTTACGTATGTAATTTTCATTTAAATGCTAGGAAAAATGAAATATTCTCTGCTGAATCCGACCTGCTCAGGCGAAGTAATAATCTTCTAAAAGATGGCCATGTTCCGTTATCTGAAGAAGACTTAGTCGAATTTCTTAGTCCTGGTGTGTCCGACCAAGTTAAGGAGTCATACATTCATATTCATTGCTTGCTGGATAGGTAAGTGGCAAATTGCTGCTTATTATGAGATGATTGAAGATTTGCAAGAAGACCAAATTTACTTTAGCTTCGCTTCATGCCGATTATGAAGCTAAGTATAAAGCACTGAGTGAAAGATAAGGCTTTGAGAAGAAGCTTGAAAAGTATGCCTCTATGTACAGAAAGCACTGTTATAAAAAACTTGCCTAGGCTTGAGGGTTGGGACAAACGCCTCGCCTTACGCTTTTTACGCCTTATTCTTGGTCAAACCCTTAGGGCGCACTTTTTTCTAAAAACAATAATGCTTTAGTGAAACTATATCGCCTTTTAAAGATTTTTTTTACAAATCGGACCCTTATCTCATCCAAAATAATCAAATAGTATTTTAATTTGCATATCTTCAGACATATTCTTATGATATGTACAATTTTAGTATTTTAATAGCCTTGTTATGATTAAAAAATATTAAAATATATTAAGAACACCTAAACGCCGTTTTACGCCTAAGGCCCGCCTAGGATTCTAAGGCTTAAGTTTTGGCCTCCACGCCTCGATCACGCCCCGCGTTTTTTAAAAGACATAAAGAAAGAGCTCTTATTGAATCGAGAAGTGAATGAAACTCAAAAAGTTACCAAACTCAAAGAGGAAAACAATCGGCTTAAAGATGATTTAGACAGCCTAAAGAAATCATCTACCGGTGGTGGTGATGAAGGTGCTTATTTCCTGGAAATTGAGAATCCCAGATTAGTAGAAGAACTTTAAGCACTACAGAAAGCCAAACCTGGGCAAACTTCCAAGTAACAAAGGGATATCCGACTAATTGTAGATGAGAAAAGGACTAGAAAAATGCTAGCCGACCAAGCTGTCCAGTTGAAGGCAAAGAATCAGGCCATTGTAGACTTGTCTATCCAGCTGGAAGCTAAGGATAAAGCCATAGTCGATCAATTCGTCTAGTTGAAAGCAAGGTTCTAAAAAATGCGGGGCATGATCGAGGCGTGGAGGCCAAGCCTTAAGACTTAGAAACCTAGGCGGGCCTAAGCGTGAAAAGGCGTGAAAAGGCGTTTGGGCCTTTTTAATATATTTTAATATTTTTAAACCATAATAACGCTATTAAAATACTAAAATTGTACATATCATAAAAATATGTCTGAATATTTGCAAATTAAAATACTATTTGATTATTTGGGGTGAGATAATGGTCCGGGTTGTAAAAAATCTTTAAAAGGCAATATCGTTTCACTAAAGCATTGTTGTTTTTAGATAAAAAGTATGCCTTAAGGGTTTTACCACGCATAAGGCGTCAAAATCCTAAGGCGGGGCGTTTCTCCCAAGCCTCAAGCCTAGGCGGGTTTTTTAGAACAGTGGTGAAAGTAAAGAGTGACGTCTTGAAGAAGCTTTAACATCAGGCTAAAAGGTTAACTTTTCAAGTTCACAAGCAACCTAGGGAGGTTTGGATGAAAGGCTATAATGAGGCCCTTAGCCATGTAGATGATCATCTTGCCCAGAGTCATCATGAAGGTTACAGATGGGGAAGGACTAACTTGCTGACCTTGCTAAAATATGACCAAAAGAGTGAGTTATGGTATTGGAATGAGCCTGGTTTGTTGGATTGCGACAAGCCTCCATTTAAGTTGGTCATTTTGTGGATTCCTCCTGATGTTATTTCCTAGTCTTTAGTCATCAAATACATAGGAGATTATGGTCTTCATGTTGTGCATGAAATAATTTATCTTCCTCATCTGATCAATATGCCGAGCAACAGTAATAGGCAAATGCTGAGGGATTTAACTACATAAATTCCCCTTATACCCTGGGTTAGGGGTGGACAACGGAACCTGTCAATCCGAAGAACCGAATCAAACCGAACAAAACCTCCAGGTTTGGTTTGGTTTTAAGATACCATTGGGTAGGTTCTGGCTCCTAAACTTAAAAAACTGATTGTATTGGGTTGGTTCTTAGTTTTATACCTAACCCAACCCAACCCAACCCCACCATATGTGGAACCAATAAAAACCGAACCTAAACCTACCCTATGTAAACCAATGTTTAAATGTGAGATTTATGTGTTTAAATCTAAAATTGTGGTTTGATTTTAATGTATTTGTAATTTGTGTGTTTAAGTCTCAGATTATGTGTCTAAATTTGTTGGGAATAATTATGTGTTAACTTTAAACTTGGAAGTAGTGGCATATTTAATCATTAGTAAACACATGATATTTTTTATGTTAACTTAGATATACAAGTGTATAAATTTTGTGATATGTTGGCTTAATATTTTACTACTTTAGGTTTTTAAAATAAATAGAACCATAAAGAAACCTGAAATAACCCAAACAAAAACCAAACCAAAAATCGAACCGAACCATGGTTGGTTTGGTTCCATAGCATGATTGATTTGGGTATGGTCCCAATATTGAGAAACCGAAGCACATAGGTTTTGGTACGGAACCAAACCAAACCTACCCATGTCCACCCCTACCCTGGATGATCCTCCTGTCGGGATGGAAAGAATGCAATAAGAAAGGGTGCCACGAACTTCCAAAGCATAAGAAAAATGTCCAACTGAATAATTTCTTTATATTTTGTACTCAATTGATATTGAATGTAATACAATTAGTATTTGAATAAAAATACATGCTTTTGTGTTGTCAACTTTTGATTAGTTAATCAGTTAGTCAACTAAGTTATCGTTTACTAATGAATTATTAAACTGCGATTGTAGTGTCATATATTCTACCAATGCACTTAGATGAAACATCAAATAGTTTTGTTGATCCAAGTTTAACATTAGTTATTAGTGGCGACCAAGTGTATGAGGAATATATGTGTATATTCCAATGTTTTGGAATGTATACATGTCGTCCTGCATTTAACATAGTCGGATAAAACTTATTTTTAACCGTTTGAGTTTTATACGAAGTTTTACAAACTTCTTGTTCTTGACTTGCCAAAGACGAAGTCATACATGAAGTAAGTTATCAATATCGACAAAGTGTTAGGAATATATGTGCATATTCATGTGTTTAACTTGGTCAGGTAATACTTCTTATTCATGACTTATTAATACGAAGTCATACATGAAGTAATAACTTAGTCGGGCGTGACACGACTGTGCATTAAGTTATTCGTGCATCTCGAATTTGATAAGTTCAGCCTAATTAAGTATGTGTTGTTGATCGGTAAGGGCTGAAGACCATGAGACATAATTTATTTGTTATTTTTTTCTAGGGGATGTCTATTGCCATACTCCAAAAAAATCAAAAAAATTGAGGGAACTGAAATCAAGATTTTTATTGAACTTGAAAGATAGTTGTGTTGAACATAAAGTAAAAAGAAATATAATATGCTAATGACTTTATTTATTGATAATATTTATGGAGGTGCTTGACATTCCAAGGGTTCTTAAATTCTTCCCCATCGAGTGTTTCTATCTGAAAAGTCCCTAGTCGGATTACTGCAGAAATGCGATGTGGGCCATGCCAATTGGCTTCAAGATTATTGCCCTTTTGGATGAATTTATTAAGGATGTAGTCTCATTCTTTTAAGTTGGTCGTATTAACCCTTTTATTGTAAAAGCGAGAAGTCTTTTGCTGATATGCAGCATTTCTGAGGGCGAAATCTTCTCAAACTTCTTCCAACATATCTAAGTCCAACCTTCTCATCAAGTCACTTTTAGGAGAATTAAAGTTCATCACTCTGAGAGTTGGTAAACCTATCTCGACTGATACCATGGCTTCTGTCCAAAACTCAAACATATAAGGTCTTTATCCAATTGTTGTCCTCGATGTTGTTTTATAAGCCCAAAGAACAGAGTATAATTCATTAATCCAGTTACCCTTGGCAACATCAAGTCTCATTTTCAGTCCATTGAGTAAGGTTTGCTCGTCACTTTCGTCTGACCATTGCTTTGTGGATGGCCTGGCACACAGTGTGCTTCTAATTCATCATTATCAAATTGGGTTTAATGGTTTATAATGAAGCCATAAGGCATGTCAGACCTACATATGATGTTCGTCCAGATGAATTGGTATTCTTTCTCATAAAGCATTTCTATCAATGACTCTGCTTCCACCCATTTGGTAAAATAGTCAACATCAACTAATAGGTATTTGAACTTGCCTTTGGTGGTCAGAAGCGGGCTGACCAAGTCAATTCCCCAAATAGCGGATGGCCAATGAGAAGTAATTGGTGAGCATTGTATGCTTTATGAATTGCAAAAAACCTCTATCACTTATCACATTTTCTTGCGAAGTCCCTACAATCTGCCCTCATACTTAGCCAGTAGTGTATTTGTGTGTTGATTATTTGGAGAAATGATCGAATAGTTGAATGAGCTCCACAAGAACCTTCATGAACTGTAAATTCCCTTTTATATAAGATTCCTTCATCCAACACATAATTGGCTGCCTTATACTGGATTTTATTTATTTCTTTTCGATCAGTTGGTAAGGTTCCTTCTTCAATGTAAGCTCTGATCGGATCCATCCACAATGGTCCCAAATCTACAGTAATAAAATTGATCATTGGATCCTCATCTATGCTCCTATTTTTCAGGATCTCAATTGGAATGCTTCTCCTGAGTTTTATTCTTGTTACTGAAGCTAGCCGAGCAAGTGCATCAGCTCGGGCATTAACTATCCGTGGTATCCTGGTCATTTGTATGCCTGGAAATTTAAAAATAACTTCCATTGCCTTGGCCAAGTATCTAGTCATTAGTTCTCTATTGACTCTGTATAGATGAAGCACTTCGTTGAAAACCAACTGTGAATCACTATTTACCGCCACTTGCTCGGTGCCTAATGACTGGGCTAATTCCAGTCCGGTGATAAAAGCCTCGTACTCAGCTTCATTATTTGATGCCTTGAACTAAAACCTATGGGCATATTCAACATCAATATTGTCAGGGGTATTAAGTATTATACATGTTCCACTACTAGTTACGCATAAATATCCATCCACATAAAAGTTCCATAATGGAACATCACTGGTAAAGCTTTTTATAGACAGAACTGCGTGGTAGAATATCTTATTTATTTCCTCTACATACTTCTGAGCCATTTCTTGAGTGCGAGATAATTCAGGTTCATCGACTACAACTTTGGCTTGCTTTTGAGTTGAGCTCTCTTCCGAGAAGTATGCTCATAAATAAGTTTTGTTGGTCGGTAACCTCAGGATGGGTGAATTCTGTAATAAAATATGCCAAGGATTTCCCTTTTAATGATGACATTGGCTCGTAAATGATGTTATATTCTCCCAGCTCTACTGCCGAATACATCAACCTACCTGACTTCTCAAGTTTATGAAGCGCTTGTCGAAGATGTAGATCAGTGTATACAACTATGGTGTGCGCTTGAAAATAAGGTTTCATATGCCTGGAGGCTTCAATGAGTGCTAAAACTAGATTTTCTAAGCGTGGATACCTGATTTTGGCTCCCCGAAATGCTTTACTCGTGTAGTAAACTGGTTTTTGGATCCTTTTCTCTAACCGAACTAATGTCGAGCTAACTATGGACTCAAAAATAGCTAAATGCAAGTACAATTTTTCTCCCAAGGCTGGTTGGGACAATAATGGTGAAGATCCCAGATACTTATTCAATTCTTAAAATGATTCTTCACGCTCTGCATTCCATTCAAAGGTCTTTTTAAGCACCTTGAAGAATGGTAAACACATATCTGTTGCTCGGGAAATAAATCGATTTAAATCAGTCACTAAACCCGTAAGTTTCTGAACATCTTTTGTACAGGTCGATGAGTACATCTCTATCAGAGCTTAGATTTTGGTAGGATTATCTTCAATTCCTCTTTGGTTTACTATAAAACCGAGGAATATTCCCTCTTGCACATCAAACGTACGCTTGGTTGGATTTAATTTCATTTGATGCTTTTCTAGCTGATCGAAAGTCTATCTGAGGTCCTTGATATGGTTTGAAGCTTTCTTGATTTTAGTCAGCATATCATCCATTTATACCTCCATATTTTTCCTAATTTGTTTTTTAAACACCTTATTGAATAACGTTTGGTGCATTGCTCTATCATTTTTAAGCCCGAAGGGAATTATACTGTAGTAATAAGTTCCTCGGTTGTTAATGAAAGAGGTGCTTTCTCTCTCCTCTGGTTTCATTTTGATGTATTTATAGCCGGAATAAGTGTCCATTAAACTCAACAACTCATGTCCAGCTGCGGCATTTACTAACTGATCAATTTTGGTCAGAGAAAAATGGTCCTATGGGCAAGATTTATTAAGATCAGTAAAATCTACACACATTCGCCACATATCATTTTTCTTTTTGACAATCACAACATTGTCATGCTAAATATTTGACATCCACAATAAATTGGGCCTTTTTTAGTTTCTCCACCTCCTCTTGTATGGCTTGGTTTTTTTACGGACTGAACACCCTACGACTTTGCTTGATCTACTTACCATACTTATCAATGTTGAGCTCATGATAATGGAAATTAGGATCAATCCTAGGTATATTTTCAAGGCTCCAAGCAAATACGTTCCTCCGTTCTCTTAAGAATGCAACCAATTCTTGTTTAAGGAGTGGATCCAATATGGATATGATCTGGGTGGTTCTCTCTGGTTTGTCATCATCCAAGATTATGCTTTCGATGGCTTCTACTATCTGCCTTTGACTAGCTCTGCCTCATTTCTGGGATCTAATGTATCAACTTCTAATTCACTAATTGCCTTCAGAGTGTTGAATTGGTAAGTGGTGGTCTTTTTCTTCACATCGAACAAGTCATCCATCTCGACTGAGGAGTAATACCATTCTCTGGACACTTTTGATCACCTTTCACGATACCAACCCCAAAGTGAGTAGGGAACTTCAATCATTAATCGACTGTGGATGGTACAACTTCAAACTTATTTAGTCCTGCCTTGTCGAAGATCACATTATAAGCAGACTGGACATTTTTATCCATAATAAATAAGCGTATCTTTTCGGTGCGGCTTGCTGGCCATGTGCCGAATCACACTTCCAACTTGACTGTTCTTAGAGGATACACTTTTTCCCCTAAAAATCCAATTAAAGGTTAGTGATATGGTTCTAATTGGCTAAGCGTTAAGATCAAGATTTAGAAACAAGGATATAACATAATATCATCTAAACTTCCATTGTCCATCAAAACCCTAGCGATGATGGCATCTCGGATTCTAAACTTGACGGCTAACGCGTCATCGTGAGGATACAACACTCTGGAGATATCATTTTTGGAGAAGCCGATGAATAGCTTGTCTTTGTTCCCTTTCCTGGGCCAATCATCATCATTCAGATTGATTTATTGTATATAGGATAAAGCTTGTGCTTCATTCAGGTGGGCTTTTCTTTTAGTAGTTTGATCTCCTCCTCCTGCATCTCCACCTATAATGACATTACAATAAAAAGAACCAAAACTTATCATGGTTACCTCACGCTCCGGTTGCTTCAGCTTTCCCGACAGGTCAGGATCATTTTCATAACCATCTTTATAGTTTTGCTTCTTTTCATAACTAGGTTTGTTGGGAGAATTGTACTTCCTATTATTTCTCGACTTTTACGCGGATTAATAAATTTGTTCAGCTTTCCTCGATGAATGAGGGATTCCACTTCGTTCTTTAAAGTAATACATTTATCGATTGTATGTCCATGATCCTTATAAAACTCATAATATTGAGATTTATTCCTCCTGTTAGGTGGTGCCCTCAGCTTCTCGAGCCAATCTTTATCGTGCTTAATTTCTTCTATGATATGATGGATACTAACCATCAATGGAGTATATGCTTTTTACTTTTTGGGGTTATCATTTTTCTTCGATTTCTGCTCCTTATTTTTATACTTAGTGGAGGGACTTTACTTTGCAGCCATTACTTCCTCAGCATTCATGATTTTTCCTGCCTTACCATGAGCTCAGTCATAGTTTTAGGAGGATCCTTTGCCAAAGCGTAGTCATCTTTTCTGGAAGTAATTCGTTCATTAAAGCGGTGATGGCAGTTTTTCCTAGTGATGTATTCTCTGGTGGTTTCCCCTGATCGTTACCTGAAACTTAGGAGATGTGCTATTCTCTTAATTGGCTTGGCCTCAAAACAAAATTTACCGATGAATAGCTCGACAAGCTGATTGAAGTTGACAATTTGTACCCTATTTGGGCTGAACCCATAATAGTGCTTGAAAAATCTATACATCTTATTTCATCAAGAATTGAATATGTATCAGTTACAGCCTGATACTGCTCAATGTGTAAAATTGGGTCATTTTTACCATCATATTAAGGGGTGACAATTGGGGTTTTAACTTGGATGGAGTTGAGAAATCAACAATTGTCTGAATAAAAGGAGATCCCTTGATAAAACTCTGCTACAATGGATTCTTTGCCTTTGCTATTTCTCCCATTCGATATTCTAATCACTGAATTGATCATTTTCATGAAGGATTGCATGCATTAGATCTGTGCGAAGCATCTCGGCCATCCCGACCACGTGTTTGTACTGAGCCCTCTTGAGAAGTCTGCTTGGCGTGCATAGATCATTGGACGCTTTACTCAGGGTCCCATATGGTCAAAAGGCGAATCTCTGCTCAATCTTTCCAAAACACTTAGCCTTTCAGGAGAAAGATAATGGCCATGAATCTGAGTGATGATCTCACTCCTGTATGATAAGACCTATCACACGAAAACCTGGAATAACTATATCGGCTATGCCTATGAGGTGGAGGTGGCATTTCTCTCCCAGATATGGAACCATATTTTGCCTTGAAAGATCTAGAGATCTGGCTTGTAATGATTGAGCCAATTGCCTCATGGTTTCCTGCATGACATCTTAACTCCTAGCAATGCTGGAAAGAATTCCATTCAAGTCGGCTGCTATAGGCGGAGCATATGGGATGGTAGTGTTTCCTTCATTTTAAGTACTACTCTCAAGGTCATTCATGTTTCCTTAAACGAAGACGTATAAGATAAAGAACGGTAATGGACACACGTTCCCACAGATGGTGCAAATTTATTGATGTCAAAAAATGGACTAGATCCAATTTTCTAATCACAGATAAAATATAAGATGTAATCAAATAATAAAATTAGAGACAATGAGTTTTAAAGTGGTTCGGCTATGAAGAAAAACTTACATCCACTGTTATTGTATTGATGTGATCGATTACAGCAAGGTAGGTACTCTTGCTACATGAAGAATAACCTAGAATCCGTTCTATCTTGCCTTTGTGAAAGGAGTACAATGTAATTATAGTGACCTGGAGATCAAGGGTTAAAATGCCTTTATATATTCAAGCATTTATATTCTTATATAATGAATTTGATGGTTGATAGTCTTGATCACGTGTGAAAACACCCTTGGCCGTTTCCTTAGTGGTGACTATTTATCACTTTTGAAGAAGGATAGGCCCACGATTTTAATTTTCTCAATTAAAATATTATTTCCATTTATATATATATCAAGATGCGGAAGCGTAAAGAAGTGTGATGGTTCACAAACAAACGAATTACCAAATTTTAATTTTCTTAAACAAATTAAAAATAAACCGAGTGAAATTAAATTAACGCATTAAAATCATTTTCACTTAAACCAAGTTAATTCATTCAAGTCCTAGAATTTGCCTAAGTCATATGCGGAATTTTATCAAATTAGGCCAAACCAATTTTAACAATTAAAGTAAATAACTTGAATTATTTAACTACCCATTACCCAAATTAATCACGTAGAGATTAAATTAAACCAATTTTTATCCTTTTACCTAAGCATGTGTTCTAGGTGATTTTGCAAAAGATAAAATAAACAATTAATAAACTACGCCGCGATGTACGAGGAAAAACCCAAGACGGGAAACAACCTCGGACGACCCTAGCCTCAAATCCACTAAGTATGGAATTTACAAATACAAGACAGGAAGGCTTACAGCACACGACTCGATTCCTCTCAAGCCCCGACGCTTCTTCTTGTAGATACCTCTTCCTAGCGGATAACCACGGAGCTCCACCGCTGTCTCGGAGTCCACCGATCGGACTTTGTATGGTCACCGTCACCCGAACAAGGAGCCTTTCTCCAAGTGGGTAATGTCGCAACAAACAGCTTCTTCTTTCTTTAATGGATGTAGAAGCAAACCCAAAACTTCTCTTTGAACGGAAGAGATGAACTCGGTGCCAAAACTCCAAGAAAGATGTATATATATTGAAACTTGGTATAAACAAAATAATTGGGTATAAACTAGAGTGGTGTATATTTTTCTCTATGTAAAAATCTCACTCAAAACATAAACATTTTCCTTAAGCAATTTAGCTCTCAAACTCTCTCTAAGAGATGAAATAAAATGAAAAAGTTCAGTTGGAAAATGTTATTCCCACACATAATAAAGTCTGAGAAAGGTTGGTTAAGAAACAAGTGGGGAAGTGGGAGAAAAACTGCTTAAAACTGCCAAAAACTATTCCCGCCTGACATTTCGTTCGAACGACATTTCGTTCGAACGAAATCTCGTTCGAACGAGTCTTCTAACGAAGTTCTAGTATGAACTCGTTAGAAGCTCGTTAGAAATCTCGTTAGAACGACAATCTCGTTCGAACGATATTTCGAACGAAGTTCCAGTATGCCATAATGGGAAGTCGTTGGCAATCTCGTTCGAACGACATCTGGTTCGAACGACATATCGAACGAACTTCCAGAAAGTTTGGAAAATTCGATTTTAGCCCAGAAAACTTTATAAACTTATTTTAAAGTTTTAATTAATTCTTTCTGAAAATAAAACACAGTTTTAATTAAACCTAACACCCAATTAAACTTGTTCCAAGCTCCTATATATATAATATTGCATTCATACCTTGGGAGCATGGAACCATAGTTGATGACGTAGAAACGAGGCACGCAAACCGGCATATTGATGAAGCTTTATACTCTTTACCTCTACGTCTTCAACAAACTCTTCGTAGGCTTGAGAATATTACAATAAAATACAATCCTATGAATAAATGTTTTTGTCCGGAATTGAGCCAAAACAATATATGGACTCAATTGGAAAATTGTGTCCTTATAACTTTGATGGTCTGCATTCTTCATGTTGGTCGGCCTGCCTACCGAGCAACTATCTTCAGGGATAATTAAGTAGCTGCTAACTAGGATTATTACCACGTAAGGATACAAGTGTCCATTTCTTATTGGTTCACGTAGATGGATAATTTTTAGTATCAATATAGTGTAATGACCAAATAGATTTACTAATAAAACTTACTTGATGGGTTGAAGAAAAGTTTGGATGATGCTAAGGGAAACTAGATAAAGGATTTGCATAGTGTTCTTTGAGCATATAGAGTTACGCCAAGAATAGCCTCCAATGAGACTACCTACATGCTTGCTTTTGGAAATAAAACAATAGTACTAGTTAAGATAGGTCAGCGGACTCATAAGGTGTTGAACTTTGATTCCCCCAAAAGTGATCTCATAAGGAGATAAGATTTAGACACGATTGAGTAAGTCAGGGAGGACGTTGCACTTCGAATGGCTACTTATTAACAAAGAGCTGATAGGTTTTACAATAAGAGGGTCAGGCTGACCAACTTGAAAGAAGGAGACTATGTCCTTAAGAAGGTAATCCAGAAGGGAAACAAGTTGGAACCAAATTGGAACAGTCCTCACCGCATATCGACAGTCGTCTGACCAAGAACTTATCATCTGAAAACCCTTGAAGGGCAAGAGTTTAATAATCCTTGGAACATCGACCACCTCAGAAAATATTATCAGTAATTCTATTATGTATTTGATGTAACCGTTTGTTCCAAATTAATAAAGTTGTGATTTCATACCATTTATGTTCCATTTTTGTTTTTCCCTTTTGGGTGTATGACGATGTACATCCCCAAGCAAACTACTAAACTTATCCAAATTCAAATTTAAAAAAAAATTGACTTCAAAAATTTTTTTAGAAATTTTTTAGACTTCATGTATGATTTCATCCTTGATAAGTCATGAACTAGAAGTCCTTCTGAACCGAATAAACTTTTCCAACTTCAAAAAAGGAAAACCTTTTAGACTTCCTGTATGACTTCGTCTTTGACAAGTCACGAACAGGAAATCGCTAAAACTTCATGTATAACTTAAAGTCAAAATAAGAAATTTTGCCAAACCAAGTTAAATGAAGGAAAAACCTACATTCCTAATACACTTGGTCGCCAATGATAACTAATGCAAATACTTAGTCCTAAAAACGTTTTATCTAAGTGCATTAGTAGAACCTAAGGCCCTATAATTCAAGTTCATAACTTGACCATACCCTGATCAATTAAGCAGGTTAGTTGGTTATATAGCCAATACACTAATCAGAAAGCTTAATCATGAATCAAATATTAAAATATATAAGCGTGTATGCAAAAAATAGTCTTTTTATTCCATCAAACTTTCATAAAAGATAGATATATAACCAAAAACAAAAAAGAAAAACAAATTCATTATATGGGACGTTTTCCTTCGGCCTTGTCCATCCCAACATGAGGGAAAAATTATGGTTCTAAAATCTCTCAACCTACGACCACTACTTCTTGGCCAATCTAACAAGTATTGGGGGCTACTCTAGCAAGGACCACATCAAAATAATGATAGAATTAAAGGATCATGTGCTTTGGAGGGAAATTTATTCCACACTCCGCAATAAATAAGGTGGGAATCCAATGCCCCTTATCAAGTGACAAGAAGTCCACCGGACCTTCCACCAATTCCAAGGATACGCAATCGGGAATTTTCCATCTTTCCCTAAACTCTTCTAAGGAATTCTTATCCATAGTGTACACCATTATTTAAATGAAATAAAAAAAAAAGGTATATAAAAGAAAAAAATCTTACAAAATTTTCTACAAAACAACAATGAAGGAACGACAAAGGGAAGGCTCGAAGAAATAGAGATTGCTAAAGTACACAAGTTAGAGGTGAGAAAAAAATGGGGGGAAAGTTTTGCTCTTTTATAGCTTACCTCGAAGGTTGAAAAGTAATGATTAACTAAACCAATAATTAAACTCTTGAGGGCCCCACGGTTCCGAAAGATGAGAAAAGACCAGCATACCCTCTGACAGTTCATTATTTTTTAAATTATTCATAAAAATGCCATCGCTCGATGTGCAGGTGAAAATTTTACAAGTTCACGAGGTCGATAACTTATCACCATTATGCTGGAGTGTCGAGTAACTTTTTAGAACAGATCCTCCATCCTTTAAACAAAACATCAAGCATGGAGCATTGAGGGCTATTATTGTGGGTCAAAGCATCCGTTCCATGTGGACCTATGATATTGGGACACCTGTCCTCATAAGTATACATCTCAACATTTCATTTATACTTGGTCGGCATATCGGCCATCCAAATTAAGAAGATAAACCATTAGGAAGAAGAAAGGTCATTCACATAGGAATTATCAAGAGACATTCCTCACATGCCTTAGAAGATCAATAGTCTCATCCATTATGTATGGGTGAAAATGCCTAGATATAGAAAGGCATTCCGCCCCTTGGTTTTCGGGACCGTTATAAATATCTTATTTCCCTAAGCTCAAGGGACAAGTCTATTACATATAAGAAAGACTACTCAGAATCCTATGTAACTACCCTCAAAAGTAATACCATAATAGTGGATGTAGGCTTTACCTAAGCTGAACCACGTTAAAAACCTTTATTTTCTTTTGCTATTTTCATTAATATTACTCAACTAATTATCTGTTGATAGGGGTGGCAATTCGGGTTAGTCGTGTCATTTTCGGGTCGCGTTGATTTTTATTTGAGTATAAGTTTTGGATACTCTTAAATCTATACAAGTTAATCGTGTCAAGTTCGGGTCATTTCGGGTTATTACCATAAACGGGTTATCGTGTCAAAAATTGCCAGCCCTATCTGTTGATGATGATAAGAAATCACAATTTAAATTTGTATATGCGACTCAAGCTCGAAATGGCACAACAATGGAGATATGCAAACAAATATGAAAATAAGAGAAGGAGATGAGGGGAAGAGAATGCACACGATCATGTAAGTGGTTTGGTTATTGGCCTACTCCACTGTGCAGGTGCCGATGTGTTTAAACACTAGATAATGGAGCTCTAATGGCTCGAGGATACAATTCTAGCACTCTTTCTCTCTAGGGTGAATTCGAAAGAGTTTAGTTAGGGTTTGTAATTCTATATCCTTTTCATTGGGGAAGAAGGTGAGTATATATAGTCCTCGGGGTGCACATTGTACCCCCAAGTATATAAGAGGCGTGTCTAAGGTGAAGCTTTCTATCATATTTAATTATCTATCCTTGGCACAAATATGTCATGATAATGTAATATTCCTTCATGTTCTCATAGAGATCTTGTTATAACTGCATGCCTACGTGGACTAGCCATGTTGGAACCCCGTATCGCACGTGAGATATATGTCATTCTAAAAGGTCTCGAACTGGCCAAGGCTAACAAGTTTGCTATCCTGATGAGCAACTACTGAGATGAATTGAAGTATAGGCTCGGCTGTCTATGTGGTACAAAGCTAAGACGAGGCTGATATGGTTGTAGTGAGCCAACTGATAGGTCTCGGCTGATGGAGCTGAGACGAGACCGATTAAGTTGTCGTATGAAGCCGAGACTGTTAAGGAGGGATCACTTGTGAGGGATTCTCATTCGTTTAACCTAAAGAGTGAGTAAGGTTCGACTTGGCTGAGTTGAGGTCGATTGATGATGAGGCTAATCTTAGGCCTATTATTCACCCCTAGCCCTTAGTCTTTAATGTAAGTGGAAGGCTGAGGGGTAAGAGTGTCTGGGATCAGATGCTGAGGCGACTTCTTGATTGAGGGCTGAGATGTCCTTTTAATGTCAAGTAAACACTCGACAGTCATCATGTGGGTTGGCGTATTGCCCAAGAGTGATGGTTGTAAGCCTGCCTTGGGAAGTTGTGCCCTAATGATGATTGCATGGGATGTTGTGCGCAATCATTAAACCATTTAAATAGGTTTAAAAAATATTTTTTTCTCTTTCTTATCCACTTCACCTTCACGCTCAAACCTTTCTCTCTTCAGAACATCAGTTTGCCTCTCTCTCTCTCTCTCTCTTATGTCAATCTTTTTCGGCCAGTTTTAGGGTTATTTTTTGCATTTTTGGTTTCCTCTTCCATCTAGATAACCTTCATCCCCCTTTCTTCTTATCATTTCATTATTTTTTGTGGTTTTTTCTTGCTGCTTTATTTTTTCGGCGAACTTCCATTTTTCTCCGGAGAGTGAGGTTGGAGGTTTTAGGGTCACTTTAGGAGTGTTAATGGTGGTTTAATGGTTAGGTGAGTGTTGGGCATTTCTACGGGATCCTCTTTGTCCTCCCTGTCCACTGAGAGGGTCACCGTACTTTCACCGGTTGTCTTCCCCGGTGAGTTCTAATTCCAGTGTTCTTGGTGTTCGTTGTTGAAAAAGATTCAGTTTCCCTCTTTAGATCTTTAGGCCAACCAAGTTAAACATATAACCTATTTGAATGTTTAAAACTTTATACTAACTCCTTGATCAATTTCCCCAACTCTAGGGTCGTATTTTTAGAGAAATATGAAAGAGCGAGTTAGAGCCGAGGCTACGAGGAAGGCAGGGGCCGACCTTACATGCCCTATATTTCCAGTTCCCTTAGCTGTCTATAACACCCCGTGTTTTTATTTATTATTTTAATTAATTAATTGGAATTTTTGGGAAAAAAATAAAATTTTGAATTTAATATTTTTTATTGGCTAAATATGTTGGTTATGATTTTAGAAGAATAAAACTTCTAGCGGAATTAAAATCAGAGTTAAAATTGATTTTATATGATTTTTGGAAATAACTGTCCCTTATAATTTTTTAGGCAAAACTGCCAGTTTTCGGAGGCGATCTATCGATCGATGCCTAGAGGTCGATCGATCAACCCTCCCAGAAAACGTGAGCAGCAAGCCTGTTTCGGGTATTTGTATAGGATTAGGACTCCTAATCACTTTATAACCTTGTTAATCCGTAGGGGGACTTCTCATAATCACTTTTTCTTCAATTTTTCACCAGAGAACACTGCCAAATATTTTTCCTCTCACTCGTAATCATCAACCTTCTTCATAATCAAGTTTTGTCACAAGTTTTGGGAGGCTTATTTGGGGCTTAATCAAAATTGTTCAAGAACACTTACTTGATAATTTTTCGAGAGGAATCCAAATTTTTAATCAGATTTTCAACACGAACTTTACAGGCATGAATACTCTATTCTTTTTCTTTAGTATTATGTGTTTTAAGTGTCCCCTAAACACTTAATTACATGTTTTCTTAAAAATAATTAGTAACTTAATTAGAAAAAGTGGACACTAACCATGGGGCTATTTTTATAAAATCTTTTAATCTGAATAATATTCATAACCCTTTGGGTACATAGGATTCGTGACTGATTTTGGATTTTATTAGTGTAGGTTGCATGTAGAAAAACCCTAGTTTTAAAATAAATAGATTTGGGGGCGTATAACTCATGTAATTCGTGTTGAAACAATGAAATTAGAATTTTGATGTTTTAAATTATGAAATAGCGGTATATTTAATTTAAATAATTAAATGAGATTAATTGGATTTTTTTTACGAGATGATAATTAAATTAAGATGTAATTGAATTGGACTATCATGAGTAGTTTTATACGTTGATTAATTATGCTTATTCGTGTGACTTTTTGGTATTATTATATTGCCTTTGTGACGACGGGTTGTTGGGTAATTTTTGTTCTCCCTATATTTTAGGATGCCTTCTAGGTATGGGACTAGTGGGTAGGCCTTTTGATGATTTATGCCTTCTAGGTATGGGACTAGTGAGGGTAGATTATCGCATTTTTATTATCTTGGGGGTGGGCTGATTTTTAGTATTTTTTCATCGTTACGCTAGACTAGGCATGAGACTAGGTCGAAGTTTAGGATAAAAATTATTCCTATACATAGGGTAGGATGTAATAATAACTTTGGGACCCTTAGTTATGAGACTAAGGGGTATTTCGAGAATCTCACATCAATTAAAAGGGTGGGGTGATTATAAATTGAGAAATTGAATTAATGCCTAAGATAAAAACGGATATTAAAATTCGTGGCGACATAATGTGTCGGGGCCGACAGTTTAAACAGGTCAGAGAGCGATTTATGTCGTGTCGTGTGTGGAACCTTATCATGTGTCGGGCCCGACAGTTTAAACGGGTCAGAGGGCGATCGATAAGGGGAAGTGTGACACTTTAATAAAAAGTGAAAATTATAATAAAAATTGGTTAATTTAATAAATTAACATTGTGGGACTTGAGAATTTTAAAATCATATTGGTGTGCCTTTTAAATGGGGATTCCTACGAGTAGTTAGTAATTTATATTTATCGCGTTTAATTATCCCGTTTAATTTAAAATATTCTATTGTGATATTTATTGCGTATAATGTTGCTGTCTGGATTCAAGGATCCTATTTGAGGGGAGTAGTGTGTATTCTTGCTCAGGGCTTTGGCTCTGACCCATGCGTTGACTTATCTTTTTTAGGATTAGAATTAGAGAAGTTGCATAAGTTTATCGGAGTTATCATTTGGAGATGCAACTGGAGCTGATTTACTTTATCGCTTTGTTTTAGTTTAGACTTACTTTTCAGTCGTATTTAATTATGAGACTTCATTTGAGTTTTATTGGTCCATTCGGTTCCAAAGTTGTTTAGAGGATTTCTTTTGGGATTATTTCAGATTTTATTTAATCATTATTGGAGAATGGATTTTTGGAATTAGCAGGTGATGGATCTTTTATCGCTTAGTTGTTTATGATCATTTGGGATTAATTCAATTATTTATCTTATGGACTGATTTATTTATGTCTCATATCTGTCTCATGCTAAGAATGGTATTTATTTAGTTCACGCCCGGCATAGTTCGGCAGCGGTGGCTGGCCACCCCGTCTGTCGAATTTTTGCGGGGTGTGACACTGTCATTCATCCTCCAACAGTAGAGATAAGTTCGAATTCAATAAGTGGAGACTCATCTCATAGCTCCTCATCATCTCCATCCTCACAGGGTTATAGCCCTTATGTATCTAGGATATCAGGGGAGGCCGACTTTTATGACGAGGCCATGCAATTCCCTCCTTCTCATATAGCAGACTCGGGGGCCGCCGGGTCTGGTGATCATGACCAGGATACTGACGTTTCAGTCCCTGAGGTCCGAGAGTAACTGTTTCCCAATATTCACTTCCAATGAAAGGTCCCTTCTCGTCCATAATCGAGGGAGAGTTTCATAATAGGTTTCCTAGTGGAGTACCGAATGTAAAAATCGTTAACTCTGAAAATGAGGTCGATGAAACACTAGATACGTCGTACGCTTAAATCTTCAAGAGTACTGTGAGAAACGTTGACCTTCTGTATTAGAGGCACTCATATGGGATCAATATCGATATTCATATGAGGGTCCCTGAGGAGGCCAAGAGGGCTTTTGACGGTCGTGAGTAGGGCTGTGTTTTGGCCGAATCGGATCGGAAAATGACATTTCGGAAAAAATTCCAATTTTTTCGGAAATAAAATATTTGTTCCAATTTCCTATCCAATTTTTTCGAAAAATCAAAAAAGTTTTCGAATTCGGAAAAATCAGAAAATCAGAAAAAAAATCGAAAAAATTCGGAAATTCAAAAAATATACTAAAAATTCAGAAATTCCAAAATTTCAAAAAAATTAATATAGGATTTTCGATTACTCGAAATTCTCATTTTAAAGAAATAAAAAAAAAAAGATTTAACCCAACATGTAAATATGTAAGGATTTAACCTTTTTTTCATTTGTGTAGAGGATAGAGGGATATTCTCCTTTTATAGAGGACTTTTTTGGGTCTCTCTTCCTCTCCTAGCCGATGTGGGACACATGAGAATGTTTAAAAAAATTAGAAAAATTAGAAATCAAAAAATATTTTGGAAAAAATCGGAAATAATTCGGTAAAATCGAATCGGCATAGTTTCGAAAAAATCGGAAAATCAGAAATTCAGAATTATTTCCAATTTTCGATCCGATTTTTTTCGGAAAAATCGGAAATCGGAAAATCGAAAATCGAAAACCTTATATATGTTCCAAAATCGGAAAATATCGGATCGGATATCGGAAAAATCGAAATGTTCGAAAAAAAAAACAGCCCTAGTCGTGAGGGAAAGATTGATATCTACGAACAGATATTCAAGGTCGGCTTTCGCCTTCCCGCCCACCCTACTGTGCTGACGATCCTCACCAGTATGGGCCTGGCCCCAACTCAACTTTCTTCCAACACATAAAGGATTTTTCTCGGCTTCATATCACTCTGTAAGTTCTGATTTAGCTACATCCTTCCATTAACATATTCAAAGTGTGCTACATTATATCATGCATAAAGGCCCAACTTGGCTACTATCATCTCGTAGCCAGGAAATATTTAAAGAAGGTTATTCTCGTTAACCAAACATCCAACTATTACTGTAAACCACGATATTTCTTCGTCTCTAGTGTATGGGAGTTTTGGAAGATGTCGCCTGCTATGCCTCAGAGCTGAGGGTCCCATAAAAGTGGGTGAAAGCTTCAATGTCTGCTAAGCTTGACCCCAGCTTGAGCATAGATGACCGTGATATTATTAAACAAATTCGGGGTGAGGGGGATGATAGTGGACTTGCCCGATTTGAACAACTTATGACCCCAAAAATCCTTGCCAAGACAAGACTGGGGGTTAACCCCTTTATTGAATTGGGTAAGTTCCCTTGTAAACTGGGGTGTCGTCCTTTATTAATCTCTTATATTATAGTTGCAAATTTTTCTTCTAAATCGTGGCGTCATGTTTATTTGATCTTTTCTTGATATTAACCTCTACTCAATATTTTCAGATCGACTATACGACATTCCAAAATCTATTTGAAAGATGGTTGCTCCTCATATCTCCAACATGCTTAATAAATTAGGAAAGAAGACGGCACCCCGACCCCATCAAAGAAATCGACCAGTAGTACCTCGGCAATGCTGAGGCGTCCAAGAAGAGGAAGGAGGTGGTTGACAATACTCCCATCCATCATCCACACAAGAAGAATAAGAAGGACGTCTCATTTAAGGGGATGCTCTAGCAGTTAGTCTCGATCAACTGACCATCAATAATGAGATCTTGATCGACGACCCCAAGCGGGCCAGGGGAGCCGCCACTTCGATGATGCTTAAGGTTGATAGGCATTTCCTAAGGGCTATGGGCGCCTCTTGTATTATCTAATTTTGCCTTCACAAGGCCACTCAGGTAATTATCAAAAATCCATTTGTTGATTTTATTGCAAGTATTGTCTCGTACTAATCCAATTCCTCTAATGTTTTATAGTCTCTGATCATTTTCACACATCTTGGTCAGTGGGTTGAGGAGAAACTCTCATTGATTCAAAATGGCCAGGATACCCACAAGGATGAGAAAGATCTAAGGAAGGACCTGCGTTCTAAGGACGTGGATCATTGGTAGGACATGGTCGCCCTCTAACAGAAACATTCAGACGCTTTAGCCAAGCTCATAAAGGAATATGACACTAAACTGAAGGCCCAAGATAATAAATATCAGGGCGACATTGAGGCCTCCGCCAATAATGTCGTGGATGAGGCCAAGGAGAAGGCCCTTGTTGACTTCAAATCCTCGATTGAGGATGAGGTGAAGAAGAGAGTGATTGCCAACTTCAAATCTTTAAACGAGTTTGCTAGGTATTAATGATACCTGAAATATTATCAACAAGTAAAATAGTATGATCTCAATCCGGAATATCTTTGAAGATGCAACAATAATGTTTAAACAAGTGTATAAGTGAAGAAGGATATGAGGAGAAAAGGAAAAAAACACTAGTATATAAGTGTTTTAGCCATTGGCCTACTCTATTGTGCAGGTGAGTGTGAATTTCACTATAAAAATTGGCGTTAATGGCCTAAGTGCTACAATTCTCACTACTTTCCCTCTCTACTGTAACAGAGGCAAAGCTTTGGTTAGGGTTTGAATATTTTGACCCCTTCTTATGATTAAGAAGATGAGTATATATAGTGCCTGGGGTGTGTACTATACCCCTATACATGTAGTAACCATATGTAGAATGTATCTTTCAATAAGGATTAACCATTTGTCACTGGCACATGTAGGTTATGATGATGAAATATTCCCTCACATGTGAGGGAGATCTTGTTGTAACGGTTCTATCTACGTGGGATATGTAACCCATTCACATTCCTCCATATGTGCCCCATTCCAAGCGCTCTGCCAGGTGTCAACTGTTAGTCATCCGAATGAGACCGAGGCCGAGTTATCGAGTTCGAAACTCTAATGGTATGGTAACCATCATGTTGAATCTTCAATCAAACCCCAGCCTCCAGGTGGTAGATGAGTCGAGGGAATTTGGGTTATAAGATTACTGATATTAATATCGTTAACTATCTCTACGATGAGGATGAGTCCTTTTGTGATGGAGTTTCGACCGAGGAAGAGACCCTTCGTGATGGGTCCACGGTTGAGTTATATCTTTCTCAAACTAATGGTCTACCACTGTTCGGCCTTGGATGAGGGGTAATAGCCCAGGGACGAGGTCATATTTGGTATATCAATCACCCCCTATCCTTTAATCTTCAATGTGAATGGAAGGTTGAGGGATAAAGTACCTTTGGGCAGAAGTTGATAAGACGTCCTTAATTGACGACTGGTCTGCCCTTTCATATGTTAGGTCTGGGATGTTGAATGAGAACTTTGGATTGACACTTGACAATCATCTTGTGGGTTAGCATGTTGCCCAAGAATAATGACTGTAAGTGTGTTATAGGGGTTTGTTCTCTAATGATGACTGGCTTGGAAGTTGTGTATACTAACTGCCTTTATTTAAATGGTTTTGAAAATCCCATTTTCTCTTTCTTTCTTTCCTTCTTCACGCTAAAACATCTATCTCTCTAATATAAATCATTTTTTTCTTTCTCTCACTACCATTCAAGACTTGTCGACGAAGTTTTAGGGTCTTTTCTTCTTCTTCAGGCGTACTCCCTTTATCAGGTAACCTATTTTCTCCGTTCTCCCATTCATTTCAAGGTTTCTTTGCTATTTTAGCTGGGTTTTTTTTCCGGTGAGCTTCAAGCTTTTTTGGCAACCTTGAGTAGAGGTTCTAGGGATAGTTATAGGAGGTTTATTGGTGGCTTAGGGGGCTAATTGGTAATCTTTGGGTTTTCTGGGCTTTCTCAGCCCTCATTGTCTTCTAATCATCCAACAAAATTATATCAGTTATCTTTTCCAGCAAGCTCTGGTGGAGTGTTCTTAATGAAAACGATTCATTATCCATTTTTTATCCTTAGGTCAAACTTCAAATTGATTGTGACTTTTGACCCTTTAGTCTAACCAAGTTGAATCTCAACCACTTCGATGTTAAGAACCCACTACGAATTAGCAGATTAATACCCCACACTTAGAGAGAGATACTTTCAGGAGATACATATATTTAAGAATGAGGGCGAGGAGAGTCGTAGAGCCAGAGTCGACCTTACTCTCCCAATCTTCCCCAGTCCCATGAATGTCATCCCACCTTCACCAGCTGAGGTTGGTGGGAACGGGATGTATGCCTCGTCCTCCTCAGACACTGGTCCTTCGATCTCTACCCGACTCAAGAGTGGAGATTCTTTTGGCGAGGCCATGAGGTTTTCACCCGAAAATCCTAGGGGGCCTGACGTGATGGAGAGTTCATCTCGATCTTTATCTTCTAACCACACTCAGTCATCAAGCCAGGATGATGCTTCAATTCAGTATATCTCGGACAATGATGAGCCGCCAACAACCGTTCCTCTCTCGGATATGACCGAGAGATAATTCCAAGAGAGATTCCCTGATGGGCCCCCGGCCACTGAAGATCCTGTCGACGATGATGATTCTGAAGCCGGGGAACCAGTTGACTACTCATAGCCCAGACTTTTTCGTCCACTGTCAGAGAGTCTGACTTTTTTTTTCTGGAGGCACTTATATGGCATCAAGTCAAACATCCTTATGCGTGTTCCAGAGGAGGATGAGAGAATATATGACGTCCGAGAAGGTGAATTCGTTGTCTATGAACAAATGTTTAGGGTCGGCTTTCGACTCCCTCCACCACAACAAAATGTCCCATCAGTGACAAAATAAATTAAAAGAAAAGTAATTTTGTCATAAAAAGTAACCTTTCTGTGAGGAAAAACAATTTCGTCACGAACTGAGTGTGATGATGTTAAATTGGTGACAAATTAACAATATTTATCACCAAATAATCATTAAAATTTTGGAGCTTTCATTCCTGTGTGCTAAAATATTCCATTCATCTATTCCTGACAAAATTATTATATATTTAGTGACAAATACATTTATCACAAGAAAAAAAAATTAATTTGTGACAAAAAATTTCCTCACTTATTCCTAAAAAAATATAAGAGAATACATTTTCTTCTAAACCCTAAATTTCCCCCCCAAAAATAACTCATCCTCTCTCTCTCTCTCTCTGCCCTCGCCTGCCCTCACCCACATCAGATATGAAATCGTCTTCTCTCTCTTTGCTCTCGTCTTTTCTCTCTCTGCCCTCGTCTTCTCAGTTATATTTCGTTAATAAGCATTTATTTAGTTGCATTTATGCAATTGTAACAATTTCAAGTTGTACCTTGTAATTCTCTCTCCGCCCATCTGCAGCTAATCAGAAGGAAGAATAAAGCCACAGGTCATTTCATATACATTGTTAAAGCAAAAAGGTCATTTCATATACATTTGATTTTGTAGGCAATCATTTTTCTTATCCTTGGGATGGCAATGGTTACTGTGAAATGTGTGTTCATTAAAAAAAATTTGTGTTGTCTTTTGTAAGAAAATCCGCACTGTAGAGCAGGATGGGAAAACCATCAAACTCTAAATTGTAAGTTTTCAAATTACCTTCTCATAGTTGCTTTTTATTTTGAAGTTCAATCTTAGTTTTTCAAATTACCTTCTCATAGTTGCTTTTTATTTTGAAGTTCAATCTTAGTTCCAACTTCAATGTTACCTGTGATTTGAATTTCCATGAAATCCCTAGTTATGTTATGAGAATGGATATATGACAAATAGAAATAATTGGAAAAATGGCTCTGCCAAATTTGAAATTAAAAGAACACATTAAGCAAATAATTTAAAATAGGATACAATTTAAAGAATTAAGATAATTCGTATTCCTAAATCTAATAAAGATAATTTGGTCTTAACATTATCTCAAAGGTACAAATATTCCCCTGAAGAAAGAAATGTAGTGGGATTTCTGTGTCTTTCATCTTTATATTGTGTGCTTTACTTGTGTAGTTGTGAGCGAAAATTGTGAATGCCGATTGATATGAGTGAGTTATCTGTAATTATTCTTTGTTTTGAGATCTCCTTCCAGGTGAGAACAACCTCTCTTTTATGAAATCCCAGATAATATATAAGCCGTGTCTAGCTAAAGGTTTCTGAGATAGCTTCGATGTAAGAAGATAAACTTTCTTGTGTTAATCATTGCCATCTTCTAAAGGAATTGCACTGCGTCTGCCTGGCTTTACTTTGAATTCAACTGTGAGCCAATAAATAAGGGGCCTGTAAGAACTTTAAAAAAATATTTTATATAAAGTGAATCTTTCATGTCAGCTCATTCAACTTCTTATTGGTATGACTCGTGGTGATTAAACACTAATGTATTCAATGGTCTGAGTGATCTCTCTGAAAATGATAAGTTCTATTCACACCCAGAATCTCTTGATTGAAAAAAATTATTAGTTGCTTAAATTTAAATGGTTTCTCAGCCGTTAAAAAGTTGATTTGATTTGGAGATATACAAATGATGTATAGATAGAACCTCAAACCAAAACATTGAATAACTAGTTACCTGAGGAACCCATTTTGGCGAGACAAAACTCGTAGCCTCAATAACAGACAATCCAGAAGAAACTAGCCTCTGAATTAATTCAATCTTCACAGATGTAGGTACAGTATTCTTCTCATTTTGTAACCCATTCCTTGGATCAACTTCCACTATCTTCACATACTTCGGTATACCTTTAAAAAACTGGTGTACCCAAACAAGAGATCAGATAACAGGATTCCTAAATTGGGAAAGAGAACAATGTAATAATACATAATTAACAAGACAAGAAAACATAGCTTAATTAGTGGATTAGTGAGTATGCATATTGATCATCATTCAGCGGAATGTAACACTCAACAATTCAAGATGTATAACAAAGTAGTGACATTTACTTTATAAATCATCTGATTTGTTATGTCCCTTGTGACTTTATCTTTGTAGTAGGAGCTATATTGATGATCTGGCAAATACCATGAACCACAAACAATTCCACACACCTTATGTGTCACAACCCCGACCCAAAATAGTATTAGGGAACGAGTGTCTTGACATGCCACCAAGGCCACAAATATTCCGATTTAATTGTTTCCTTAAATAAATGCAACGGATGTATTATCACATGGTTATGAATCGTAAAATACTGAAAGTTAAGGAATTACGTCATCAGAGCTTTCTAAAGGAAACTTCATATATATTAAAAGTAACAACAAGTTACAACTTAAGATAAAATTTAAACCTTATTACAAGAGAGCCAAACATGTTCTAAATAAACACTTTACAAAAAGAGCTCTAAAAGCTAAATCTTCAATATAGTCCATTTTCGTTCCGTCCGTGAGCCTAAACGTTTCCTGAAAAATGGTTATTTATGCAACATCAGCTAAAAGCCGAATGATGTTCAATCTCCAAACATTCCAGGGTTTTCAGAAAATAGATACCTATTCAAGTCAAAAGAGAAGACATATACCTATATGGAGAGGAACTTGCAGTAAATAGATATATATTTTGAAATGATAGTATATATATCACAATTAGATAGCTCAGAATAAGAAGAATGCAACAAATCAAATGTGATATCTTTTTCTTTCAATCATATCATTTTAATGGCCAAGTACACTCTAATACCGTATTCTTCTACCGTATTATACCCCGGTAGTTGAGGGTCAATCGAACTAGTTCGTCACAACGCCTTATTTAGGGCACACCAGCGATAACCCAGCTGGGAAGGTCAGTCAGTAAAGAGGTCCCTTAGGCCGAATCATATTTTCAATATTCAATATCCTTTACAATAATCATTTTAATCGGTATGTTTATATGGACAAATATAAACATATCACAAATGAATCAATCATCGGTATCACATGAATTTTGAGAATAAAAGCAGTTCATAAATTATATATAGTTTGCATAATATCATATAATCAAAATACACAAGGAATGTCAGAGTACTCACCCAAAATGGAGGTCAAATTTACTGGTATTGAGTCTTCGATCACACGTTAATCTGATAAAGATTTAAGTACACGTTCTAAGGTCCAGTTTATACTGTACTTTAATAATAACTTCCTCTTTTAAAGGATTACTGAATCCCCATTTGTCAACTTTTAAAACTCATTGATCGTAATTGAAGAATTCAATTCATAGTCTTTTCTCATCAGTCGGTTCCCAGTAGAGATGGAGGGTCACAGGGGCACCACTTAAATACCATCTCATCTAGACAGAATATTTCCGGATTCATTCCCAGTAGAGATGGAGGGTCACAGGGGCACCACTTAAATACCATCTCATCTAGACAGAACTTCACCGGGACTGACTTTGGAATTACTTAAATGGGATTCCATAATAACGAGCAATTTCTTTAAAAAGAATCATTTTTAAAAGCGTATAATTTCAAACAAGTTTATAAAATCAACTTGGATTTGTTCTAAATTTTAAGTTTTGATTAGTGAATTCTTTATTGTATTTTACCAGCATAACTACTAAGTAAAGCTATAAAACAATAAATTAAAACTATAAAGATGCATTATAACATTAAGATTACCTTAAGATGAATATCCGTAAGAACTTCTTCTTAAACTTTCTCTCACTTTCTCTCACTATTTCTTTCTATAATTCTCAAGGAATTGGTGTGAGTTTCAAATGATCCCCAAATGCCTTATTTATAGTTTTCCAAAGATATCACGGCATTGACACGTGTCCATGCTGACCAAGCTTTTACAATGAGAGTCAGCGTTGACGTGTCGCGTAACGGAGGCATCTTGCAGTCTTATTTCACTGGACTGCGACACGTGTTTTAGCTTCTCCTCTAACGACGAAACGTGTTTTGGCTTCTCCTCTAACGACGAAACGTGTTTTGGCTTCTCCTCTAACGACGACACGTGTACGGTGGAGGTGTCAAAACCAAGCATGAGGTGTCGAGCATGAGGTGGAAAGGTATTAAGGGTATAAGGGTCATTTTGCACCTGAAGGGCATTTTGGTAATTTCACACCATATATTTTCAATATTTCTTTTAGGTCCCTGAAAATATTTTATTTACAAAAGGCCCCTTTTTATTTTTCATTTTTCATTTTGGTCCCTAAAACTTTCTTTATTAAAATCAAGTCCCTAAAGTTTCATAAAATTACATTTTCTACCCCAAAACTTATCACCTAGCTTAGGATGTGCCATAAAATCTCAATTTGACCCATCTTACCGTTGATTCTTTAAATTTAAAAGCGGGCTTTGTCATATTAAGAACTCGGAATATCATATATGTAATAATATATCATTATTAGATAGTAAGTGATAAAATTGAAAGAAGACAGTTATATATTCGCATAAGAAAATAGGGTCATTACATTATGGTTCCTGCTTAGGCTTGAAGTCCTGTTTTTGATTCCCCCTTGTATCATGTCACTCCTTTGTTGTCTCCATGTGAATGGCACCTCCCTGTAATCTTCAAAATCTTCACTGAAAATAAAACAAAAAGTATTTTTAGCATTCTAAGGAAGCCATTGAAAGTAGAAACACAATGTCTAAAAATATAAATAACCCCTATTATCAACAATACAAGTGGGTTTATCAAAATTCGTATCTCGACACAAAGCTAAGGTTGTGCAGTTCCTTTGACCATATAAAGAGGAAACAAAACATTTGAGGAAAAAAGAAAAGAAATCAAAAATAAAAATGAACTCAAAACATTCTGAATTATTTTTTCTAATCCTATGCCCTTCATTTTTTAGTCAAACTTCAGTATTGTAGTTAGAGATCAGGAATAGTATATTATAAAATACATGGGTTAATAAGATTTCTTTGCTACAAATAATGGTACACTCACTGAAAATAGAGGAGTACACCCATTATAATAATGACTTTTTGAGGCATGAGCCCAACCCCACACTGCTGCGAAATGCCCAATCCATCACAAACTCTTTTCCCAACTCACAATGCAGAGTCTAAATTGCCCACGAGTAGAGTGAAAGAATGAAGTATACGGAACTAGTGTGATGAAATACTGTTAGTGTATTGTAACAACAAAGGGGAATGTGTAAGAGTTCGAAAGGGAACTATGCGGTTCTAGCTGAAGGTGCTGAAAATACATGATGAAACAACAGGTAACGTGCTGAGTCTAGTTGATTTGGTTTCAGAATCACTAATATTTCAGCTGTTAAAAAGTTGCTGAGTCTAGTTGATTTGGTTTCAGAATGTTGGGTGCTGAAACTTAGTTGCCTCTACATTTTTTAGCTGAGTCTGTGAACCATGGTTTTGTATCCTACCTATATAAACCTACAATACTCTGTTTTGGGTCACTGTTTGATCCAAATGCTGCAAAGGCATATCTTATGCTGCAGTTGGTGCTCATGCTGATAAGACAGGTCGTCGAAAGTTGGTTGCTATGCTCATTGAACATGAGCCACGTTCCTATAAACAGGTCCGTGTCCTTCTCTTTACTTTTTTTCGTCTCATTTTCATCACAGAAATTAAAATTCTCAGTTTGATGATCTTTACTTGGTTCTCATTTTGGCATTCATTGTGAAAGTGAGCTATTGTCAGGAATAAGTCATTTTCTTGGTTTATAATTTTGACTTCTATTCAGGTTCCTCTCTTGTTGAGCTTAGGAGAGGAAGATACATCTTTGACAAAGGCAACTGAAAAATGGTGATACCGATCTTGTTTATCTGGTCCTGTTTCATATATTAAAAAAATGTATTACTTCTAAGAAACTCTAAAGTGATTTGTATATCTCCAAATAAATTACTCTAGGTCAAGCAAATTATTCGTCTAATTTATGTGTCTTTTCTTAATACAGAGACCACCTATGGAGTTTTTTGTAACAATACAAGCCAGACCATTGACACGTGATTTATTTATCAGTTATGCAAGGTTGGTACTGTTCTTTTAACAAATATAGTCATATATCGGTTGATTTCTTCTACAATAGATATAGTCATATGATTCTTTGATCATTCTGATACGGTCAGCCGATTCGTCTCGTTTAACTGTTGAATAAAAATCGTATCGAACGATTCGTATCGTGAATTGCACGATACTGGTTATAGAGCTTAATTAACCCTTCTCCCCCCTTTTTTGGCACATACATGGGATACTGCTGGATAAGAAAGTTTTAGGACAAACACTAGCAGCTACTATCGTGGGGCACATGGCATTATTGTAAGTAGTTCCTTTTTTTTAAGATGCGTTGCCCCTCCCAATTTCTTTTATGTAAAAAGAGGCAATCTTACCATTCTGGCTTTTGTGGCAGGTGGTTTACACCATGACAGATTGTAGAAATAACTAAAGAAATTGAAGCCGAGATGGCACGGACCTAGAAAAATAAAGCAACAGGTCATTTCATAATCCAATACCATATATCTACACTTTTGTGGTCCTTTTCTTTCAATGGTCTTATTTCTTGATCTTTATGCTGAATGTTAGTCGTTTCATTCAGTATCTGGGGATCTAATCACTTGATGTGCACAATTTCTTCTCCCGATCCCTATCTGGCTCATATATGAAGTTCTTTTTCCTTTTTTATATACATAGTATTATCTGGATACCTTTTGAATTGTTAAAGTTAGAAACTAATGCCTTGGTAGTTTTTGTTAATAGACTTGTAAAGTTAGAAGCTAATGCCTTGGTACTTTTTGAATTGCAGATTATGACGTTGTGAGGACGCTTTTTTGGAAATTATTTTTGGGATGATGATGAAGATGGAAGGAAAACTTACCAAACTTCTTGGGAATTATTTTTTCGAGGCTACTTTGTAATTGATGAGAAACAAATGCCCTAGGAAATATAAAGTTAGAAACTAATGCCTTAGTTGATGTGTTGTAACAAACGATGTAGACTACTTTGTAATTGATAAATGATTTTGAGATATTTGTATGAATGCTTTCGTATCAATTATATAATCTTTTGAACCTTAATTTTGAGTATGTATATGATGGTAGTTGATTACTTATATAATGTCGATGAAATTTAGTCGATTCTATAATTAATATTTATTTGACTGAATTTTTATACGAGAAATGAAAAAAATATGAGTTCTAAATATATTATTTTTTGACAATAAAATTCATTTCATGACAAAAATATTGTCCCTGAAGTATATTAATTTTATCACCAAATGATTATCCTATTGCATATTATCATATACATTAGGCGACAAAATTGACATTTTTGTGAGAAAAAATAAGATCTTTAGTTACAAATAATGTCACCAAAAGGTGTACTATTTGGTGACGAAATTTGCATTTTGTCACCAAAACCTTTAGCGAAGGGCTTTCGTGACGGACGATTGACGAAGGTTTTTTTGTCACCAAATGTTTTTGGTGATGAATGTTTTTACCACAGATTATTTGTTTTGTTGTGGTGTTTCCATCCTTCTATCTGAGCAATTTTATCCAGTATGTTGGTTGCTCCTTCCCAATTGGCATCGAATTCATGAAGGATCATACTCGGCTTCATCTCTCTCTAGATGAACAAATACGAGGATGATCCTTCAGTAATGCTATTTAAGGCTTGCTATAATGTCTCGTCATCAAGAACTCAGCTTGGTTACTACCATTTAGGGGATAAAAAGCCCAACAAGAAAATCATCCATGTCACCCAAATCTCTAATCACCATTGGAAGCCGAGGTTCTTTTTCGTCTCTAGGGCCTGGGAATTCCCCACCGACACCGATTGTTCTAAGGACGAGACAAGAGTTCCTTTTTCTTGGGCCAACCCTTCCATGTCCACCAAGCTGGATTCGGGTCTCAGTTGTGCCGACAGGGAGAAGGTTAACTTTATGAGAAATCAAGAGAAAGATGGGGCCCTTCTTGAGTTTGAAGATTTAATGTCTACCACCGTTTTAAAGACATCTGGTCTGGAGGTTGACCCTTTAGACAAGTTATGTGAGTTGCTTAATTTTCTGATCAATGCAAATCTTTCCTCATCTTCTGGCTTTGTTATTGTCCATTATTCATTCTTCTTTTAAGATCGTCCACCTCATATTTCAGACAAAATTTGGAACATGATGGCTCGAAGTCTTCAAATTGCCTTTGGAAAGAAGGGCGACAAGTAGCCCACCAAGAAGATGACCGTCAGTGGGATGATTCGACTTGAGGTTGGTCAAAGAGAAAGGAGCCAACTATTTCTCTGGACGCTCGTCACGATCGCGATACGAGGACGAGGGTAAACCCACCTGAGTCTGTGACAAGATTCTCATCGTCAGACTCGTTCGAAGCTTTTTGGGCGTCCAATATAACCCAACCTAAGCTGAGCCCGAGCTCTCTTATACCTTCAGCGACGAGGTCGAAAGCTGCCATGCTTGTCGTTCCCTCAGAGGAGGAATATGAATTCATGGGGAAAATGCATCCCCAGAAGGTTTATGATTTCGATCTCCATCATTTGGCATATATATCTGCCTCGTCTTTGATTTTAACTTCATCTCATATTAATTTTTACTTCGTCCTTTTCTGACATATATATATTTTTTATTTTTCTGCTGTCTGTGTGCGCTTTTACCTCGGCTACTAAATGAATAGCTGAGAACTACCCAAAAATTCAAGAGGCCGAGAGAGCTATGAAGGCCAAAGAAGAGTTGAGGACGAAGCTGAGGGACCGAAATACCAACTACAAAAAGGCCATTGACGCACTGAAGGTGGAGCGCGACAATGCTTTGAAAGCGAAAAATGACGCTTTGAAAGAGAAAGACGATGATGTCAACGCCCTATCCACCAAGCATGCGACCGATCTTACTGTCGTCGTCCAAAAGGTTTAAGACGAGTCCATCTCTGCCGTGGACATAAAAAAGATATAGAACGAGGCCATTGCGGCTTATAAGGCATCAGATGAGTTTGGTAGCTTTGATTGTGAATACCTTTAAAGAGGTATTAAGACTTCCTGTCAATGGGTCATCTTAAATTTTCTGATGTCATCTTGTCTATTTGTCCGGGGTTGGAGGACCCTATTATGGAAGATCCTCTTTTCCCCCAAGCCTTGGTCGATGACGAATTAGCGATCGCAGTCGAGGGGGAAGGAGCCACTGCTGAGGTTTCGGTTGAAAGTGTTAATACCATTACCACTGTTGTTGTTGGGGAGGTGTCGACTGGGACGAATGTCGTTGATGGGTCGGTGCAACTGGAGATCGAGGGAAACCAAGCAATTTGGATCCTTATTTTTCTATTAGGGCAGCCGTCTGTAGCCTGATGCCCCTTGTGTACAATTTGAATAACTAACTTTTGTGTTGTGATGGTTTAACTTTGGAATAATGCATCTGTGCCCTTATCGCAATTACTATCGTCGTTAAATTTTGATAAATGTTATTGAATGCAAATATTTATATCTCTTGTTTTTGCCAACTCTTCTAATTATGGTGTGTCTACTTGCTTTGAGCATAATTATTGTTACGCAACCTTATAACCTTCTGATTATGGATATATTCTTGTCCTTAGCCAAGAAGTAATTCAACCAACTTAAGGATTTTTTAAATTAAAGATCACCACATTGTGATGTTTAAATAAACCATAATTAAATGATTTTCTCAAATTTGATCTAACAAATTAATGGTGTTTAACTACAAGTTTCCTCTCTCCGTTTTGAGAGTATATGGACGAGATTCGTCTCGTTCTGCACTGTCGTTTCACTAAGAGAGTTTGACTCTGATACCACCAAATTAATGATGTTTAAATGAACCAAAATTACATGAATTTCAAATTTTAACCACCAAACTAGTGGTGTTTAACTATAAGTCCCCTTTCATCATTTTGAGAGTGTACGAACAAGAGTCCTCTCGTCTAGCACTGTCGTCTCGCCAAGAGAGTTTGACTCTGATACTAACAAATTAATGATCTTTAAATGAACCATAATTAAATGATTTTCAAATTTGAACCACCAAATTAATGTTGTTTAATCATAAGCCCCCCTTTGTCATTTTGAGAGTCTATGGACAAGAGGCATCTCGTCATGCACTGTCGTCTCGTCGAGAGAGTTTGACTCTAATACCACCAAATTAATGATGTTTAAATGAACCATAATTAAATGATTTTCAAGGTTTCTTTGTGTTTTTCACCACTTTAGTGATGTTATCACACTGTTCTTCCCCTCTCGATTTTATTGACAATTCATAGACGAGAGAAGTCATGTATGGATTCTCATGTCACTAAGAGTGTGTTAATGCTAATTCACCATATGAGTGATATTTTTTAGCTTAGGACAACTTAAAACATGCAATTGAACAATTCGTACAATAAAAATATGAGGGAACACTTGAGACTTTTTCTCATTAATCACTTTTAGAACATCTCTCAGACAATGGTAAAATAAAACTTATACAGAAACCTAGTGATAGAATTTCTTCAAATGGTCGATGTTCCATGGGTTTGAGAATGGCTCTCCCTCCAGATTATGAAGTCTATAGGTGCTAGCAACGACTTCTTCGGTAACTCTGAACGGGCCGTGTCAATTTTCTTGGAGCTTATTCGACTTCTGCTAAGTCTTCTTCAGAACTAGATCCCCAACGGCTGTCGGCCTAGCCTTAATCCTCTTATAGTAAAACTTCACAGTCCTCTGCTGATAAGCATCCTGTCAGACCTCTGCATCTCCTCTCTCTTTTCGATGAGGTCCAAGTCTAATTTGTGATCCTCTGTGTTTGCCTCCAGGCTATACGTTTGGACCCTATGACTTGACAGGCCAACCTCAGTGGGTATCACAACGTTTGAGCTGTAGGCAAACATGAAAGGGGTCTCCCCTGTTGGCATTCTCTCTGTCATCCTGTAGCCCACATAATGACATGTACCTCTTCTTTCCAATGACCCTTAGCGTCTTTCAATTTCTATTTGATCCCATTTAAGATAGTCCTTTCAGTCACCTCAGTCTGGCCATTTGCCCGAGGTCGGCCTGGTGATGAATTAAACTATTTGATGTCGACCTTCTTACAATAGGCCTTCAGGGATGAGTTCTTAAATTGTGTACCCTTGTCGAAGATCAAAGTGTTGGGTAAACCATACCTGCAAATGATATTCCTTCAAATAAATTTGAAGGTCTTCTTCTCAATTATAGTGATCATGGCCTCAGCCTTTAGCCACTTTGAGAAATAGTCAATCGCCACTATTAAGTATCTGTAATTGCATGTAGCCCTCGTTAGGGGGTCTTACCAAATTAATCCTCTCGACTATAAACGGCCAAGGGGAAGTGATAGATGACAGGGGTTGATGAGGCTGATGAGGGATGCAGGCATATATCTAACACTTGTCACACCTCTTCACATAGTTGGCTGCGTCTTTGGCTTATGTCGGCCACTAATATCCTTGAGTAACTATTCTCTTCGACAAAGACCTTCCTCCAATGTGGCTTGAGAAGGAACCCTCATGCACATCTTTCAATACGTACTCCACTTTAGCGGGATGAATGCATCGTAGTAAAGGGAGGAGGAACCCTTTTTTATACAAGACATCTCCTATTAACGAAAACTTTGTTGCCTTATATCTCAACTTCTTCTTCTCAACCTTAGATTCTGGAAATTCACCATCTCTGATGTATCTAATGAGGGGATCCATCCATGATGCCCCCAAGTTCAGGTTTAAATAAAACTCAGTTGCATTGTCATCTTCTTTAATGGTCGACCTATACAGGATCTCCACTGATCGTCTGATCTCAGTTCTCGTTGCAGATGCTAACCTTGCTAGGGCATCGACTCGACTATTGTCTAGCCTAAGGATACTTTTGAGCTTTACCTCTCCATAGTTCATCAACACTTTATTCACCCGCACCAAGTATTTTGACCATTCTTTCATCTTTGGCCTCACATACTCCCAAGATTTGATTTACCACTAACTGGGAGTTACTGTGAAATTTGGCATACATTTAATGCTTTGGCAAAGGAGAAACCTGCTAAAAGTGCGTCATACTTCGACTCATTATTAGATGCTTTGAAGCTGAACTTTAAGGCATATTCTATGCCGGTTCCTTGTAGGTCTGATACTATCAACCCAACTCCACTTCCTGTTTCACATGAGGAGACGCCTACAAACAAGCTCCAAACTATGCCTCCTTTTGATAAGGCTGATTAGGCATAAATTCTTCACATTTACCCCTTTAATTTCGGTATTTTTATGGTCCTGTGCGGTGTAAATAACTTGGATTTATCTCATATTTATTCTACTAACCATTTTTGGCAAGTATTTCGTATTTTGTATATCTATTATGTATTTTACAAATATTTCATGCAAGAAAGTGAGAGAGAGAACTCAAAATAGTGAAAGAGACCAAGAAATGGAGAGTTGAAGGGCATTTTCATTATTTTTTAGCCTTAGTCCAGAGGTGGGGCCAACTAGAAAGTTGAAGACCTTTCGATTACAAGAACACTGGAAAAATCGACACCTCAATCCGAGCTACGATGAAGAAGTTATGATCATTTGAAGATGTGAGAAGTCAAGAAAAAAGTTCTGGAGGAATTTCAAGGGAAATCCGGACCTATTAAAAATTAAAGATCCAAACCGGTCTGATCATTAGTCATGCTCCAGATCCGTTACAAAATTAGTCACGCTTACTAAGTGTGACAAAATACCAGATACGGGATTTTTATTTTGTCCTTATCTTTTAGCCAAAAGAGTTTTATGTTTTGGGGACTCTTCTTAACGTCTTGTAACCTATATATTTAGTCATTAGGACTCTTTTTATTCAGATTTGATTAATGTAAAACCTCCTAATCAAGGAGGAACATCTAGGAGAAGAATTTACATATTTTGCGCCTTTAATTCAAGAGTTTTTCGATTTTTCTTCAATCTGTGATTTCTTCTTGCATGGTTGTGTTCTTCAATCTTGGTAACCTTAAATTCCAGCACTTTTATCATTCTTCCCTTATTTTCACATACTTGTTAATGGATTCTTGTGTAGTTAATCATAGTTACACCATGCTAGGCTAGATTTTTAAAGGGTTAGGGTACATGAACCCAACTCGATGTAGTTTGCATGTGTGTAAAATTAGTTCCCTGAATTAAATAAATGATCTAATAGTGTTGTCTAGTGATCACAACCTACATAGGACTATTAATATCATTTGCCCTAGGTAACTGAGATGCTTAAGAGTGTGACACGAGTGTAGCTATAACGACACCTCATTATTCTTACTTTTGATTATGTATGGTGCGGGCTTTACCGTCCTATATATAGTGCTTGAGATTAATAAAGACTGGATTTAATCAATTATCTAATTCATAACTAGTCTTATACCCGGTAAACATACTAGGAGTTGGGGGATTGTGTCCCTACCTTAATTTTTCAATTAGTTTTAGTTAACTTCTTTATTTTCCCTCTTTTTCCTTTCTCACCCCATCATCATCTTTTATAATTTATTTTTGAAGTAATAAATCAATTAAAATCTATCAAACATTTCAGTGTCGGCCATGACAGACCTTGCTACACTTGTCTCGACTTTGATTGGGCTTTCATTTGCTTCATCTGGCTCAGTTGTCGGTACGATAAAATCTTCACTGTCGACCTCATCCCAAGTGAACTCGGTTACGAATTTGGCCAAAGATTACCCTTTGATTGTTGTTCTCGACGGATATAAAATATAAAATTCTCCTAACTCAACCGACCAGACCATTAACCTATTCGATTTCTCGAGTTTATGGACAACATGTCTTAGAGGGGAGTGAGTGAGGATAACCATTGTGTGAGCCTGAAAATAGGGTTTCATTTTTATCAATGCATGTATCAAGGTATACGCTAACTTCTTCATCTTAAGGTACCTCTGCTCGTCCCCTTGAAGAGCCTTACTATTAAAGTAGACCGACTTTTTCACACCATCAGTGTCTTGTGCGATCGCTGCACTAATAGTCGACTAAGATAGAACCAAGTATAGATACAACTTCTCTCCTTGAATCGGCCGAGACAATAGCATTGGGGAGCCTAAGTAAGCCTTAAGCTCCTAGAAGGGCCTTTTACATTCTTCATCCCATTCAAAGACTTTCCTCAATATTTTAGATAAGGGCAAACATTTGTCTGTGACCCTTGATACAAACCTGTTCAGTGCAGTGACTCATCCTATCTGCCTCTGAACATCCTCAATGGTCTTCGAGGTTTTCATCTCAATCAAAGCTTTGATTTTTTCAGAATTTGCCTCTATTCCCCGTTGGTTGACAGTAAATCCTAAGAATTTGCCGCTCCTACCCTGAACACACACTTAAGAGGGTTGAGCTTCATCTAATATTCGTCTATGGCATTAAAGATGAGTTCAAGGTCAACCACGTATGTCTCGATGTTAAGGCTTTTTGTCAATATATCGTCCACGTACACGTCCATGGTTTTGCATTTTGTTCCTCAAACATCTTCTTCACCAGTATTTGATACGTTGCCCTAGCATTTTTTAGGCTGAAGGGCATGCCTTTATAGCAATACATTCCATTATCTGTGATGAATGAGGTCTTCTCACCGTCGACTGGGTCCATAAAGATTTGATTATATCCTAAATAGGCATCCATAAATCCCATCAATTCATACCCAACTGTGGCATCCAACGTTTGATTAATTTTAGGGAGAGGAAAGCTATCTTTCGGACAAGATTTATTTAGGTCGGTAAAGTCTACACACATCCTCTATTTGTCATTTGGATTTGGTATAATGACTGCATTAGCAAGCCACTCTGGGTAGACCACTTCCCTGATGAACTTAACCTTTTTTAACTTTTCAACTTCATCTCTTATCACCTCATACTTTTCTCTGGAGTATAATGTCTCTTCTGCCTAACCGACTTCATTCCTTCATCCACATTTAGCTTGTGGCAAAGAACTTTTGGATCTATTCCTAGCATGTCCTCATGACTCCAAGTAAAGATACTCCGTCTCTTCCTCAATAACTTGATCACCTCATCCTTTATTTCTTTCTTCAAGGCTTTGCCAATTTCGATGATTTTTTCTAGTTCGTCCTCATTGAGGACGATGGATTATACCTCTTCAGTGGCTTCACCTTTATTCAATTTTGTTTTGTCCCTTGGATCGAGAGTATCAATGTTATCTATGGTGATGGCTTTTTTATGAGCTTCTATCTCTTCAACCGAGTTAGAGTAGCATTCTCGTGCCTCTACTTGATCACCCTGAACTTCCCCTACTCCATAGGGAGTCAAGAATTTTATCATCTGGTGTATAATAGAGTGCACTGCCTCAAATTCCTTGATGGATACCCTTCCCATGATGATATTATAATCCTAATAGACATTTCCATCCATTATAAAGAAGTTTATCTTTTTGGTGAGGCACCTCGTCTAGATCCCCATACAAACATCCATCTCGTATACCCCTAGGGGATGGACTTTTTCACAACTTAATCCGATCAAAGGTTGGTGGTATGGGACAAATCTTTTCTTACTAATCCCCAATCCCTTGAAGCATTCCCAAAATATCACGTCAGCTGAACTCCCTCCGTCGATGAGTATTCTTGGAATGTCATATCTATGCACCCTTGTAGTAATCACTAGAGGATCATCGTAAGGGGATAGGATCCCCTTGAAGTCTAACCTTGAGAAACCTATCACTAGGGTGTTCATATCCACCTTTTTCCTCTTACTCGGCTTGGAATCAACTGCAACCGAGTTTACCACTTAACTTTTAGGGACTGTTTAAGCCTCTGCAACATGGGCCTTCCCTTCGGCCACATCCTTACCACCACCTGCTAAACTACCACATATCATTTTCACTCCTAAGGAGATCATATTTAACCGACCCTTGGGTGAAGGTACTTTTGGCGGAAGATAGGGTCGGCCTCATCATCATCATTATTTCTATTTTCCTGTACATGAAAACGTTGATTGATCCCCGTGTTTTTTAATTAACTCAATTAGAAGTATTTAATTTCCTTTTTATGTAAACTCAAGAGATACGGAAGCGTGTGAATGTAATGGTTTAACTGTAAAACAACAAAATTTTAATTTCTCAAACAAATTAAAATTACACCAAGTGAAGTAGAATTAATCAATTAAATTATTCACATAAACCAATTAATTAAACCATTAATCTAAGTCCTAGAATTTGCCTAAGTCATATTTATCAAGATTAACAATTTAGGCGAAACCAAATTTTAGCAAATGACTTGAATTAAATAAACTTTACCCAATATTTAATATAAGTCCAAATTAAATTGAGTGTGATCATTAAACCGAATTTTATCTTGAAATTATCCTAAGCACGTGTTCTACGTTATGTATGCAAGATAAAATAAACCAACCAAACTACGTCGCGATGTATGAGGAAAAACCCAAGACGGGAAACAACCTCGGACGGCCCTAGCCACAAATCCACTAGATACGGAATTACAATTACAAGACAGATAGACTTACAACGCTCGACTCGATCCCTCTCAAGCCCCGACACTTCTTCTTGTAGATATCTCTTCCTAGCGGATAACCTTAGAACCCCACCGCGGTCTCGGAATCCACCGATAGGACTTTATATGGTCACCGTCACCCAAGCATGGAGCCTTTCTCCAAGTGGGAAATCAACATAAGAAACACTTCTTCTTTCTTTGTGGATGGTAGAAGGAAAACCCGAAACTTCTCTTCTTCAATACGGTAGAGAAAACCGGTGCCAAACCCCAAGCAATAGATATGTATAAAAGAACTTGGAATAAACAAACTTGGGTGTAAACTAGAGTGTTAAGTGAATTTTTCTTTGAAAATTAGCACTCAAAACAAGAACATTTTCCTAAACAATTTTTTGCTCTCAAACTCTCTCTAAGAGATGTAAATGGAATGGAAAAGCTAAGTTTGAAAATGTGATTCCCGCACTTCATAAAGTCTAAAAAAATCAGTTAAGAAACAAGTGGGAAAGTGGGATAAAAACTGCCAAAAACTGTTCCCGCCTGGTCAACTCGTTCGAACGACATTTCGTTCGAACGAAGTCTCGTTCGAACGAGACTTCTAACGACGCTCCAGTATGGACACGTTAGAAATCTCGTTGGATACCTTGTTCGAACATAAAGTTCGTTCGAACGACATATCGAACGACGGACTAGTATACTTAGTGGGAACTCGTTAGCAAAACTCGTTCGAACGAAACCTGGTTCGAACGAAAAAACTCGTTCGAACGACATATCTAACGAACGACCAGAAAGTTTGTAACATTTGATTTTGGCCCAGAAACTTTTATAACCTTATTTTAAAGTTCTAATTAAATCTTTCTGAAAAATAAAACGCAGTTTTTATTAAACCTAACACCCAATAAACTTTGTTCCAAGCTCCTATATATATATAATTGCATTCATACCTTTGAAAGCATGGAACTATAGTTGATGACGTATAAACGAGGCACGCAAACCGGCATATTTGATGAAGCTTTATACACTTTGCCGCTACGTCTTCAACAAACACTTCATAGGCTTGAGAGTATTACAATTACACACTATCCTATGAATAAATGTTTTTGTCCGGAATTGAGCCAACACAATACATGGACTCAATTGGAAATTTGTGTCCTTACAGTACATCTCGTCTAGGCTTGTCATCTTTGTCACCTCTAGAACCTCTCTTATCATCATATTTCCTAAGCTTTCCTTGCTTAAATATTTTTTCGTGTGGCCGTGGTCCTGGTGGAACTCACACAACTTGGTCTTATCCCTCTTGTGAGGAGGGTCTCTTAGATTTTGTGGCCATCTCAGAGACCATTCATCTTTGATCTCATTCAATATAATATTTGGACTGACCGCCAATGGAGTGTAGTTTAAAAACTTATCGTTCGCTGCCCTCTTCTTAACTTCATTTCCTTTGGATTTCTAGGACCTACTACCACTCGATCCTTTGTCATTACCTCCATTGGTAGCTATGCCCTCCTCCGTATTCATGACTCTTCCAGTCATGGCCAAGAGTTCTACTATGGTTTTTGGAGGATCTTCGGCCAGCTTCTATAGGAGTTCCCCCTTCTATAGTACCCCCATAAGGGTTGCCATAATGATGCCTTCCTCGTACTCTTCTACTTCTAGCTTTTTTGTTAAATTGAGTAATATAGTCTCTCAGAGACACATTTTTCCCCTGCTTGACGTACAATACATGTGTGGTCTTCTTTCTAGGTTTTACTCCGAAGCAAAAATTATGAAAGAACCTCTTGACCAACTGTTTAAAATTCTTAATGGTGTTCTTAGGGAGAAATGTGTACCATACATGCGTAGTGCCAGTAAGGGTTCTTGAGAAGGGTTGGCATTTTATCTCATCGAAGATCGAATAGATGTTGACCGTCGATTGATATATTTACACATGATGAATAAGGTTTGTGCTCCCATCGTACTTTGGTGTGACAACTGAAAGCTTGAACTTGGTCAGGGTTTGGTAGCAAAAATAAATACCCTTCTATATAGCCCTTCTGTATAGGGTATCGGCTCTTCATTATATCACCGATTTTGTCTTCAAGCCTTTGTATAGAGTTGTTCCATGGCTTGTCGACTGCTGTTGCATTGTCTCCCTCAGTCGCCATAATATTGTCCCGCCTCTTTTTCTGTTGGCTAGGCATTATAAAGGCTCTTTGCCATCCATCCTTTGATGACTATTAACTTCTCTTTATTCCTCATCTCGATCGCATGGGGGTCAATGGCCAACACATCCTCCATTTACCCTAAAACTAGCAATACTGAGTGACCTGGAGAGTCGGTCTTGTAAATCACCAATTGGGCCGAGTCTGTTGAAAGTCGACCCTCTACTCAACCTGTTCAGTGTTAAAGCCCGGGGATTGCCATCTCTGCTCAGCCTACCACTTTTTCTTCTTCTAATTGTAATTGGACGCACTATATTTAAAAAAAAAATCATAGGTCTTTCAATAATTATCCTCATTACAACACTACTCGTCCTGGAATTCTTGACCTTGTCTTCTCAGGCACAATCGCTTAGGGTCGGCCATGTCTCTGCATCTCTGCTGATGTGGTGCTTCTTTGTGTGGGGCCAGGGGTGGTCCCCTTATCATCGGATCTACACCCTTTTCGACGGTTGGAGTTATCATCTTCGCTACAGCACCAGTGGGTCTATCCATCGTATTTTAGCTGAAGACAATAAGTTATTACTACATTTTTTATTAGGCGGCTTCGAGCGAGTGTAGTACCGCCGCAACCTCAACCATCTCTGATTGAGGGGGCCCCTGGTTAGAGCTAGGGGCAGCGCCTTGAGGTAAATCGGAGGCCATCGACTTCAGCGAATGAACACAACATAAGGTGAACTAGATGAGCTAAGTGAGTTGATGAAAATTTTAAAAAACTCAATAAAAGATCTTTCAATGGTGATACAGATCCAAACAAGTGGGGAAGCGGATCACAACTAGAGAATCAAGCTAAAAATAAAGAAGATGAAAAAGATAAAAAAGATGAAGAATTTTGTTTCTCACAGAGGTGCCAACTTATGATACCTGATTTAGTATCAACAAGTAAAATAATATGATCTCAATCCAGAATTGCCTTGAAGATGAAACAATAGTGGTTAAACAAGTGCATAAGTGAATAAGGAGATGAGGAGAAGACCAATAAACAGTAGCATATAAGCGGTTCAGCCATTGTCCTACTCCACTATGCAAGTGAGTGTGAATTTAACTATAAAAACTAGCACTAATGGCATAAGTGATACAATTATCCCTACTTTCCCTCTACTGTAGCAGAAGCAAAGCTTGGGCTAGGGTTTGAGTATTTTGTTCCTTTCTTCTGATGCAGAAGATCAGTATATATATTGCCTGGGGTGTTTGCTATACCCCCAACCATGTAGTAAGCATGTGTAGAATGTATCTGCCAATAAGGATTAGCCACTTGTCACTAGAACATGTAGGTTATAATGATGAAATATTTCCTCATGTGTGTGGGAGATCTTGTTATAACGATTTTGTCCACGTGGGATCTGCAACCCACACGCACTCCTTCACGCGTGCCCAATTCCACGCGCTTTGCCAGGTGTCAATTATCGACCGTTTAGACCATGCCGAGGCTGAGTTATCAACTATGATACTCTGATTGTAAGGTAACTGTCATTCTGAGCTGAGTCTGCATTCGTCCCCAGCCTCCTGGTGATGGACGAGGCATAGGGAACTTGGGTCATAAGATTATTGATACTGATATTATTGACTATGTTTGAGACGAGGACGAGTCCTTTTATGATGGATTTTTGGCCGAGGATGAGACCCTTTGTGATGTGTCCATGTTCGAGCCATATCTTTATAAAACTAACGGTCTGCCACTAGTCGGCCTTGGTCGAGGGGGTATAGCCCAGGGACGAGGTCATACTTAGTAAATCAGTTATGCCTTCATGCACCTGGAGAGGGGAGCAAGGACAACCTGTCCCTAGGTCGTTCTTAAGTTCCTTGAAGTGGGGGATACATTAAAGCAAGACTTAAAGTCCTTCAACCTCTTTGATCCTTTGGTCGCCACTACATTGGCCGAGGTAGAGGCTGTTGTGGTTGCTCATGCACAGACAACTGAATAGGTTAGGGACGAGACGGTGGATAAGGTCTGGGCAGAGACAACTGAAGGTACCCCAAATGACGATGAAGCCAAAACTCTCCTTGCTGCAGATAAGGTCGTCACTGACCAAGCCGAGTTTTTTATACTAGCCATTGGCTACCTGTGGCCTTACATATTTCTGTTCCACTTGTAATAATTTTTTAACATCTCCAACGTCGTCTTTGATTTTGGTCTGTAACATATTTCGAGAAATGTTTTCCTTGATTTGCCATGTGATGTATGAAGTTTTGATGAATATAAAATTCTCTTCTTATCATTAAAATTTTGTATCTACCTTATAATTTTTTAAAGTGCATTATTTGCATCTGTATAACTACTATTTTACTCTCGTCTCAGCCGATAGAGGCAACCACTCTCGTCTTAGCTGAGAATGGTCACCACGTAGTGGCGTTTATATAACAAATAAATAACACATTAATTTTAATTCACCAAATTAATGATGTTATGGATGATTCTCCTCTCATCTTTTCTGAGTGTGCCTGGATGAGTCTCGTCTCATTCTACACTCTTTTCTAGCCGAGGGAATTTAATGAGAGGTAACCAAATGAATGATGTCTTAAGTAACCATAATTAATTGATTTTCTAATTTTGATTCACCAAATTAATGATGTTGATCATAAGTACTCTCTTGTCGTTCTTAGAAGTGTGTGGATGAGTTTCGTCTCTTCATACACTATCGTCTTCGTCGAGGGAGGTCACCACTTAGTGATATTTATATAACCATTAAATGATTTTCAATTTGAACCACCAAAAGATTGATGTTTATTATAAGTCCCCCATTATCGTTTTTGGAAGTGTATGGACGATTTTCTTCTCTTCACACACTTTCGTCTTCTCCGAGGAAGAGAGATAACATTTTAAGCCACCAAATTAATATTGTTTGAAACAACCATAATCAAATGACTTTACATTAAATCATTGTGTTTTTCACGCCACCTAAGTGATGTTGTCACGCTATTCCCCCATCTCGGTATTATTAAGAGCTCATGGACGAGACTAGTCTTCCATGGTTTCTCGTATCACCAAGAGTGAGTCAAAACTAATTCACCATATGAATGATGATATTTAGCTTAGAGAAATTCAAAATCATGCATTGTACAATTGAACATAAAGATATGAGGAAACACTTGCATTCTTTTTCACTCATTACTTTGAAAATTTCCAAATACAAGCACTCTGCATTAAATGAGGATGACATATAAATGGCATTCAAGCCTATTGATAATATTTCTTTAAGTGATATGTATTTCATGGATTGGAGAAAGTCTCTCCCTTTAGGTTCTCTAGTCGGTAGGTCCCATAGACGACCTCTTCAGTGACTCTGTATGGGTCGTGCCAGTTTGGATGCATCTTGTTCGGCTTCTGCCAAACATTTTTTAACACCAAATCTCCCACAGCTATTGGCCTTGCCCTGACCCTCTTGTTATATAATTTGGCCATCCCTTGTTGGTATGCCGCTTGTCTGACCTCGACGTCTTCTCTTCTTTCTTCTATCAAGTCTAAGTCTAGCCTCCTTTCTTCATTATTGGTCTCAGAGTTGTAAGTCTGGACTCTGTGACTGGGTAGGCCTAGTTCAGTGGGTTTTACTGCCTCTGACCCATAGGCCATCATGAAGGGTGTTTCTCTTATAGGAGTCCTTTATATTATTTTGTAGGCCCACATGACTCCATGCAACTCGTCCATCCAAAGACCCTTGGCATCGTCCAATTTCTTATCGATTCCATATATTGGTTACCTCGGTCTGGTCGTTGGTTTAGGGTCGGCCCGATGCTGAGTAAAATAGCTTGATGCTAACCCTTTCACAATAGGCCTCTAAAAACTTGTTTTAGAACTGCTTGTCATTATCATAAATCAAGGTGTAGGGTAGACCATATCTACAAATGATATTACTCTAAATGAACTTGAAGGTCTTCGTCTCAGTTATGGAAATCATGGCCTCAGCGAAGTTATTTTAACAACTGCTAAAAAGGTTTAATAAGTTCTGAAATACTTCTGAAGAAACTCTTAGAAAAATCCTAACCAGTACACAAGATGTGTTAAAACAGTTTATTTGAACAATTTATTCAAGAATATTGATAATAGGTAGATTAAACCTAAGTCTAGGTAGCAGATTGTAGTTATGAAAAACTAAAAAGCACACACATGAGACAGTAAATTTTTACGTGGTAACCCCAAACCAATTGAGGAAACATCCATGGAGGTCTCTACATCTCAAAACAAAATTCCACTAAAACAGTTAAGGTTACAAGCATAAAACAGATCGTACAAACAAAACCTATTCTAAGTTTAGAAATATACCTACACTCCATGGTATTAAATCCGACTTTTTTAAGGCTTCTAAATTTGTCCTTTCTCCATTTTTTAGCTATGTTTCCTTTCTCCGTTTTGCTCCAAGTCGACTCAAAATTCAGAACCTCTCAACTAGCAACACAATTTCATAACGGTGAGTGAATGTGTAGTGAGCATTGTGCCTAAAACCACATGCATGCACTCACTCACTCACACACACACACACACACACACACACTTAATTACAAACAATTCCTACAAACTTACAACAGATCTAAGAATGGGAATTATTTTTAAAAACTCTGAAATTCAGACTTAACTATCTTTAGCAAAATAATTTCAAGATCTGATTTCTAGATGGATCTTTAAAACAGAGATCCTTAAAAATTATTTATACACACAAATGTTTCGAAATAAAAAATTATCTGATATGAAATAGGTAAGTCATTATTTCAGTTTTGTCAAAAATAATAGATGTGGGATATTAAAGAAATTACAAACATTATACAAATAGTATCCAACACGAGAAGATGATTTCCAACTAAAAGAAATAAAAAAACTATAAATTTAAGTGAGTATATATCACTGATTTAGATCTATAAGTTTCTAATGAGAAAAGACATCTAAAAAAGTGAGGTTGTTGCAAGAGAGGTTTAGACCAAGAGGAAATAAGAAACAGAAAACCCTAACTATCAAAACTAATTTCCTGGAATAATTTTGTTAGAGTTTTTGTATGAATTCTATTTCTCTCATTTTTTCTCTCTTTAACTCTCATACTTCCAAAATATCTAAATGGTTGAGATGAAGGCCCCTTATATAGGATGGATGGAAGGATCTAGAAGGCTATCCCAAATGAATGGGTGAGATTAAAACGGTTGATCGTATTCCTAATCTAAGGGATGAGATGTAATCGGTCTAAACTATGCTCGGGTTGGTTCAATCTGTTGTCACAAGGATTGTCAAAGAATACATGCAGGCCCTAGATTAATTTAGATCTAACGGTTAAGATGTAATGCATATGTTGTGAGTTTGAGAAAACAAAAAAACAACCAATAGATTGCAACCACGTGCCAGCCTCAGAATCAATCTCAAATGCGTGTTTTGCTGTTTTAAAAAATCCTAGTTTGACCCACAATATTATGTGTCGATTTTGGATTCTATCCAAGACAAGTTTTAGTAACTTTCAAAATATGCATTTAATCCCCAAATAATTTAAAATCCTAATTTTAGTTCTTTTAAAAAATAGATTTTAAATGTTTTAAAATCCACAAAAAATCCTAAACAGTGTAAAAAATATATTTCAGTTCAATTCAACACACACCACTTAATTATGAAATGATATATGGAATCCTTGGTGTTTTGTGTGTTGGTTTTCTACCCGGTTTGACTTTGATCTTTGCTGTTGCTGATGATGTACTTGAAGTTGTAAGGAAGTATTGAAGGAGGGAATCAATTTTATCTATCTTTCCAAACTAGTTGATGCTGCTATATAGTATAGACTCAAGTGACTCAACTATATAGTGTGCTTTAACATCCCCCTTTGGAAATGAGAGAAAAAAAATCTCCTTTGAGTCATCAAGGACTCGTAGGGATACAAAAAAAAACCTTATTCCTATGTAGCAGTACTAACTACCCCGTTTCCTAGAAATCAAAAAGTACATAACTCAACTATGAACAGACCAATACCCTAAATATCTGATGGTATTGATTCTTGAAAAATAAAATAGAAACTTATGGCAAAGATCAAGAATTAGTCAATTTTTTACAATAAATGTCCAAAGGGACTCAAATGCCTCTCCCCCATTTTGTCTCAAATGGACAAAGGGTAAAAAACTGAACATGTATATATCAAGTATGTAAACATTAATATATTAAGCTAAATCATACAATGATTCACCTCAAGGGTCTCGTACATAAAATAGAGATATGAGGCGTCTTTTTCATTAATCAAATGACCTTGCCCTATATCCTCAAAGACTAATTATAAGCATGAAAGTAACCGGAGGATATATTATAAGTGATAGATATCTATTCAAGCATAATCATACCAATGGATTTTCATAATGATTGAGAACATAAATTATCCAAAGGTTTAGTGAATAAGTTTTCTAGTTGATGTTCAGTGGGTAAATAATTAATATCTATTTATTTGGACTGAACTAGTTCACATATAAAATGAAGTTGTATCTTAATATGTTTAGTACTCGAATTTTGAACATGATTCTTAGAGATATTTATCTCACTTTGGTTATCACAATATAGATTTAGAGATTCCGCATTAATGCCATAGCCACTAAGCTTAGCCTAATCCATAGAATTGAGCACAACAACTTCTTGCTACTAATATTCTGATTCAGCTGTGGAAAGGGATATTCAGTTTTGCTTTTTACTGCTCCACCCTACTAAGTTATTACCTATATAATAACAAACATCTGAAGTGCTTTTGCTGTCATTGGAACAGCCAACCCAATCAGCATTGATGTATCCAATAATTGTGCTAGTGGTGTCTTTGGTGTACCATATACCTAGGTTTATCGTTCCTTTAACATATTTGATTATTCTTTTAGCATAAAAAATATGACTTTCCTTAGGTGTACTTTGATAATGAGCCCAAACACACACAACATACATGATGTCGGGCCGAGAAGTAGTTAGGTATAATAAACTGCCTACCATACTTCTATAAAGTGTAGGATCTACAGGTTTCCCAATCTCATTTTTGGATAGTTTCGTAGAGGTACTCACGGGATTCCTAGCAACCTTGGCGTTATCTAAGAAACATTAAGCTCCCTTATATGTGACATTTGGAATTCCCCGTGCATAATTTTAGAAAACTCTACCTCAGACGGGGAAGGAGAACCAAATATAATGGCATCAACATAAATCTATTCTATTAAGACTTGTTTGTTAAAATGTTTAACAAATAATGTTTGGTCATTTCCACTACGTTGAAAACCCTTATTGATTAAAATTGTCGGCATGTGTTCGTACCAGGTCCGAGGGGCTTGATTTAAATTGTATAATGCCTTTTTCAATGTATACACATGTTTTTTGTAATTAAGATCAATAAATCCTTGTGGTTGTTCAATGTAGGTCTCTTCAGTCAAAATACCATTTAAAAAAGTGGATTTGACATCCATCTGATGAAGTGTGAATTGTAAGTGACAAGCTATGGCTAAGAGTAAGTAAACAGACTCAAGGCGAGTGACCAGGGCAAAGGTCTCCACGAAATCTATTCCTTTAAGTTGAGAGTAGCCCTGGGAAACTAATCTACCTTTATTTCTAATTATCTGTTTTATTTTTAAAAATCCAGCTAGTGCCAATAACCCTTTTATTTTTCATCCTAGTCATAAGATACCACACGTCATGGATTTTAAATTGGACGAGCTCTTCTTGCATAACACTTATCCAGAATGGGTCATTAAGTGCCTCATTCACATTCTTTGGTTCTACTAAAGAAACAAAGCACACAAAATGGGTAACATTATGTAATTTGGATCTTGTAAGCACTGGTTCAGGGTTTCAATAACATTATCAATGGGATGATCTTCAAAAACCCTGTTAGGTACTTCAGGGGTCTCAGTTAACAATGGATCAACTATTTCTAGAGAGTCATAAGTAAAATAATTTTCAGACTCTTCCACGATAATTGGTCATTGTTCTTTACTCTTGACATTAATGTCACTCACTATCGCATTTATCGATTCCACGATTACTTTGGTATGCAAATTATAAATACGATAAGCCCTGCTATTAGGGGAGTAACCCAAAAATATGGCTTTGTCTCCACGGGTTTCAAACTTAGACAGATGTTCTCTGTCTTTACACACATATCAAGTACTCCCCAAAGTTCAAAAATATTTCAGATTGGTCTTTTTGTCATACCAAAGTTCATAGGAGGTTTGTTTGGTATTTTTTTCGAAGGCAAAACCGGTTGATGATATGACACGCTGTTTGAACTGCCTCAACCAAAAATTATTTTGGCAAGTTCCTAACATGTATCATTACCCTGGCCATTTCTTGGATTGTACAATTTTTATGCTCGGTAACACCGTTCTGTCGAGGTGTTTTAGGTGCACCAAACTCATGTTAATAACCATTACAGTTACAATATTGTATAATACCCAAGTCCTTAAATTCACCTCTTTTATGGTTGCGTATTCGATTAACTTGAGTATCTTTTTCATTCTCGATTCTTAAAAGGATTTTCAAAAATTCGCGGAATGTATCAAATTTTTTCTTTAAAAACGCTACCCAAGTGAATCGAGTAAAATCATTCAATCATCCACAATAAGTCAAATGTAGTTGTTATCACAAAGGCTCACATTTCGGGAAGGACCCATAAGATCCATGTGGATTAACTCTAGAGATTTTATTGTTAAAGTGTCTTTAACTTTCTTGTGAGCAGACTTAATCATTTTTCCTTCTTGACACGGCCCCCAAACAACATTTGTAATTGGTTTTATTTTTGGTAAACCTCTAACTTTATCCTAAGAGCTTAATTTTCCAAGATTATAGTAATTAACGTGACCCAAATAATTATGCGAGATTTTACTGTCATCAAATTTGGTTATCCTACAAGTCTCATTACCCGGATTTATTATGTAACAGTTATCTGGGGTCCGATGACCTATAAGGATGCAATCATCTTTCTCATTTAAAATCTTACAATTAGTTTTTAAGAATATTACTATATGGTTGGAGTTGCAAAATTATGATATACTCAACATATTAGATTTAAGACCTTTCACTAATAGGACATCTTTGAGAATAGGGAGTCCATTTTCTTGGAGTGTTCCTTTGCCTATGATCTGAGATGATACTCTGTGTCCAAATAAAACTTTCCTCCTAAGAAGTTAGTTCTGTTAGATAATTTAGTATCGTCTCCGATCATATGCTTGGAACATCCAAAGTCTAAATTCTAACCAGAAGCAGTGTGTTTTGCTTTTAAAGCACTAAAAATAATATTTACACTTCAACATGGTTATTAGATCGTCCTTTATAACCCATAGAGCTCTAGTTTTGAAAGGTTTGTGAGCTTTTGGTTTAGAAACAGATCTAAGACTCTTTATCTTAGATTTCTTCTTAGCGTGAAATCTTTTATTCCTATTCCTATAGTTAGAGTTTTTATTGGGTTGTTTAAGAAGTACATAATTATTCATGCTCTATCTAGAATAATTTAAGTTTTTGTAAATGGGTGAATTAGAGACAGGTTTATGCAGTCGTTTTTTAAAACATTCATCGAGACAATGTCCATAAACATCACAATAGGAACAATATTGGGGGCTAGGCCGTTTTTTCACATTTTGAAAACCTTTGAAAAAAGATTTGTCCACCTAGTGGACTTTAGTCTTATGTCTAACTACAACAGGTTTGAATGAGGACCTTCCTTTCCTAATAAGGGGGCAAACATACTTAGCCTTAGGTTCAACGGTTGGCTTAGAACAATTTTTCATCAATATGTTTCGCCCTTTTTGCTTATTATTAGAATCTTTCTTTAAGGTTTTAAAATTAGGACATAGGTATTCTGGCCTTTTTCCAGAAGAAATAAATTACACATGTTGAAAATTTTTGGTTTGTGCCTTAGTTTTTTTTTTATCAAAACCTATACCAGTTTTATCTTTAGAATTGGTTTTGCTAAAAGTAATTCAGTCTTCAAAACAATTAGAATTGTTGTCAAACTTGGAAAAAATTTAAAGACAGTTAAAACTTTTGTTTTGATTCTTCCAATTCTATCAAAATTGCCTTATATTTCTTTTCCAAAACTTTATTTGATTCAGAAAGTTCTTTAATTTTTTCAACAAAAGATTTAGTTTTGGTTTCATAGACCAGAAATTGATTTGTATAGCTCTTCGTGTTCTGTTTCACCTGTAGGCTTAAGGCTTCTATCTTCTCAGTTAACTCCTTGATTGTCTTTTCTAGTTTAGTGCTCTTCCCAAGAGTCATAGTATAGAGTGTGTGAATATCAGGGAGATCATCATTGTCGAACTCATTAAGTAGAGTGTGTGAGTTGTCCCCTAGTGCTTCATTTGGCGTACTCACATACCCATTCAATTGGTCAACAATACGTACACTTTGAATCACACACATCATCGAAGAGCTACTACTAGTAGTATCAAAAATATTAGTATTATGCAAGAAAAGAGAAGATAAACCAGAAGTAGGCAAGACATCATAAGACATAACAACACTAGGTATCATAGCATCAAGTTCAGCATTGTTCATAGACATATCATCAGAATATACATTTTTTGCAAAGAAAGACATGTAAGGGTCAAAAGTGTTGGAAGATTTAGGCTCATATTCATCAGAGTCACTTGAATCATTCCAAGTATTATTGATATGGACTTTAGCAGTGTTATTATTTACAATTTTATAAAATACTGCAAGTGCACAGGCTATTATAGAATAGCGAGTGTAAGTACGGGTCGAACCCACAGAGATTTATCAATTTTTTTCTTTAAAAATAATTATGACTGTCCTACTAGACTAAATTGTGTTGGAGATGAGATGTAATATTAAACTGAACAACACAAACAAAAAGTAAGACTAAGGGAGATATAATCAAGGGAGCGTGAAAACTAGGACATTGGATCCATTTATCACGTTAAACTAACAGCGTGCAATAATTTAAATTCATCATTCCCGATTTTATAACTCAAATTAAACCGATATTTAATTCGAAAAAATAACACGTTAGAAGTCCAAAATAAAATTTAACCTCTCTAAATTTAGATGCCCAAAATCCCTATTCCCTTAAAAAGTTCACTTTTAAATTTCAAAATATAGTCTTTAAGCATGGGCTATCAATCAATTTAATAAAAGTATAACCCATCAAAAAGTACTCATACTTAAAATATAAAAATATTTTTTTTTCAAACAATGCCGAAGGTTTAAAACGCACTCTCGTGTCGTTTTAAATGAATACCGAATTTTTAAAACGCTTAGCACATATCAGAAAATAAAGACGAAGTTAAATTACACACAATATTAATCACATGATAAATTTCACCTAGTCCTAGTGAGAAAATTAAGCTAGCATAATTGTAGACATAACAAAATTGCAAGAATGAAAACTCAATTTCATTAAATAAACAAACTTACAATTGATGTGTCACAAATAATCTTGACAAAAATTCCACTCACAAAATAATTATTGGCCCTCTCTAAAGCTCTCTCTACAACTCCATGTGTCAAAAATGAAGAACCCACGGGCTCTATTTATAGGCTTAGGGTTAGGGTATTTGGATGAGATGGGACTCTTCCTGATTGGTTGTATTTGAGTTGATAATTATCTCATGGAGCCTTGGAAAAAGTTGGATATAATTATTCCCAAATTCGTCACTATTCACAGCAACTTTAACCGCACTTTTGACCTCCAAAACCTCAAAATCTCATTTTCGTCCGAACTTCAAAGTTGTGAGTCTTGTCAAGAAATTTCCGAAAAGCTATGGCACGGCCTCAACGGACACTCGAGCAATTTTATAAAAAATATTTAGTCCAGCTGTGTCAACCGTGTCATGTCGTGTCGCATCCTGACAATTTTTGCATATCGACTCCTTTATAGTACAAATTTTCAGGGTACCTATAAAAATACAAAAAAATAAAAATAATTAAGTCAAATTTAGGGTCACAAATATTTAAAATTTATAAAATTACCCCTCTTTGCATTTTAGCCCCCGAAATTCATTAATTGCTCGTTTTAATTCAGAATTCAACCAAATTTCAGAGGGAACTTTATTTTGTCTAGATAAACATTTTAACATTATTTTTAGTCCCATAAAGTTTGCCAATTATGATTTCATCCCCCAGAGTTATTAAAATTGCATTTTTAACTCGAATTTTATTTAAACTTGCATTTTTCTTTTCTTTTATGAAAACGACTCTAAAAACTCATTATTTATGATACAATGGGTCTAACAAGGTCTAGATTTGGGCATAATTCATAAAAATAATGCACTTATCAAATACCCCCAAACCTAAACTTTGCTAGTCCTCGAGACAAATCAAAATTTTAAAATCTAACTCACTTTCGTAGGAATCACGGTTGCACTTAGCATGTGCAACAAGCCGTTAAACCCTTAGGTTACCCTAGTGGACGAGTTTTGTCTCGTGAGGGTTTGCGGTGATATACCCACAAAATTCAAAAAGTTACTCAATACAAATGACTCAAAATTAATATAACCACATTTAAATGCAAACTTCATAAATATAGTAGAACTTCACTTTTCAATCTCAACTTATCGTGTGCGTGTGCATAGCCAATATAACCGTCCATTTCAAAAGATTTGATCGTTACTTTTCTTATTCAAAAGTTCGTTTTGATTTCAAAATCTCACGGAATGCACTCTCAATCGAACACTCGAAAATGGATTATTTTCTCTCGGTATATGTGAATAAAAGAGTAAATTTAAATGAACAATTTTCACATATACATGATCAAAAATGGAATTTTTTATAATGGATGAATATGATCTCATGAATAGAAAATCGATTACTTTTCGAAAACATTGAATCACACAATAGATCCTATTGATCTTCTCTCCACACTTTAACTAACTTCAGTTAAGATCGATTAGGACTTTCTTTGGTTGTATTGTAGGCTCGGATTTGGCTAGAAAGAATGGTTTTTTGGAGTTCAAAATTTTTGAGAATATAGAGGTTTTTCGATATTTTGACTTTAAGGCCGTTTTTTTCTAACCTCCATTTTTTTTTCTTTTTTCAAATTCACATTTTTTTTCTCTTTTTTTCCTTTTCTTCACACATTATTTTTTTGCAACCTCTTTTCTTTTGGCCTTTTTCCTACAGTAATTTTACCCTAGTATTCTCAGAAAACGGGTATGGCTTCTTTTTATGGGCTTTAAACTCCTGATTGGAGTTGGGTAGGATAATAGGTTTTCAACAAAAGGCATATTTTCTTTTTGGCTCAAATGGGCTTGCAATAGAATAATGTAAAAATGTTGGAGTTTAGGCTTACTTTTGGGCTTTCAAACGATGGCCTAATCTCATTTCTCAAGTTTCATTAAGTTGATTTGCGTCTCAAGAGGACTTACTAAGACTTCTAGTACTTAAGATTCATATTTTGACTTTTTTTTTTCAGTAATCGAACAAAACAAAGAATTTGAGATCATCAACGAATTTATCACTGAAGAAAAGATTGAGTTATTTTAAATCGAATTGATGTAAATCTCTCGAAAACGATGAATGGCACAATATCTCACCGGGCTAAAGTTTCCACATTTATTCGTTAAGCATATTAACTTTCGCCTCAAGATCCATTTTCGATCATATTATATGGCTAATGTGTAAAAAAATTCATAAGTTGAGAGATCCATGAATTAATTCTATATTAAGAAATTATTTCAAAACTCAATTATATAGAAAATCTTATTGGATTTTTGAAATTTTTCTGATTTTTTTTTCATCCTTACCCCCAAAACTAAATTTTACATTGTCCTCAATGTATGCTCAAACTAGAATTATCGATGTAGAAATAAAGTACATAAGTAAAAGGACGATATTACCCGTGAATTTCCCCTTGTGTTACCAACTTCCAACAAATCTAACTGTTGATACCAAAATTAGTCTGCTGACATGGACCAATTATATGAAGACACGTGGCAATCTACATGGCAATTCCAAGGACTTCCGAGGAACTCATCCGCTCCGAGGAACAAGACCTCTCCGAGGAACTCTTGAACACCGAGAAGCTTAGGCGGTCCGAGCTACACCTCGAAGCAGCATACCAGCCGTTTAATTGCTCATTAAATTCTTATCATTCAGACGCACACGCTAAAAGGGCATTAAATGTATTACCCTTTCATATGTATATCATTTAATGTATTACCCTTTCACATGTCAGCCTCAGGGCTATAAATACATTGTATAATCCTCATTGTAAAGGGACGACCGAATCCAGTCCCTGGAATCGAGAGAGGAATTTCTTGAGAACTTGTAATCGAGAATTCCTAAACATTCAGCAATAACACAACAGTGGACGTAGGCCATTCTTATAAGGCTGAACCACTTTAAAAATCTTTTGTCTCATTTATTTATCTGTGATTGAAAAATTAGAGTGATCTAATTTTTTACATCAACAGATTGGCGCCGTCTGTGGGAAACGACTGGTAATATCGTTTTCTCACCAAAAATAATTCATCAGAAATGGCTGATATGCCTGAATCCAGCAATCGAAACGTTGGAACCCCTCCAAATCCATCTGCTCCACCTAATATTCCAGATCTGACTGGAATAATGGCAAATCTGGCTCAGGGCCAGAACGTCATGCAAGAAACAATGCGACAACTCATCCAAACCCTCCATGGCGGTGCATCAGCCCATTCCGGACCACGAAGCATTCAAAGAAATACCCGTGCGCCTTCTTCGCGTACTAGGCGTACTGATTCATATTGCAATGAGGAATCTAAAGATTTTTCTTATCAACCTGGACGAACTTCATCAATGCGAGCCATAGATACTGAACAATATGTCACCCTCTCCCCAGAAAGGGCCAGTGCATTGGAAAGGTTAAGTAGAGTTTCTCCTTTCAACCGATTGGGCCCTAGGAGGAACAAAAGTCCTCTTAACGCAGCATCGAGGAGCTTTCGACGACCATCAGATTTAAGGGAAGGATCTGCCCAATCGCGACCAGCTGCTTGTCAAGATAGATCCTATGACCGACCAGCTGGTCGTCAAGATAAATCCCAGGAAGCCACTTCAACGCGATCAGTTGCTCGAACCAATAGGCTCGGGGAAGGAAATGATGCATGGAAAGGATCTATTCAAAGGATGGAGGATAGATTAGGGGAAATGGCCAAGGCCAAGAACCCTTTACAACGAACCTTTGTTCGAGGAACACCTTTTGTCCAGGACATTGTTGATTTTCCAACACCATCAAAGTTCAAAGCACCTGTTGTGACTCCCAAGTATGATGGGAAGACTGACCCTGTCCTTCATATAGAACAATATCAAGATGCTGCCGACATCTATGCTGTCCTAGACGAGATGAAATGCAAGGCATTCTCGGGAACTCTTACCGGATCTGCTCAGATATGGTATAATAATCTTCCTCGTGGTAAGATTTCAACTTTTCTTTAACTGGCCGAATTGTTCATTGGGAATTTCTAATTTGGAGCAAAGCCAGTTAAACGAGTAGCACATTTGTTAAGTGTTAGACAAAAGACTGGTGAGAGTATCAGAGATTATATAACTCGTTTTAATAACGAGAAACTCGAAGTCATTGATTATGAGGAGAAGACAACGATTACCGCTTTGATGAGTGGACTGCTGCCAAACAAGTTGTACTACACTTTGGCCAAAGATCCACCTCGAACCATGTTGGACCTGATGGGAAAAGCGTCCAAGATTATGAATGTCGAGGAGGCTATGTCTGCGAAGAAGAATATGGACGCTAAAGAAACCAAGGTGGAAGGTGATAAAGCTAAGAAGAAAGAGCATAAGAACAATGGTGGTGACAAACAATCCAAAAATAGGTCGTCATGGGAGGTCTTGAGGAAATTTGATAATTACACGCCTTTGAAGACAAATATCAACCACGTCCTGGAAGAAATTAAGAACAGCGAGGAGTTAAACTAGCCAAAGAAAATGAAGGCAGACCCTGACATGAGGAATAGGGAAAAATATTGCGAGTTCCATAAGGATCATGGCCATATGACCAAAAATTGCATAACTCTTCAGAACGAGATTGAAACACTCATTCGACGAGGAAAGCTAGCAAAGTATGTTGATCGGGGAGGCGAAAGAAGAAACAACGACCGAACTAGAGAGAGGTCTAAATCTCCTCGTCGAGCAGAGGAGAACAAGAAGAGAAACCATGAGGTTGATCCAGACAATAACCCCGATCTTCCCAAGAAACCAAGGCAGCCAGAACGAGAGGTATTTTCAATACGCTTTGGGTCATTTGATTGTAATGTTATTACAGGAGGAGATGCAGGAGGGGGAGACCTTACTGCAGAAAGAAAAGCTTACCTCGGTGAAGCTCAAGCTTGCTCGTACATTCAGCGAATAAATTTAGCTGAGGAGGATCGCCCGAGAAAGGTGAACAAGGAGAAATTGGTCATCGATTTCTCAAAAAATGACCTTTCTGGTGTTTTATATCCTCACGATGATCCACTGGTGATCAAGATGAGAATAAAGGAGGTAATGATTTCAAGAGTGCTGGTCGACAATGGTAGCTCGGCAGACATCATGTTCTAATCGTGCTTCGATAGTTTAAATCTAAAGTTATCTCAATTGGAACCTTACCACAGACCCCTCATCGGTTTTGCTGGTGAGAAAGTATTTCCACTTGGGACGATCAAGTTGGATAGATTTATTGGTACGCGGCCTGCTTGTCGGGTAGAAATAATACATTTCTTCGTGATGGATAAGAATGTCCAATCTTCGTACAATATTATCATGGGAAGAGTAGGGTTGAAGAAGTTCGAGGCCGTGCCATCTACAGTGCATCAGTGCCTGAAATTTCCAACAAACTTTGGAGTAGGAGTTGTGAAAGGTGATCAGAAAGTAGCTCGGGAATGTTATTATTCATCCGTCGAGCAAGAGGAACTGGAAGAGTCAAAGAAAAAGACTACTGCCTATCAAGTGGATGAAGGTGCAGAGATTGAAACATTGGATCCTAGAGATGAGTCGCAACTCGTGAAGGGTCAAGTGGTAGAAGCTACTGAAAACATCATTCTGGACGACGAGTATCCTGAACGAACTACTCAAATAGGTTCATCGTTGGAAGCCTCATTAAAATAGGAATTGATAAATTTCCTTAGAAGCAGAAGACAAACTTTTGCATGGAGTCATGAAGATATACCTGGGATAGACCCAAACTTCTTATGTCACGAGCTGAATGTGAATAGGGAGATCAAGCCTGTGAAGCAGAGAAGAAGAGTATTCAGTCCCGAGAAGAATCAAGCTATACAGGAGGAAGTCGAGAAGCTCCAGAAAGCTTGTTTCATTGAAGATGTTAAATATCCAGATTGGTTAGCTAATGTGGTGATGGTAAAAAAGAAGAACAACAAGTGGAGGATGTGTGTAGACTTCACCGACCTCAACAAAGCCTGTTCAAAGGGTCATTTTTTATTACCCCTAATTGATCAACTGGTGGATGCTACCTCGGGACACGAATTGCTGAGCTTCATGGACGCTTACTCTGGATACAATCAGATTAAAATGAAACCTGAAGACAGGGAAAGTACTTCTTTCATTACCCCTAGGGGAACTTATTGTTATAATGTTATGCCTTTTGGTTTGAAAAATGCAGGTGCGACATATCAGAGGCTGATGAACAAAGTCTTTGCTGAACAAATCAGTGACAATATGGAAGTCTATGTTGACGATATGCTGACGAAAAGCAAGAAAGTTGCCGATCATCTAGTTGACTTAAGCCAGACTTTTGATCAACTAGATAAATATCAAATGAAGCTGAACCCGACAAAGTGCATATTTGGAGTACGAGAAGGCATGTTCCTCTGGTACATTATCAATCAACTAGGCATTGAAGCAAATCCTGAAAAGATCAAAGCCCTATTAGGGCTGCAATCTCCAACAACGAAGAAGAAAGTACAGAGTCTCACTGGACGAGTAGCGGCACTCAACAGATTTGTGTCATGAGCAACTGATAGATGTCTCCCATTCTTCAAGACACTCAGAAAGACTTTTGAGTGGAATGATGAATGTGAGAAGGCTTTTCAAGACTTGAAGAAATACTTAGGAAAACCACCACTGTTGTCCAGGCCGGTGATGGGAGAATAATTGTATTTGTACCTTGTAGTATCCGAGAATGCAGTTAGCTCGGCGTTGATCAGAGTGGATAATGGAGTACAAAAGCCAATTTACTACACAAGTAAGGCCTTTCGAGGAGCAGAGATCAGATATCCAAGGCTAGAGAAATTGGCACTGGCGCTGATTGAGGCGAGTAGGAGAATGAGGCCAGACTTCCAAGCTCATACAATCGTAGTATATACCGATATGCCATTGAGACAAGCCATTCACAAGCCAGAAAAATCAGGGAGATTGATGTACTGGGCAATAGAGCTCTGTGAATATGATATAATTTATGAACCCAGATCATCGCTAAAAGGGCAGGCTGTAGCAGATTTTATAGCGGAATTCACCTATCCTGATACCCCCGAGGAGCAAAAGTTGCTCGCTGATCAACCTGTGGATGTTACAGGATCAACAAACACAAGCCCAGACCAATTTCAATTGGTAAAAGGGCATGTGGATGTTACAGGATGTGATGCAGAGATAGTTGGGAGGACTCCGGACGAGGAATAAGAGTTGCTCGCTGATCAACCTGTGGATGTTACATGATCAACAAACACTAGCTCAGACCAACTTCGGTTGGTAAAAGGGATAGTGGATGTTACAGGATCATTAAATTCGAGCTCAGACCAACTCCGATTGGTAAAAGGGCAAGAAAAGATGATCGACGTAGAGCGAAAAATATCCAGGGAAGATGAATGGAAGTAAAAAATATTTCACCGAGGAACTCTGACTGATCAGGAATTTGAATACGAGTTACCTATACGGAGGCTATATGTAGATGGCTCATCTTGCACTGCAGGATGTGGCGCGGGGATAGTTTTGAGCACTCCAGACGAAGTCGACATGGAATACGCCTTGCGTTTCCAATTCAAAGCCTCCAACAATGAAGTTGAGTATGAGGCCATGATTGCAGGGCTTAGTCTGGCAAAAATTATGGAGGTGCAGCAGATCATTGTTTTCAGTGATTCTCAGTTAATCGTCAACCAAATGATGGGAGTATATGCAGTGAAAGGAGAATTGATGATCAGATATCATGCAAATGCGAAGGATCTAGTATCAGAATTTGCCGCAATTCAGCTGGTCAGAATACCAAGAATGGAGAATGCGAGAGCAGACGCCCTAGCTCGACTAGCATCAGCTACTCGCACCGAGCTACGACGAACAATCCCAATTGAAGTGTTAGCTGGTCGAAGTATAGATGAAGATCTGACGATGAACTTTATCACCCTTGATTTAGGACCATCTTGGATGGATCCCATCAGGGCATATATTGAGGAGGGAGAATTACCAATTGACAAAATCGCGGCCAAGAAATTAAAGTTTAAAGGTGCTCGGTATGTATTAATTAATGGTGTTTTGTATAGACGAGGTATTATGGCAGGTTTGCAGAGATGTGTACGTCCCACCGAGGTGAAAGATTTGATTGAATAGATCTATGAAGGGTCTTGTGGAGCACATGTAGCAGGTCAGGCTCTTTTATAAAGGGTGATGACGCAGGGATACTACTGGCCGACGATGAGGGCAGATTGTATAGCCTATGCCAAGAGATGTGACAAATGCCAGCGCTTTTCCTCCATCCGAAGAGCTCCACAAGCATTGTTAACACCCATAACTTCCCCTTGGGCATTTGCTATGTGGGGAATTGACCTGGTTGGACCACTGCTAATGACCCGAGGAAGGTTCAAGTACCTCGTCGTCGCAGTGGATTATTTTACTAAGTGGGTTGAAGCTGAGCCACTCATTGATATGACGTACGAGAAGGTGTACCAATTTATTTGGAAGAACATCATTTGCCGATATGGTCTCCCTCGTGCCTTCATCACAGACCATGGAACACAATTTGATAACGAGGAGTTCGCTGCCTACTGTCATTAATAAAATATTTTGAAAGTCCACTCGGCACCAGGCCATCCTCAAAGCAATGGACAAACTGAAGTGACAAACAGAACGCTGCTGAACGGTTTGAAGAAAAAATTGGATGATGCGAAAGCGAACTGGATCAATGAGTTACAATCAGTACTCTGGGCTTACCGAACTACTCCCCGAGTAGTAAATGGAGAATCACCATACATTATGGTGTTTGTAAGTGAAGCTGTCATACCTGCCGAGTTGGGTTTCCCAACACACAGGGTATTGAATTTCAATTCCCCTGTCAGTGACTTAATGAGAAGACTGGCTTTAAACATGCTCGAGGAAGTTAGAGAAGAAGCAGCCATCAGAAATGCTGCTTACCAGCAGCGAAAAGCTTTATTTTACAACAAGAGGGTGAAGAAGTGCGACCTGAAAGAAGGAGACTATGTGCTGAAGAAAGTCATTCAAAAGCACAATAAACTGGAGGTAAACTGGCATGGACCATACCGAGTTACAGAAGTTGTTAGACCAGGAACTTACTGAATAGCAACTCTAGAAGGCGAGGAGTTTAAAAATTCATGGAACGTAGAGCATCTGCACAAGTATTATCAGTGATGTATATGTAACACAGTTCCATCAGTATGAATAAAATGAAAATATTCTGCGTCTCTCTGTTTCTTGAAAAATTTTCGGGGAATACTATTGCTACGCACTACTCGGCAAAGCTCGGCAGACTACTCAATGAAATATTCCAAATTGTAGCTCGGCAGACTACTCAACGAAATATTCCAAATTGTACCAAGTATGGTTGGTCGGGGATAAAAACCCACTAACTGTAGTTGGTCGACGAGGAGAAATATTCTTAAAAATGCCAACCTGTTTGGCTAGGAAACAAAATGTTCCAAACTGTACCAAGTATGGTTGGTCGGGGATAAAAACCCACTAACTGTAGTTGGTCGACGAGGAGAAAATATTCCAAAAATGCCAACCTGTTTGGCTAGGAAACGAAATATTCCAAACTGTACCAAGTATGGTTGGTCGGGGATAAAAACCCACTAACTGTAGTTGGTCGACGAGGAGAATTTATCGACCTTGGTTGGTCGGACACATTTTATGAAAAAGACAAAAGTCTACCAAGTATGGCTAGTAGGGGATAAAAACCCACTAACTGTAGTTGGTCGATAAGCGTAATTTAACAACCTTGGTTGGTTGGAAACATTTTAAACATTTTTGTACTCGTGACTTTATTATTAAGTGATCGAGCAATATTATTGAAAGTAGGAACTTTTTAATTATTACTGAGTTGGTCGACGAACATCATAATATTGTTATTTTTAACAGATATGCATAAATGTAAAGTGTTGATATTTACAAGACAATAGCAATTAAGATGTGCAAACAGAAATGAAAGTTTTTCATTAAATTTGAAATAAATTACATTGATAATAAAATAAAAATTACATTGATATGTATACTAACTGTTACATCAAAAAATTCCTATTCTACTGGTCTTTTCCCCTCAGCTTTTGATACAGGTTCCTCGCCAGCAGGCGGATCATATAAAGACTGAGGAGAATTGATGAAGTTCAAATCCCTCAGCATCCTGACGTTCATCATAGAAGGTCGATCTAAAAGATGTTCGGGAAGAGATACCTCAATTTGAGAATGTAAATTGTAGTCACCGAGGTATTTTGAAATTAAGCTCCGAGGAATAGCACGAGTTGGGATCCATTCCACGTCCAAATTGAACGGTGGCACAGGCAAGTCGAGCAACCCAGGATCGTGGTAGTCCCACAGATAATGTCCTTGTTCGAGCTTCAGCACACCTAAGGCATTCAGCCAGCCTTGCTTATAGCCCTCATTGTTGGCATTCTGGATACGATCATCTAAGTGGAATAATGCTTCGTTGTATCCAGCCATCCAAAATTCCCTGGGCTGTTTATGGAATTGATATGTTAGCCTTTCCAGCTGCTCGTGGAGATTCTTAATGAAAAGCTCCTTATTCTCCAAGACTGACTTCTGCGCGGAGAGCTATTTTTCCAGGTCCCTAATTTTCTTTGACATATCAGACAAAGCCTGGTTCTTCGCCATCAGTTGGAAGGCATGGTTCTCTAAGGCAGACACTGTCCTCTGTTCCTCGACAAGAACCCGAGCTGCTCTTGCTCGTCCCCGAGGAGCTCTTGCTCGTCCTCGAGGAGATATGGAAGGACCCGACCTCCTCAAGGTGTCCAACTCTTCCCTTAATTTGGCATTCTCAACCTCTAAGAACGAAAATCCCTCGTCAGTCACTGGGATTATGGCTGTTGAAGAAGAGGCCACAGACTTCAACTGTGCTAGCTCTTTCTGCAAATTGTTATTCTCTTGCTCCAATAGCTCGGTAATCTGTCTACATTCTTCAACTTCACCCCTTAGGGTTCTCTCCCTGACATCGTATCCAGCAAAGAGCTTCTCGTATCCCTTCTCGGTAGAAAGCTACAGATACTTTTTCTCATACCCCTCATGCAACAGGGCAGTGGATTCTTTGTATTGAAGTTGAAGGTCTTCAAGCGTGCTTTGTAGATCTTCAATTATTTCGTAGTAAGCCACGTTATTTACCACTGCTCGATCAAGTGGACACTTCAGGTACTGATATGCTTCCACTGCCTGTTCTGAAGCATCCTGGCCGAGGATATCGACAACTTGTGCAGCACTCAGGTCTGTGTGGCCCGCCTTTAAATACTCATTACATTGTCGCAGCAATTTTGAATCATGAGCAGATAGCAGGTCCATCCTGTCCAGAAACTAGCAGAAAAAGAATAACAATAATCAATAAGAGTTACAAGTAGAATATGGATAGAAAAGAGACAACAGTATGGAAAAAAGAACTCAAGTTTTATTAGATCATGGATACATCTTCTGAGTAACATTTGATAAAGAAAAACAAAATAAAGTGAAAATCGAACAACACTAAACCTTTTCCTTATCCCCCAAAACCTGCTCTGGAGGCTGGGATGAAGAGGTGGGTTGCTCGGAGGGAAGAGATAGTTACTCGGGTAAAGTAGGCAGTTGCGCGGATGAAGAAATGACTTGCTGATTTTCCTCATCAGCAGGCTGAATGGCTAGGGCATGGTCTCCCATCACCATCGAAGATTCTTCAGAGGTAGCTTCGTCCTCTTCTAAGTCTTCTGGAGTTGGAGGGGGACCAGGGATATGTTGCTGGAATAGCTCGGAAGACTCGTCGACCTTCATCTCCTGAAGGGCAGCGACCCATCCATCCCTAAAGTACTTTAAACTGCCATAGTCTACTTGAGATATCATGGCAGCCAACCCCTTATTCCACCCTTTGTCCCAGCCAGAGCTGAAGGACTTCTTCACCTCAGCTTTCCTCTTCAGTTTCTCCTAAGAGAGCTTCTCGGACAGCAGGTTCTCAGCAGTCTTCAATTTATTTTCTACCTCCTCCTTCTGCCGACCTACTTCCTGAAGTCTAGCCAACTCCTCCTCGACAGTTTTGAGTTTATTTTCAAACTCTCCAGCAATCTTGAGCTTCACTTCGAGCTCTTTATTGGCCTTCTCCAAGGCATTCACTTTCCTCTCCAACTCCCTAGAGGCATCAGCAGCCCGAGCTTTCTCCTGCTCGGAAGAAGCAAGCTTCTTCTCCCAGATGGCCTTATCATCAGTACATTTCTGGCGAGAATCTGCCAGAGACTTGGTAGCTTCTTCCAGAGCTCCCTCCACACTGGACGAGGAGCAAGAAGCCTTAATCGCTTCATCCTTCTTCAGGATTATGTCGAAGCATCTCCTCAACTGTGAACAGAAAAAGAAAGCAAGTTAGAAATTGAAGCAACAAAGAAAATATGAAAAGTTTAAAGCAAAGAGACTTACTGAAGCAAGGTGACGAGCAGCTGAAGAAGTAACCTTGTCCCGAGTAAGGTTATCTTCAGTACCTTAGACCTCGGGAATGGTCAAGGACTTTACCGAGCTCATGGCAGAGCTCGGGGGAACAAAAGTGGGAACTCTAGTCCCAGCAGCCGGGAGCTGAGTAGTGGTGTCAGCCAAATGTACCGAGGAGCTTTTCTTCAGCCTCCTCGGGGGAATATTTACGGATTCAACCAAGGATGAATCCTTGGTCGGTGATATCACAATCACCTCTCCAGGAGCAGTAGAGCTGCTCGGAGCCACTGCGGGCTTCTCGAAAATCTTTGCAGGAGCAACTGAAGGAGCTGCATCAGTTTTCTTTGTCACCTCCCTTGGGACTTCAATCCTACTCCTCTTTGCCTCCCCAAAACCGGAGGAAGTTTTCTCAAATAGGGTGGGAGGTCTTCTCTTCTTCATCCTCTCGCTTAAAGGGACGTGAGACTCTGGCGAAGAACTTGCAGAGGCTGGTACTGGCTCTACTTCACTGATCACTGGACGAGCAGTGAAAGAAGTTGTGTAGCTCTTGTATTGGAGCAGATAGGAGGCTGACCGAATGTGCTCGTCAGCAAACCTTTGATGCTAACCCCAGATAAGTCCCAAATGCCTTATATTGACATCTGTTTCTTTTGGGCACCTTCTCTTGCTATCAACTGCAAATAAACAAACATTGTTATCAGTGACACATTTTATCAAACACAAAACAAACATGATTTCAAAATAAATAAAAATAACTTATCCCATTGCCATAAGGAGGGCATCTGGGACCCTGGTAAACCTCATCTCCGGTTAATGGAGGGTGTTGCCAATTTTTTACGACAACCTCGTGTTCAAAATAATCTGGGAGATTGACTACTAAGGCTCTATTTATAAACATAGTTTTTAAATAATAAATATTATCATTAACTGCCCATCTATAGCAGTACATGATTTCTGGAATTCCTATACGAGTTCCATGCACTTGATTTAATTTATACACCCCATTAACTATTCTCCATGTGTTGGGGGCTATTCGTGCAGGAATAACGTCAAAGTACAGAATGAATTCCAGACACAGAGGATTTGGTGGAAAAGAAAATCCACACTCAGCAAAAAAGAGACTGGGGAACCAATGTCCCTCGGCCAAACTGAAATAATTAGAAGGCTCAGAAAGCTCTTCCAAGACAACCCAAGAGGGAATGGAAAAATCAGATCGAAACTTTTCAAGAGACTCAACAGGGTAAACCATGATGATGAATAAAAGAAATGAAGAAGAAGGAAGAGGATCTTACAGAAAAAAGACTGAAGTTGTTGACAACGAACGATGGAAGGAGATGAACACACAAGAGAGTAGAAGACAAGGAAAAACTCGAAGTTACTAATTTGAAAGATAGAAGACAATGGGAGTGTCTGTGAAGTTTAAATACCTTGCCTTGGGAACTGGCGAAGTAATGATTACAAAAAGTATGATTACGTTACCGGCAGCTAAAAAGATGAAAAGTAGCGCGGGAACCAAAGCGGGCAACAGCGGCCAAAAAGACAAAAAGTAATGCGGGAATCGAAGCACGCAGAAAAGTCCAAAAAAGCATGATTCTACGAATTTGGAAGGAGAAAATAAATAGAAGGGGAACGCTCCTAAAAATTAGGAAGACTATTTAAAGCTACCGTATTCCGAGAAAGAATGTTCCATACTCCTCAAATTTCGAACTATGAAACATTGGGGGCTTCTGTTGATACCAAAATTAGTCTGCTGACATGGCCCAATTATATGAAGACACGTGGCAATCTACATGGCAACTACAAGGACTTCCGAGGAACTCATTCGCTTCGAGGAACTCTTGAACACCGAGAAGCCTAGGCGGTCCGAGCAACTCAAGCGGTCCGAGCTGCACCTCGAAGCAGGATACCAACAGTTTAATTGCTCATTAAATGCTTATCATTCAGACGCACACGCTAAAAGGGCATTAAATATATTACCCTTTCATATGTATATCATTTAATGTATTACCCTTTCACATGGCAGCCTCAAGGCTATAAATACATTGTATAATCCTCATTGTAAAGGGACGACCGAATCCAGTCCCTAGAATCGAGAGAGGAATTTCTTGAGAACTTATAATCGAGAATTCCTAAACATTCAGCAATAACACAACAGTGGACGTAGGCCATTCTTATAAGGCTGAACCACTTTAAAAATCTTTTCTCTCATTTATTTATCTGTGATTGAAAAATTAGAGTGATCTAATTTTTTACATCAACACTAACATTCCTTTCATCATAAATCAAAAGTCTGAACAATTGAGAGTCAACCCAATCGACAAAGTATACATATAAATGCATATAATGAATGTTGTGAGTGAAATAATCGAAATGCGCAATCACATTATAACAGAGATGGTCAGTCTCGCGGAGACTATCATAATGAAATTCCGAATGACATGCTAAGCTGAGGTTTCCTTCAACCTCGAGAATGAATAAATCTGGCTCTAAATCGGACGATCCTCTACTCATTTCCTCCATCTCACCAAAACACTCAAATGACACAGTTGAACGTGGTGGAACAGGAAAATACGGCCTCATAAAACATACATCACCAGGTGAAAATGCTTGAATGATTTTTTCAATCTCATCACTAGTAGATAAAATTTCACATGTCTACATACACTCAAAAGGATTGAGCTTATGTTCACAGAGAATGAATTGGTCTATTCTATCATCCCAGTCAATTTCCTCTAAGTAAAGAAATGAGTCCAACGACGATTGGACTTCAACAGTAAGATCCTCATCAACCGAACCAAATTCTTCTTCAAAATCTTCAAGACTCATATCTAGAGACAAGTTAGGTGGCCAAGCACGTAGATCAGTTGGGTCACTATCTCGTGGAGTAGTGACATCGTTCACTTCTTGAACGTACTTGACTTCATTCTCTCCCTCATCGGACGACCAAACGATAGGTTTAGTTTCCCACTACGACATCTAATGACAGCGTCGAAGGTGGCCAAAAAGGGTCGACCGAGGATGATCGGGATTTGTGTGGATGAGTTTAGTACGTGTTGCGTGTCTAAGACCACAAAGTCTACCAGAAAGATAAACTCACCCACTTTAATCAAGACATCCTCTACAACACCTCTAGGTATCTTAATGGATCGATCGACCAAGGACAAGGTCAACTTGGTAGGCTTTAGCTCCCCCAAACCTAGTTTCTCGTACACGCTGTACGACAGAAGGTTCACGCTTGCTCCTAAGTCTAATAGAGATTTCTTAAAGTGATGTTCCCCTATCTTGATAGAGATCATCGATGTCCCGGGATACTTGTACATGACGGGAGTTCTATAGGAAATGATCGAGCTAGCTTGCTCGACGAGAAAAGCTTTCTTGGGCACGTTGGTATGTCTCTTGAAGGTACAAAGGTCCTTCAAAATTTTGGCATAGGATGGGACTTGTTGTATAGCGTCAAGCAATGGGATATTGATTTGTACTTGCTTGAATACTTCCAACATCTTATCAACTTGTGCCTTTTTCTTTTGGGGCACCAATCGCTGGGGAAATGGAGCTTTTGGAACATAGGTTTCTACAGATGGCTCGAAAGATAAAGGTGGGGAGGAAGTTGGATCCACATGCGGATCTTCATTCTCCTTAAGTTTCTCGGATTCACTCTCGATGGGTTATGAGATATTCTTTTCGACTTTCTTACCAGACCTAAGCGTGATGATTTCTTTGATATCCTCCTGGGTTTGTGATGAACCGACGTTATCTTGCACAAAATATTGACCTTTAGGTAGGTTACCTTTAGGATTGGGCTCAGGTTGACTCGGGAATGTTCCCTTGTTTCTCTCACTCAACACGTTCGCTAATTGACTCACTTGAACCTCGAGTTTGGCTATGGATTGAGTGTTTGCATGCAAGCTCTGTTGGGTGGATTGGAGGACATTTTGAGTGGTTTGCTGGAATTGGAGGGTACTTTGAGCAAGCAAGTTCATCGTGTCCTATAAAGCTTGGATATTTTCGAAAGAAGGATATGATGGTTCGGGGTCATTCTTTTGGAAACCCGGAGGTGGATTACCAGAAAATTTACCTCCATTTTCTTGGTATTGACCCTTGGACCATGAAAAATTGGGGTGGTATCGAAACCCCGGATTGTATGCATTGGAATATGGGTCATACTTTGGCCTATTTTGATAAAGGGCATTGGCTTGCTCGGTACGTGCCTTGTGGGTCGGAAGGGCGGGACAATTTTCGAGTAAGTGATCGAACGCATCGCAAAGTATACACATAAGGGAACCTACATGTTGAACGACTGCAGGTGCGGTTCGATTACCCTCTTTGATCGTCTCTAAAGCTTCTAAACATCGGGCCAATGTGGCCACTTTGGCATTTGAATCATAACTTTGTTCGACTTGGTGATCAAAACCCTCATTGGATGTGGTGGGCCTAAAATCTCTATTGGGTTCCCATCGCTGGGACTTTTTCGCTACGGCTTCTAGGAATAACCACGCGTCAGCCTCACTTTTCTCGGTAAAATCACCGTTACATAATGACTCGAGCATGGTTCGAGTATTACAAGCAAACCCCTCATACAAAATTTGGACTTGGCGTCCCATCTCAATCCCATGGTGCGGACATTGCAGTAGCAAGTCCTTGAATCTCTCCAAATACATCCATAAGGCTTCCCCCTCCTTTTGGCTAAATGTGTTGATGGCGTGACGTATCGACGCCGTCTTTTTATTGGGAAATAATTTTTGCAGGAAGGCGACACTCATTTGGTTCCAAGTTGTGATCGATTCGGGTGTTAGCAAGTTAAACCAACTCTTGGCTTTGTCTTTCAACGAGAATGGGAACAATTTAAGTTTGACAATCTCATCGGTGATTTGTTGATACTTAATGGTCCCACATATCTCCTCGAATTCTCGAATATGAAGGTAGGGATCCTCTTTGTCAGTACCTCAAAACACGGGCAACATTTGGATTGTTCCATGATGGAATAGGAAATTATTCGCAGTGTGATCGGGAAGACGTATGCATGAAGGTTGACTCGACCTAGTCCGATAACGGTAATCTTTAAGGGTACGTGGCGCTAACTCGTCTCCCGTCTCGATGAAAATAAAAAATCTACCTACGTAAGTATCGGGAATGCTAGACTCCACACTCGACAAACGACCGATATGATCTCGAAACCAACTTCGCATACACTCAACTCATTCGATTTTTTTTTTTTTTTTTTTTGTTGAAGAAAAAAAAATATTAGACTCAAACCACGTAATTCCTAGCTAACACACAACAATTTGAATTGTCTAAATTAGGTGAGGGGAATTTCAATATTAAATTCTAGTTTTCTCGAGATTAATCAACGACAACGGGGGTCTCCGAATTAATCTCCCTAATTAGATAGCTCCTACTCTTTGACAAGGGAGAATTTAAAAGACGGCCAACTACGGTTATCGCCTCAAATCCCACTTTTTCCTCTAGGTAAGTGGTCGGTACGAAGACACATTAAAAACCACCAATCCTAGACAAGGTGAAACGGGATCGATTTGACAAGTTCGTTAGAGTAGTTTTTAATTCTAGCCTTGTTAAGAGGTTTCCTATGAGCTATGTGATATCCTAAGGCCAATGTCTACTTGATTTTAAATTAAATGTGATGGCTGGGGATATGCAAATGCTGGGTTAATTCGTGATTTTCGGGCCAAGGAAGGGTGATGAAATCCCCACCTTATTTTCACACGGGTTTTGCCCTTAAGTCAATTTATGCAACGTGCTAAATTAAATGCGAAATTAAACTACGTAGGAGCACACATAAAAAAGCGTACCTCCGACGTGGACTTTTTACGCTCACTTGTTTACGTCGGGCCGAAGTTTAAGTTGACGTCGATCGGAGGGAAACGCCGCCTATGTTTCAGCGTTCCCGAGAGTTCGTTGTGCTCGTGGCAAGATTGCACAATTTTTTCTTCTCGTTCGCGCACCGTTGCACATTTTTTTTAAATTTTCTTCACTTTTCGCACTTTTTTTTTTAATGCGCTTCTGGAAAAAAAAACAAGAGAAACTACATCAAACGTAACGTGCGGCACATACACAAAAAAAAATTAACGAAAAGCAAAGAACAAAAAAAAACGACACACGCACTAGTGGTGTATTTAACAAAAAAAAAAGCACACTTACGAAATGATTTTTTTTTAATACCTGATAAAAAAAACAGAATAACTGCTAGGAAAAAAAAGAATTTTCAGATTTTTTTTTTTTACCGAGAGAAATAAAAATATTGTTGTTGATCTTTTTTTCCCAGAAATTTCTACTTTTTTTTTTTAATTTTTACTAACAAAAATGCGAAAAGTAAAAAAAAAAACTAGTCCGAAAATCACAACTTTTTTTATAAAAAAAAATTGAACAAATCCCCGACAATGACGCCAAAAACTTGTTGTCAATTTTATAAAATACCGTAAGTGCACGGGCTATTATAGAATAGCGAGTGTAAGTACGAGTCGAACCCACAGAGAATTATCAATTTTTTTCTTTAAAAATAATTGTGACTGCCCAACTAGATTAATTGTATTGGAGATGAGATGTAATATTAAACTAAGCAACACAAACAAAAAGTAAGACTACGAGCGATATAATCAAGGGAGCATGAAAATTAGGACGTTGGATCCATTTATCACAATAAACTAACAACGTGCAGTAATTTAAATTCGTCATTCCCGATTTTATAACTCAAATTAAACCGATATTTAACTCGGAAAAATAACACGTTAGAAGTCCAAAATAAAATTTAACGTCTCTAAATTTAGATGCCCAAAATCCCTATTCCCTTAAAAAGTTCACTTTTAAATTTCAAAAAATAGTCTTTAAGCATGGGCTATCAATCCATTTAATAAAAGTATAACCCATCAAAAAGTACTCATACTTAAAATATAAAATAATTTTTTTTAAACAATGTCGAAGGTTTAAAACGCACTCTCGTGTCGTTTTAAATGAATACCGAATTTTTAAAACGTTTAGCACATATCGGGAAATAAAGACGAAATTAAATTACACACAATATTAATCACACATGATAAATTTCACCTAGTCCTAGTGAGAAAATTAAGCTAACATAATTGTAGATAGAATAAAATTGCAAGAATGAAAACTCAATTTCATTAAATAAACAAACTTACAATTGATGTGTCACAAATAATCTTGACAAAAACTCCACTCAAAGAATAATTATTGGCCCTCTCTAAAGCTCTCTCTATAACTCACTGTGTCAAAAATGAAGAACCCAAGGTTTCTATTTAGAGTCTTAGGATTATAGTATTTGGATGAGATGGGACTCTTCCTGATTGGTTGTATTTGAGCTGATAATTATCTCATAGAGTCTTGAAAAAAGTTGGAGATAATTATCCCCAAATTCGTCACTATTCACGTCAATATTCACAGCACGAACTTTAATCGCACTTTTGACCTCCAAAACTTCAAAATCTCATTTTTCGTCCGAACTTCAAAGTTGTAAGTCTTGTCAAGACCTTTTCAAAAAGCTATGGCACGATCTCAACGGACACTCGAGCGATTTTATAAAAAATATTTAGTCTAAATGTGTCAACCGTGTCATGTCGTGTCGCATCCTAACAATTTTTGCACATTGACTCCTTTGTAATACAAATTTTCGGGGTACCTGTAAAATACAAAAAAATAAAAATAATTAATTCATATTTAGGGTCACAAATATTTAAAATTTACAAAATTACCCTCTTTGCATTTTAGCCCCCAAAATTTATTAATTGCTCGTTTTAATTTAGAATTCAACCAAATTTCAGAGGGAACTTTATTTTGCCTAGATAAACATTTAAAAATTATTTTTAGGCCCATAAAATTTGATAATTATGATTTCACCCTCCAGAGTTATTAAAATTACATTTTTAACTCGAATTTTATTCAAACTTGCATTTTTCTTTTCTTTTATGAAAACGACTCTAAAAACTCATTATTTATGATATAATTGGTCTAACAAGGTCTAGATTTGGACATAATTCATAAAAATAATGCACTTATCAGTTACTCAATTTAACCCTACAATTAGAAGCTAAGTAACCCATTTTACAATATGAAACATTGAGTGTTTTGAGGTCCCTTTGAGACCTGTGATTGGCCTCGATATTGTGTTTGTTATGGTTCCTCTCTTGAGGCTTGTTATTGGAGTTGTTTGGATATCCAACTTTCCCTTGTTTGGAGGCAACATTGTTTCTAAACTCCAAAAGTTTCTTAAATTGTTTTGACATAAGGGCTATCTGGTCAAGGTCAACATTAGTCATAACTAACTGAGGTGAGGTCATTTTAGATAGAAAAACCACATTAGAACTAGACTGTCTTTCTGATTCCTGGAAATATGCTTTTTATATTTTAGTTCCATTTTTACAATCCTAAGTTTGCTACTGAGGAGTTCAGGGGTCGAATATGGATCATTTATCTCCTCAACTGCATGCCTTTTGTTAATATAATTAGGGGGAAGTAACCTTAGAACACTACACCAAAACTGTCGAATTATCACGGTCATTGATCGTGACAAGTCAAACTTTTCTTGGTCAATGACCATGACAAGTCTGGGGGTGACAACTATTTTGTTCATAAACTTGTCACGGTCAATGACCACGATAAGTTAATTAGACTTATCACGGATTTTGACCTTGGCAAGTTTTGTCACGGTTAAATACCATCACAAAACCTAAAATAATTGTCACGGTCTTTGACCGTGATAATTATGGGCAGAATTTAAAAGAATCTGTTGGGCAGTATGGCCACTGCCACTGCCCAACAGTATATTTGTACCTGTTATAGGAATATTGTACCTGATCAAACAACATATATTCAAATAAAATAGAAAGAACCAAATCATTGCATATATAATTCCATATCCAAATAAAATAGAAATACAATCCATATCCAAACCAAAATGTAACAAATCAAAATAATACAAATATAATCCAAGTGTCCAAATAAAATAGATACAAATAATCAATGCATTGAGTCATCAGTAGGTTAGAGGAGGAAGGAAGGCCACATTATATACGCATTGAGACACCCCTCAATATGCGTCATGGTGCATTGTTCATGCAACCACAATGCGTAGTTCTCATTTTAGGGTATCACATGTGCGACGAGCACCTTAGCCTCGATGTCTTGAAGGATACGTCCATGAACCGACATACCCGGGAGGGTTCTCGGGTACCTCAACCTCCTCGCTATCTGTTGGACATTATATATGTCGAGTAAAAACACGCTCGGTCAATTGATTGTTAACATAGGTTGCTAGACGGGAGCCAAGATGGGAATCGGATATAAAGCGGTGAGTTCGCGCGTATCGACGATAAAGCAGTGACGTCTACGTCCTCGTCCTCGCCCACCTCCTCCTCCACAGTCTTCTCCTTCCCCTTCCCCTTGCCTTTGCCCAACTGACGTTTCATGAAGGCATACATATCTAGGACCTTCGCCTTCAACCTTGATAGATTATCGTCATGCGTGTCCATCTGACGAGCCAACCCGGTGTTGCTCGTCTCCATTCCGATGATCCTAGACTTTCCTACTCGCGAGCTCACCCCCTAGTCCTCCCCTTGTGATCAACGTCGAGCACTTGGTCGAGTGCATCTGTAGCCAAAGATGTCTTGCCGGCATCAGACTGTGACTCATGCACTTCCTTAAGCTTTGCCTGAAACGATAAAAAGCACAGGATTAGTTAATTAAGTAAATAAAAAAAATTATAACGTAATTAATAAACATTTATAACTTACAATCGTGGTCGTGACGCTCGGGGACACCTCCTTGTCCTTGCACTTCTTTGTCCGAATTGCCACATAGGCATCGAGCCTATGTGGCCTACCCCCAGGGCCACTCCCCGTTTTCTGAAATAAAATAATGCAAAATTAGAAAGTAACGCAAAATAAAATAATGCAGAATAACATAAAACTATAATTGTAGAAAAATAAAAACTTACCATTCTATGCTCCACCTCGGCGTAAGACGTCCGCCCAAAGTATTGCACGTCCATCTTTTTAACCTGGTTTTCCTTCCCCGATTGGCGAGATGACAATTGTCGCTCCTCGATCTTATTGTCAATGAACTTTTGCCACTGTGCCAATACGATCGGTTCCTTCCGCGAGATGGTCTCACGCAGTCTGAGAATGGAGTCCCGGTTCTTCCTAAAGTACCGAGCCCGCAAATTTTTTTCAGGTCCTATGTTGTTACCTCAATTGCTCCAACACGAAAACACGGAGTTATGGGGGCAGGCCGAATTGTTCCTGTCAAAAACATTACAAAACAAAAAGAAAGTAAGTATTAGTTGCTAATAAATATAAATATAAATATAAATATAAATATAAATTGAAATTGAAATTAAAATTGAAATTGAAATTAAAATTAAAATTGAAATATAAATATAAATATAAATATAAATATAAATATAAATACATTACCTGTAGTGCCGCCCAAATAGCTAACTTGAGCTCATTTGGCACCTCCCTTTAACTAGTGTACCCCGGGCCGATAATTGTCTTCTACAACTCGAGGAATATATTCAATATTCCAATCTTATTCTCAACAGTCAATCCTAATTTTTCCCATTTTGCGAGCCTAGGGGCCAAAGAGCCCTCGTCGCCTCCGCTACCGCCAAGCCCTGAAGAAGACATTTTCTGTAAAAAATTATTGTTACTAGTAAAAATCTAAATGAATTAGAAGAATACAAAGCACTAACCATATTATAACAAAACCCTGGCAACTTTGAATTAATGCACTAAATTGATCAAGTACAAATGAATTAAAAGCATTAAACTCATGTCCGATAATAATAAAATACTAGAATAATACACCCACTGGACATGGACTTTGAATTAATGCTTAAGAATTAAATCTAAATATTGCAAATATAAAAATGGAAATGCTCAAGTATAAATGAATTAAAAGTATTAAACTAATGTCCGATAATTGGAATACTTATTACAAATCTAAAAATTATTTTAAATTCGGGTTATCATAAAAAATGGATTAATATTCGATAGGAGAAACCAAGTCATCCACACTACTGTTTAGATGCTTTAGCGCATGTAGGAAAATTGACCACGACTCTTTGTTGATATACTCCTAGTAAAACACTTGGTTGACCTTTTGAAATGCACAAACAAACGGCTCATCGCTCACGTGTTCTTTGCTGTTTAACTTGGACAAGTCAACCATGATCAAATTGGTGTCAGTATCAACTTTACAAGCATTTTTATTCTCAACTCTTACCCAATCACAGTAAATTACAACCTCTTTAAAGCTTACATAGTCCAATTCAAATATATTTCGAATTACACCATAGTAAGTCATTTCAGCTTCAACGAGGTTTTTATCTTTCGCGCTAGCTCGAAAGAAAGTGAGAGCCTTATATGAAATGCCTGAGTTCTGTACATTTATACTTTCCTCGTACACCCTTTCACCAAATACGTAACCGTTCAATCGATACTTTTTGTACTCTTATGCCACGATCAAGGGTCCGGTGGCTAGACGAGCAAGCCTTGATGTCGTATCACCCGTCTTTAAGAGTTGAGAATATAGATAAATTAATTAGGTTAGTTATAAAATTTTATTGTAATGTAACATTATATAACAACCATTTTCATTATAATTACCTCGTGTGACAACCACAACCTAAATTCGCTGTCTGATTGTGCAATTTTTTTTTTATCTTTTATTGTTCTCACATGCTTCATATTTTCTGCATAAAATTAATGTGACGAACGTATTAAAAAATTAATCATGTATAAAATAATGTAAAACTTAAACTAATTTAAACTTACTTTTTCCATTCTTCGATATCTTCATGTGTGTCAAATAGATAATGAGTTACTTGTTCATGTTGCAAACTCGTTAATTTCACTCGTTTGCCCATCACATGACCACCCTCATCGACGAACTCATCAATGTTGGTCGATTCAGGCATATATTCTCTAGTATAGATTGATGACTCCACGGTTATGTATTCCTCTGCAATTGATCCTGGAATGTATCGTGTATTCTTGATGTAATCTTTGAAAACTTTCATCAATCTTTCAAATAAATACATCCACCGATATCTAACTGGACCTCAAAGAAGTGTCTCATCGCATAAGTGTACCAACAAGTGAAAACTTATGCCAAAGAATGATGGGGAAAATTACTTCTCCATTCCATAAATCTCTTCGGTAACTGTCAATTTTGTGGCCATTATGTGTTCTCGATTGACTACATTCTCACATAAAAGTGAGAAGTAGATACTAATTTGCATAATAGCCCTCCGCAAAATCCTTGTGCTTGGAGAAACAGTGCTTAAACAAATAGGAACTAATTGCATGATCACATGCCAATCGGGGGACTTACACTTATGTAAATCATGGGTAGCATAATTCACAATCCTTTGCAAGTTGGACGAAAAGTTAGATGGAACCTTCAAATTATATGTTGTCTAAAATCACCTTCCTTTTCTCACTCGTCAAAGTAAACGCACCATGGGAAATTAAAATTATTATCCTTCCCCCACTATCTTCTTTCAACCATAGTTGTGGCTTAAGTTTTAACGATTTAAGGTATTTTCGTGAATTTTCCCCATCCTTCGAATGACTCCCCCCAAGGTATGTGCCCACAATATGTTTAGTGATGTTCTTCTCTGCGTGCATCACATCCAATACATGGTCAACTGGGTTATTCTTTCAATAAGGTAAGTTAAATAAAATTGACCTCCTAGACCTTGCCTTTCTTGTCTCAGTTTCATTCGCAGTTGGGGTCTTCTTATGCTTGACATTCTTAAATTTAGGATTCTTATCTGGCATATTCGGGCCACAATCAGAAGATTTACTTTCAATTTATGAACCTGAAAGTTTTCTCGGCGTTAGCCCATGTTCAACCCCGCCCAATAAAAAAATTGAAACATTTCTCAAATCTGAAACTATGAGAGGGGGGTAAAAACCTCCTATGGAAATTGTATACATTTTTTGAGCTAGCAGGGAGACGACGAGATTTAGTTTCCACCCGATAAATAGGACATCCCAAATAACCATATACTACTTAACCGGATAATATCCCATAAGCTGGAAAATCATGAATTACCCACATCAACATAGCTTTCAACGTAAACTATTCTTTTTTAAAAGAGTCAAATGCTTGCACACCCTCTTCTCACAACTCATTTAATTCTTTTACCAAAGGTGCTAGGTAGACATCGATATCATCACTTGGTGCCTTTGGCCCAGGTATCAACAACGACAACACCGAAAATTCAGGTCTCATACACTATGAAGGAGGGAGGTTGAGTGGGGCTAGGATCACTGGCCATACACTCTGATTGGTGCTTAAATTTACAAATGGATTAAAACCATCTGTTGATATTACCAAATGAATGTTATGTTGTTCTCGAGAAAAATCAGGACACTCATAACTCTTCCTCCTCCAAGCTGTAGAATCAATAGGATGACACATGAGATTATCCCCTACTTCTGCCCTAGTAGGCGAGGTCATTGCCTCCTCTATCCATGGTATTTTGAATAACCGCTTTAATCTAGGCCTAACGGAAAAATATTTTAACACTTTTTGAGGCTCTTTTGAGCTTGTGCCTTCCTTGCCAATAGATTTGACATATCTAGGTTCATCGTATACCTGACATCGATCGAGATTTTCGTACCCCTTTCGATATAGTATGCAGTCATACCCATAAGCATGAACCTTTCAAACTGTTTGTTGATGTAAAAAATTAGATCATATCTAATTATTTAATCACAGATAAAATAAATGAGACAAAGAAATTTTAAAGTGGTTCAGCCTTATAAGAATGTCTTACGTCCACTGTTTATGTTATCGCTGACTGTTTGGGAATTCTCGATTACAAGTTTTATCAAGAAATTCCTGTCCCCTTACAATGAAGGTAATACAATGTATTTATAGCCCTAAGGCTGTAATGTGAAAGGGTAATACATTCAATGATGTACATGTGAAAGGGTAATACATTCAATGCCCCTTAAGTGTATACATCTGAATGATAAGCATTTAATGAACAGTCAAACTCTTGGTTACCTGCTATTAATGCTTTGTTCGAGGTGCAGCTCGGACCGCCTAAGCTGTTCGATACTCAAAAGTTCCTCGTAGAGTTTTTATTGGTCGGAGCGTCTGAGTTGCTCGGAGAAACAGTGCTCTTCGTTGAAGTATGGTTCCTCGGAGTCAAGGTGTTGTTCGGAAGTGTTTGTTGTTGCCACGCAGATTGCCATGCGTCTTCACTCAATTGAGCCATGTCAGCAGACCAAATTTGGTATCAACAGAAGCCCCCAATGTTTCATAGTTCAAAATTTGAGGAGTGTGGAACATTCTTTCTCGAAATATGGTGGTTTTAAATGGTCATCCTGAAATTTTGGAGTCCTTTCTTTTGTATTTATTTCTCCTTCCAAATTCGTAGAATCGATCTTTTTTTAATTTTTCTACCCGTTTCGATTCCCGCGCCCCTTTTGTCTTTTTAGCCGCCGGTAACGTAACCGTCTATTTTTGTAATCATTACTTTTTCCTTTTCCCAAGGCAGAGTATTTAAACGTTGCAGAAAATCCCATCGTCTTTTACTTTTTCAAATTTGTCTCTTTGAGTTTTCCATTGTCCCTCTCTCACGTGCGTTCATCTCTTTCATCATTTGTTGTCAACAGACTCATCTCTTTCCTATAAGATTTTCTTCTTTCTCTTTGATTTCCTTCTTTCATCATGGTTTATCCTGTAGAATCGATTGATAAATTTCGCTCTGATTTCTCTATTCCCCCATGGGTTATTTTGGAAGAGCTTTTTGGGCCTTCAGACTATTTTCGTTTGGCTGAGGGACATTGGTTCCCCAGTCTCTTTGTTGCTGAGTGTGGTTTTTCTTTTCCCCCAAACCCTCTATGTCTGGAATTTTGTCAATACTTTGACGTGGTTCCTGCAAGAATAGCTCCCAATACATGGAGAATAGTTAATGGTGTTTATAGATTAAATCAAATCCATAGAACTCGTATAGGAATTCCTGAGATTATGTTTTGTTATAGATGGGCGGTGGGCGATAAAACTTTTTATTTAAAAACTAGGTTTTTAAATAGAGCTTTAGTGGTCAATCTCCCAGATGCCAATAGGGACTATTTTGAGCATGGGGTTGCTATGAAAAATTGGCAACATCCTCCGTTAACTGGATATGAGGTTTACCAGGGTCCCAGATGTCCTCCTTATGGCAATGGGATAGGTTATTTTTTATTTTATTTTCAAAATTATGCTTCTTCTGCGTTTGATCAAATGGGTGCCACTGATATTTTAATTTTGATTTATTTGCAGTTGACAGAAAAAGAAAATCCCCAAAAGAGTCAGACGTTAATATAAGGCATTTAAAACTTATCTGGAGTTTGCATCAGACTGTTACCGACGAGCACATTAGGTCAGCTTCATATTTGCTGCAGTACAAGAGTTACACCTCCTCTTTCACTGCTCGTCCCGTGATAAGCGACGCAGAACCAATACCAGCCTCTACAAGTTCTTCGCCTGAATCACATATTCCTTTGAGTGAAAGGATGAAGAAAATAAGACCTCCCACCCTTTTTGAGAAACCTGTCTCTGGTGCTGGAGAGGCAAAAATAAGTAAGCTTCATGTCCCAGGAGAAGGGACAAAGAAAATTGATGCACCTCCCTCGGCTTCTCCTGTGAAGGTTATCGAGAAGGCCCCATTGTCCCCGAGCAAGGATGCTGCTCCTAGCGAGGTGATTGTCATTTCTCCGACTAAGACTACCTCATTAGTCGATAAAGTTGATGCTCCTCTGAGGAGGCTGAAGAAAAGCTCCTCTATCAATTTGGCTGAATCCATCTCTCAGTCTTCGACTAGTGGTGTTCCCACTTTTGTTGCCCCGAGCTCTGCTATGAGATCGGTGAAGACTTGGATCATTCCCGAGATCCAAGGTATTGAAGAAAACCTTTCTCGGGACACGGTTACCACATTGGCAGCTCGCCACATTGCTTCTGTAAGTCCTATAGTCTTAAATTTTCATTCTTTCCTTTTTGTATCTGTGCACTGATTTGATTTGTTTTCTTTTCATAGTTGGTGAGCTGCTTTAATACAATTCTGATGAAAGATGAAACTATTAAAGCTTCAAGCTCCTCTTCTGGTGTAAAGGAAGCATTGATGGGCCTGGCGCAGTCTCTGAAAGATTCTCGTAAAAAATATGCTGATGATAAGGCAACTGGGAGAAGAGGCTTGCTTCGACCGAGCAGGAGAAGGCTCGGTTTATTGATGTTTCCAAGGGGTTGGAGAAAAAAGTAAATGATTTGGAGGAGGAGAAGAATAAAGAGCTCGAAGGGAAGCTCAAAAATGCTGGGGAGCTTGAAAATAAGCTCAAGGCTGCTGAGGAAGAGTTGGGTCAACTTCGGGAAGTAAGTCAGCAGAAGGAGGAGGTTGAGAATAAATTGAAAGTTGTTGATGACCTTCTTTTCGAGAAGCTTTCCTCAGAGAAGACAAAGAGGAAATTGACTGTGAAGAAATCTTTCAGCGCTGGATGGGATAAAGGGTGGAACAAAGGCTTGGCTGCCATGATGTCGCAAGTAGAATATGGCAGCCTCAAATACTTTAGAGATGGGTGGGTCGCTGCTCTACAAGAGATGAGAGTTGAGGAAAATTCTGAATTATTTCAGCCCCCCTGGCCCCCCTCCAACTCCTGAAGACGAAAAAGAGGACGAAGCTGCCTCTGAGGAGTCTTCCATGGTGATGGGAGATCAAACTTCTCATCCCCCGACTATCCATCCCGCTGGCGAGAAACTTCAACTACCTGCTACTTCCTCCGAGCAACCTCCAGCACTTCCTGAGCTACTCTCTGCTCCATCCGAGCAACCTACCTCCTCGTCCCAGCCTCCCGAGAAAGTTTTGGAAGACAAGGAAAAGGTGTAGAGTTGTTCGGATTTCTCTCTATTTTATTTTTCTTTGTCAAATGTAACCGTGAACATGTAACTCTGAACTTTGTGATATAATAAAATTTGAACTTTTATTTATGCATATTGTTGTTTCTCTTCTTCATGCTCTGTTGGTACTCTTATTGATTATTGCTTTTTCTTCTTTTACTAGTTTCTGGCCAGGATGGAATTATTGACTGCTCATGATACAAAACTGTTAAGGCAATGTAATGAGTATTTCAAAGCTGGTCATACAGACATGAATGCAGCTCAAATCATTAACATCTTCGGTCAAGATGCTTCAGAGTAAGCAATAGAAGCCTATCAGTACTTGAAGTGCCTACTCGACCGTGCAGTGGCTAACAACGTAGCATACTATGATATGATTGTGGATCTCCAAGGTACTCTTGAAGAACTTCAGCAACAATATAAGGAATCCACTGCCCTTGTGCACGATGGATATGAGAAAAAGTACCAGCAAATCAGTGCTGATAAGGGATACGATAAACTTTTTGATTGGTTACGATGTGAGGGAGAGAACCTTGAGGGATGAGGTTGAAGAGTGCAGACAGATAGCTGAGTTGTTAGAGCAAGAAAATAATAACCTGCAAAGAGAGTTGTCTCAGTTGAAGTCTGCAGCTTCCACCTCAAACGCCTTGATCCCTGTGATCGACGAGGGATTCTCTTTCTTGGAGGTCGAAAATGCCAACCTGAGGGACAAATTGGAGACTTTGAAGAGAGCTGGCCCTTATACATCTCCTCGGGGACGAGCAAGAGCTGCTCGGACTCCTGTCGAGGAACAGAGAACTCAATCTTCCCTAGAGAACCAGGCCTTCCAACTGATGGCAAAGAACCAGGCGTTGGCTGAAATGTCTAAGAAGATCAGGGGTCTGGACGAGCAGCTTTCTGCGCAAAAATCTATCTTGGAGAATAAAGAACTCTTTATAAAAAATCTCCATGAGCAACTGGAAAGATTGACATATCAATTCCACAAGCAGCCCAGGGAGTTCTGGATGGCTGGCTACAACGAGGCTCTCTACCACTTGGATGATCGTATCCAAAATGCAAATAATGAGGGCTACAAACAGGGATGGTTGAATGCCTTAGGTGTGCTGCAACTGGAACAGGGTCATTACCTGTGGGATTACCATAATCCTGGGCTGCTCGATGTACCAGTGCCACCATTCAAGCTTGATATGAGTTAGATCCCTGCTCGAGCCATCCCTCGGTGTTTGATTTCCAAATACCTTGGCGATTACAATCTCCATTCCAATGTTGAGATATCTCGTCCCGAGCATCTACTAGATCGACCATCCATGATGAATATCAGGATGCTAAAAGATCTTAACTTCATAAATTCTCCTCTTGCTTTAAATGATCCGCCTGCTGGCGTGGAACCTGTTTCAAAAGCAGAGGGGAAGAAACCAATAGAATAGGAATATTGTTTTAATAAATTTGTATTTCATTCCTGATGTATTTTGTTCTACATTTAATGAAATAATTTTATTTACAAATCTTGACTGCCATTGTCTTGTAACACTTTACATCTGTGCATGGGTATCTATTAAAAAGATAACAATATTGTGTTATTTGTCGATCAACTTATTGTCGACTAGTTTGAAGTTGTGGTAATCATTTGACAAAAAATGATGTTTTGTTTCTCGACCAACTTAGTAGTAATTTAAAAAGTTACGAGTATCAAAAATTTTGCTCGATCACTTTCTTGTATTCATAAAATGTTTCCAACCAATCAAGGTCGATAAATTTTCCTTTTCGACCAACTACAGTTAGTGGGTTTTTATTCCCGACCAGCCATAGTTAGTGGATTGTTTCTTAACGAGCAACTTTGGCACTTTTTGGAATAATTTTACCTCCCGAAGAATACATTTACTTCCTAACCAACATAAGTTGGCATTTTTAGAAATACATTTACTTCCTAACCAACAAAAGTTGGCATTTTTAGGAATACTTTTACTTCCCGAGGAATACATTTACTTCCTAACCAACATAAGTTGGCATTTTTAGGAATACATTTACTTCCTAACCAACATAAGTTGGCATTTTTAGGAATACTTTTACTTCCTGAGGAATACATTCCTAACCAACATAAGTTGGCATTTTTAGGAATACATTTACTTCCTAACCAACATAAGTTGGCATTTTTAGTAATACATTTACTTCCTAACCAACATAAGTTGGCATTTTTAGGAATACTTTTACTTCCCGAGGAATACATTTACTTCCTAACCAACATAAGTTGGCATTTTTAGGAATACATTTACTTCCTAACCAACATAAGTTGGCATTTTTAGGAATGCATTTACTTCCTAACCAACATAAGTTGGCATTTTTAGGAATAATTTTACTTCCCGAGGAATACATTTACTTCCTAACCAACATAAGTTAGAATTTTTAGGAATACTTTTACTTCCCGAGGAATACATTTGAGTAGAGTAGTCCGAATTTTGCTGAGTAGTGTGTAGCACTAGTATTCCGCAAAAAAAGTTTCCAATAAAAGGAAAGAACTGGGCAGAACATTGTCGCTTTATTCATACTGATGAAATTGCATTACATGAGAGTTTACAATACTGATAATATTTGCGCAGGTGTTCAGCATTCCATGCATTCTTAAACTCCTCCCCTTCTAAAGTTTATATTCTGTATGTCCTTGGTCGAACAACTTCTTTAACTCGGTAGGGTCCATGCCAGTTTGCTTCGAGTTTGTTGTGCTTTTGAATCACCTTCTTTAGCACATAGTCTCCTTCTTTCAAGTCACACTTCTTCACTCTCTTGTTGTAAAACAAAGTTGTTCGCTGTTGGTAAGCAGCATTTCTAATGGCTGATTCTTCTCTAACCTCCTCGAGCATGTCCAAGTCTAACCTTCTCAATAAATCGCTGACAGGGGAATTGAAATTCAGTATTTTGTGTGTTGGGAGACCCAATTCGGCAGGTATAACAGCTTCACTTCCAAATGCTAGCATATATGGAGATTCCCCTGTTGCTACTCGGGGAGTAGTTTGGTAAGCCCATAGTATTGATTATAGCTCGTTGATCCAGTTTTCTTTCGCATCATCCAGTCTTTTCTTCAAGCCATTCAGCAGTGTTCTGTTTGTCACTTCAGTTTGTCCATTGCTTTGAGGATGGCCTGGTGCCGAGTGGACCTTCAAGATATTTGACTGATGACAATAGGCAGCGAACTCCTCGTTGTCAAATTGTGTTCCATGGTCTGTGATGAAAGCATGAGGAAGACCATATAGGCAAATGATGTTCTTCCAAATAAATTGGTACACCTTATCGTATGCCATATCAATGAGAGTCTCAGCTTCAACCCATTTAGTAAAATAATCCACAGCGACCACGAGATACTTAAATCTGCCCCTGGTCGTCGGCAGTGGCCCAACCAAATCTATTCCCCATATGGAAAATGGCCAAAGAGAAGTAATGGGTGTCAATAATGCTTGGGGAGTTCTTCGGATGGAGGAGAAGCACTGACACTTATCACATTTCTTAGCATAGGCTATACAATCTACCCTTATCGTTGGCCAGTAGTATCCTTGCATCATCATCCTTTGCAAAAGTGTCCGACCTGCTACATGGGCTCCACAGGACCCTTCATGGACCTCTTCAATTAAATCTTTCACCTCGGTGGGATGCACACATCTTTGCAAACCTGCTATCATTCCTCTTCTGTATATAATACCATTAGTCAGTACATAACGAGCAGCCTTAAACTTCAGTTTCTTGGCTGCAAGTTTGTCAGTTGGTAATTCCCCTTTCTCAATATATGCCCTGATGGGATCCATCCATGATGATCCTAAATCGAGGGAAATAAAGTTCATCGTCAGATCTTCATCTATACTCCGACCAGCTAAAACTTCAATTAGGATTGTTCTTCATATCTCGGTACGAGTAGCTGATGCTAATCGAGCTAAGGCGTCTGCTCTTGCATTCTCCATTCTTGGTATTCTGACCAGCTGAATAGCAGCAAATTCCGACACCAGCTCCTTTGCCTTTGTATGATATCTGATCATTAATTCTCCTTTGACTGCATATACTCCCATCATTTGATTTATGATCAATTGAGATTCACTAAAGACAATAACCTGTTCTGCCCCCATGGTTTTTGCCAAACTAAGACCTGCAATCATGGCTTCATATTCAGCCTCAATATTCGAAGCTTTGAATTGGAAACGTAGGGCGTATTCCATATCGACCTCGTCTGGACTGTTCAGAACTATCCCCGCGCCACATCCTATAGTGCAAGATGAACCATCCACGTACAGACTCCATATAGGTAACTTGTCTTCAAATTTCTGATCTGACAGAGTTCCTCGGTGGAAAATTTGTTGCTTCCTTTCACCATCTCCTGAATTTCTTGTTGTTTGTCGATCATCTTTTCTTGCCCTTTTACCAACCTAAGTTGGTTTGGGCTTGAATTTGATAATTCTGTAACATCTACTTGCCCTTTTACCAAGCTAAGTTGGTTTGGGCTTGCATTTGATGATCCTGTAACATCCACAGGTTGATCAGCGAGCAACTTTTGCTCCTCGGGGGTATCAGGATAGGTGAACTCTGCTATAAAATCTGCTACCGCTTGCCCTTTTAGCGATGATCTGGGTTCATAAACTATATCATATGCACCAAGTTCTATTTCCCATCACATCAGTCTTCCTGATTTTTCTGGTTTATGAAGGGCTTGCCTCAATGGCATGTCAGTATATACTACTATAGTATGAGCCTGGAAGTACGGCTTCATTCTTCTACTTGCCTCGATCAATGCTAGTGCCAATTTTTCTAGTTTTGGATATCTAATCTCTGCTCCTCGGAAGGCCTTACTTGTGTAGTAGATCGATTTTTGTACTCCATTCTCTATTCTTATCAATGTCGAACTAACGGCATTCTCAGACACTGCCAGATACAAGTATAATTTTTCTCCCATCACTGGCCTGGATAACAGTGGAGGTGCTCCCAAGTATTTCTTCAAGTCTTGAAAAGCCTTCTCACATTCATCATTCGACTCAAAAGTCTTTCGGAGCGTCTTGAAGAATAGGAGACATCGATCAGTTGCTCGTGATACAAATTTGTTGAGTGCTGCTACTCGTCCTGTAAGACTTTGCACCCCTTTCTTCGTCTTTGGGGATCGCAGCCCTAACAGAGCTTTGATCTTTTCCGGGTTAGCTTCAATGCCTCACTGATTGACAATGTACCCGAGAAACATGCCTTCTCGTACTCCAAATATGCACTTGGTCGGGTTCGACTTCATTTTGTATTTATCCAACTGATCAAAGGTTTGGCCTAAGTCAAGTAGATGATCGGAAGCTTTCTTGCTCTTTGTCAGCATATCGTCAACATAAACTTCCATATTACAACTGATTTGTTCTGTAAACACTTTGTTCATCAGCCGCTGATATGTTGCACCTGCATTTTTCAAACCAAAAGGCATAACATTATAATAATAAGTTCCCCTAAGGGTAATGAAAGAAGTACTCTCCCTGTCTTCAGGTTTTATTTTAATCTGATTGTAACCAGAATAAGCATATATAAAGCTCAGCAGCTCGTGTCCCGAGGTAGCATCCACTAATTGATCAATTCGGGGCAGCGAAAAGTGATCCTTTGGGCATGCTTTATTGAGCTCAGTGAAGTCTACACACATCCTCCATTTGTTGTTCTTCTTTTTCACCATCACCACATTTGCTAACCAGTTTGGATATTTAACATCTTCAATAAAACAAGCTTTCTGGAGCTTCTCGACTTCCTCCTGTATAGCTTGATTCTTCTCAGGACTGAATACTCTTCTTCTCTGCTTCACAGGCTTGATCTCCTTATTCACATTGAGTTTGTGACATAAGAAATTTGGGTCTATCCCGGGCATATCCTCATGACTCCACGCAAAAGTTTACTTTCTGCTTCTTAGGAAAGTTATCGATTCCTGTTTTAGTGAGGCTTCCAACGACGAACCTACTTGAGTAGTTCGTTCAGGGTGCTCGTCGTCCAGAATGATGTTTCCAGTAGCTTCCACCACTTGACCCTTCACGAGTTGCGACTCATCTCTAGGATCCAATGTTTCAACTTCTGCACCTTCATCCACTTGGTAGTAGTCTTTTTCCTTGATTCCTCCAGTTCTTCTTGCTCGGCGGATGAATAATAGCATTTTCGAGCTACTTTCTGATCACCTTTCACAACTCCTACTCTAAAATTTGTTGGAAATTTTAGGCATTGATGTACCGTAGATGGTACAGCCTCGAACCTCTTCAATCCTACTCTTCTCATGATGATATTGAATGATTATTGAACATTCTTATCCATCACGAAAAAGCGTATTCTTTCCATTCGACAAGTAGGCCACGTACCAATGAATATATCCAATTTGATCGTCCCACGTGGAAATACTTTCTCGCCAGCAAAACCGAGGAGGGGTCTATGATAAGGCTCCAGTTGAGATAGCTTTAGATTTAAACTATCGAAGCACGAGTAGATCATGATGTCTGTCGAGCTACCATTGTCTACCAGTACTCTTGAAATCATTACCTCCTTCATCCTTATTTTGATCACCAATGGGTCATCGTGAGGATATAGAACACATGCGAGGTCATTTTTTGAGAAACCAATGACCAATTTCTCTTTGTTTACCTTTCTCGGGCGATCCTCCTCGGCTAGATTTATTCATTGAATGTACGAGCAAGATTGAGCCTCACAGAGGTAAGCTTTTCTCTCTGCAGTAAGGTTTCATCCTCCTGCATCTCCACCTGTAATAACATTACAGTCAAATGACCCAAAGCGTATTGAAAATACCTCTCATTCTGGCTGCCTTCGTCTCTTGGGAAGATCGGGGTCGTCTTATGGATCAACTTCATAGTTTCTTTTCATGTTCTCCTCTGCTCGAAGAGGAGATCTAGACCTCTCTCTTGTTCGGTCGTTGTTTCTTCTTTCGTTTCCACGATCAATATACTTTGCCAGTTTTCCTCGTCTGATGAGTGTTTCAATCTCATTCTGAAGAGCTATGCAATTTTTGGTCATATGGCCATGATCTTTATGAAACTCGCAATATTTTTCTTTATTCCTCCTGTCAGGGTCTGCCTTCATTTTCTCTGGCCAGTTTAATTCCTCGTTGTTCTTGATTTCTTCTAAAATATGGTTGATGTCTTTCTTCAGAGGAGTATAATTATCAAATTTCTTCAATACTTCCCATTACGACCTCGTTTTTAAGTGTTTATCACTACCATTATTTTTATGCTCTTTCTTCTTATCTTTATCACCTTCCACCTTGGTTTCTTTGGCATCCATATTCTTCTTCGCAGCCATAGCCTCCTCGGCATTCATAATCTTGGACGCTTTTCCCATCAAGTCTGACATGGTTCTAGGTGAATCTTTGGCCAAAGTGTAGTACAACTTGTTGGGCAGTAGTCCACTCATCAAGGCGGTAATCGTTGTCTTCTCCTCATAATCAATGACTTCGAGTTTCTCGATATTAAAATGAGTTATATAATCTCTGGTACTCTCACCAGCTTTTTGTCTAACACTTAACAAATGAGCTACTCGTTTAACTGGCTTTGCCCCAAAATAGAAATTCCCAATGAATAACTCGGCCAGTTGAAGAAAAGTTGAGATCTTACCCCGAGGAAGATTATTATACCAAATTTGAGCAAATCCAGTAAGAGTTCCCGAGAATGCTCTGCATCTCATCTCATCTAGAACAGCATAGATGTCGGCTGCAGCTTGGTATTATTCTATATGAAGGACAGGGTCGATATTTCCATCATATTTGGGGGTCACAACAGGTGCTTTAAACTTTGATGGTGTTGGAAAATCTACAATGGCCTGGACAAAAGGTGTTCCTAGAAACAAAAGTTCGTTGTAGAGGGTTCTTGTCTTTAGCCATTTCCCCTAATTTATCCTCAAGCCTCTGAATAAAGCCTTTCCATGCATCATTTCCTTCCTCGGGCCTGTTGGTTCGAGCAACTGATCGCGTTGATGTTACTTCCTGGGATCTATCTTGACGAGCAGCTGGTCGCGACTGGGAAGATCCTTCCCTTAAATCTGATAGTCGTCGAAAACTCATCGATGCAACTTTAGGAGGACTTCTACTCCTTCTAGGTCCTAGTCGATCAAAAGATGATACCCTGCTTAACCTCTACTAGTCCTTTCTGGAGAGAGAGTGATACGTTGCGGTACGCCTAGTACGCGAAGAAGGTGCACGGGTATTTCTTTGAATTCTTCGAGGTCCTGAATGGGTTGGTGCACCGCCATGGAGGGTTTGTATGAGTTATCGCATAGTTTCTTGCATGACTGTCTGGCCCTGTACCAGATTTGTCATTATTCCAGCCAGATCTAGAATATTTGGCGGAGCAGATGGATTTGGAGGGCTTCCAGCGTTTCGATTGCTGGATTCTGGAATATCAGCCATTTGTAATGAATTATTTTCGATGAAAAACAATATTACCAATCGCTTTCCATAGACGGCGCTAATCTGTTGATGTAAAAAATTAGATCATATCTAATTATTTAATCACAGATAAAATAAATGAGACAAAGAAATTTTAAAGTGGTTCAGCCTTATAAGAATGGACTACGTCCACTGTTTATGTTATCGTTGACTGTTTGGGAATTCTCGATTATAAGTTTTATCAAGAAATTCTTGTCCACTTACAATGAGGGTAATACAATGTATTTATAGCCCTAAGGCTGTAATGTGAAAGGGTAATACATTCAATGTTGTACATGTGAAAGGGTAATACATTCAATGCCCTTTAAGTGTATACATCTGAATGATAAGCATTTAATGAACAGTTAAACTGTTGGTTATCCTGCTATTAATGCTTTGTTCGAGGTGCAGCTCGGACCGCCTAAGCTGCTCGGTACTCAAAAGTTCCTCGTAGAGTTCTTGTTGGTCGGAGCGTCTGAGTTTCTCGGAGAAATAGTGCTCCTCGTTGCAGTATGGTTCCTCGGAGTCAAGGTGTTGTTCAAAAGTGTTTGTTGTTGCCACACAGATTGCCATGTGTCTTCACTCAATTGAGCCATGTCAGCAGACAAAATTAGTATCAACACTGCTCTTCATAACATGATAGATATTTGGAATCGTATTCTCCTTGGGTAGCAAGCCCTTTACCTAATTCAAAATTCCTATCATGCTTTTGACAGACAAATCATATTAAGTGTTCAAACTATGGAAACCAACCATGGCATGTAAAGTTGTTTGATCTTTCATACAACCAGAGTATACTGTTGGGTTGCCATAAATTTTAAACTTTGGTAGTCATCGTCAAGGTTTATCCTGATATCTTCATGGGCACTTAAACCATGTACATCGTTAGTGACCTCATTCTATTCCACTTCATGAACTCCATACGCATCATCAACTAAATCCTCTAACATATTATGATCTATGCCGTCCCCTTGTAGATCTATCTTACTTGTTAAAGGTTGTTGTGAAGGTTGCTCGGGGATAAAAGGAACTTTCGATTCCCCTTAAAAACTCCAAAATCTATAACTATCTTGCATACCCCATCTTAACAAATGTAGTGCAACTGTTTTCCACTCAAGCGCCTTACCATTCTCACACCTAGCACACGGACAAGGAAACTCTTCATCATTATGACATCTCTTTGTGTATTTCACAAATTCATTAGCACGTCTGTGAAACGCATCCCCTAATCTATTTGTCTCACCCGTCCACTCTTTGTATTTAGGATATCCCATCACAGCTACTCCAAAAAATACCTATTATAGGTTAAGAAGTGTATATTCCTGGATTAGTATAAACAAAAGTGTGAACATTTAGTTCCCATTACTATAAACAATCACCTATTACTTGTTGTATAAAATTTATAGTATATTTCATTCAATTATGTCTTATTTATATTCAATTTTTAAATTTCAAATTCAGTTTATAATATTAATTCTTATTTCCTCCATCTCCTCTAAAGGGTGAGTGGTCCTATCCCATTCAAGACCGAATATTTCTGTAATATACTTAACAGCTCATGCACATTGTTCCGATTTGAGGAAAATTAGGCAACATATCCCCATAGTTCTCCAAGTACATGACGTAGATTCGCAAGTGTGCGTGTTATTTCAATTGATGATTGAAATAACACTTAACATCGCATCATCTAGTATGTACCCAGAGAACATTAAGATACGACTACAAAACTTCCTCCAAAAGTAACAAGTTTAAGCCACTAAGAATATTATTATACAGAAACTATGTAGTCCCAAACTGTCCAAACGGGACAATTCGAGAGATCTTAATGACTCTCGAACGGGTCTAAGGGCTATTGAATGCGTACGCATAATAACTAGAAGGATAGTATCTATGCGCACTATGTGTAATTTCAAGTATGTTTCTTTTAATTATCATAAGTCTGTGGTCGTGCCACTCTCGAATCAGTCGTGACACAAAGTAATTTTAAAAAATAGTTGAAAAATTCCCCTCCCCCCATTTTGACAATAATCCAGTGGTCGTGCTACTTCCAAAATTAACCAACCCAATAAATTAAGACAATATAATTATTTAAGGATTTATTAGTGTGAATTAAATTAATGATTTTAAAAAAATTAAACAATCAACTTCCATATCCAACCACATCCGTCTAATATAATCCAATTGCAAGAATAAACCAACAAATGTATATCACGTACTCCTTCTAATTCATCTACTCAATTAATTCAACATTACCAAATTCTAACCAATTTCAAACCTAAATAAGAAAATACAATAAGATTTAATCAATATTAACAATACCTATTAATTTCAATCCCATCTAACATCACCCAATCAACATTAACAATTAATTTCAAGTCCTAAACTAAAAATAAAAATACCCAATCAGTATTGATTGAACCCCACCGCCCTCCAGACCCCCTTGCCCCCCCCCCCCCCCCCACACACACACACACACACATGCACACACGCACACACCACCCCCGAGACCCCCTACCCCCACCACACACACATGAACACACACACACCACCCCCAAGACCCCACTTCCCCCCCTCTCCCCCTCCCCCCCCCCCACCCACCCACCCACCTGCACACACACGCATACACAAAGGAAAGAGAAAGAAAGAAAAAAAAATCGCCTAAAACGTAGAGAGAGAGAGAGAGAGAGCAGTCGCGCGCTTAGAGAGAGAAATTAGAGGGAAGTGAAAACAGTGGAAAAAAAGAAGGGGGAAGGGTTTTTTACTGACAAAGTTATCACGGACCTGTCACGGTCAAAGACCATGACAACTTTCTCATATTGTCACGGTCATAGATCGTGACAAGTCCATGACAACTACACTTGTCACGGACTTCTCACGGTCAATGACCATGACAAGTCTTTGTCACGGACTTATCATGGTCAATGACCATGATAAGGCTGGCCGGTTGAAAGGTGACGATTTGTCCTTTTTGGTGCAGTGGAATTTTTTACACTATTTCTTTCCTATTATACATTATACCATTTACATGTAGTTTTGTAATAATGTCAATCAAACTAATATAGAATTCATCAAAGGTCTCAGTCTCATGCATAAGCAGTGTGTTGTACTGTTGTATTAACATCTGTGTTTTGGCTGCCTTAACACGTTCGTCACCTTCATGGGCAGTGACTAATGTGTCCTAGGCTTCCTTAGATGTAGAGCAAATAGATATGTGATTGAATTTGTGCTCATTAATAGACATGAATATTGCATTTTCCCTGTATTATTACTTAAGGACGCATGTTTTTCTTCTTTAGTAAACTCACTAAGGAGACTTTTAATCCTTTCAGTAATACCTTCTGCAATAGGCTTAGTTGGATGAAAATATCCATTTTCAATTGCTTCCCAGACATCGTCTCCCAATGTCCCTTGAATGAAAGCAATCATCCTTACTTTCTTGTAAGAAAAATTGGTTCCATCAAAGAGGGGATGTCTAGATAGATTTACAAGACGCTCTAATACCAAAGAGGAAAATTAGTTCCATCAAAGAGGAAAATTGGTTCCATCAAAAAGGGGAGGTCTAGACAGATTTTTGAAACAATTTTCAAGTACGAGAATAAAAGTTTTTATTTAAAAAAATATTCAGCTCTAATACCAATTGAAAAACCTCATTATCTTATTTTGACAACTGTTAAAAAGGTTTAATGAGTTCTGAACTACTTTTTAAAGAAACCCTTGGAAAAATCTTAACCAGTACACAAGATATGTTAAAATAGTTTATTTGAAAAATTTATTCAAGAATCTTGGAAATAGGTTTTCAGATTAAACCTAAGTCTAGGTAGCATATCGTAGTAATGAAAAAAATAAAAGGCCCACATATGAGATAGTGATTATTTACGTGATAAAACCCCACCCAATTGGGGAAACATCCACGGAGGTCTCTATACCTGAAAACAAAATTCAACTAATACAGTTAAGGTTACAAGAATTCAACAGATCATACAAACAGAACCTATTTTAAGTTAAAAAATATACCAACACTCCACGGTATTAAATTTGACTTCTTTAAGGCTTATGAATCTGTCCTTTCTCCATTCTTTAGCTCTGCTTCCTTTCTCCGTTTTGCTCCAAATCTATCGAAAAGTCAGAACCTCTCAACCAACAACACAATTTTATGATGGTGAGTGAATGTGTAGTGAGTGTTGTGCCTAAAATCCCATGGATGCACTTATACACAGTTAATTACAAACCATTCCTACAAATTTACAATGGATTAAAGAATGAGAATTATTATTTACAACTCTAAAATTTAGACTTAACTTTCTTTCACAAAATAATTTCAAGATCTGATTTCTAGACGGATCTTTAAAATAGAGATCCTCATAAATTATTTATACACACAAATTTTTAGAAATGAAAAATTATCAGATCTGAAATAGGTAAGTCATTATTTCAGTTTTGTCAAAAATATGAGATGTTGGATATAAAAAAAATTACAAACAGTATATGAACAGTATCCAACACGAGAAGATGTTTTCCAACTAAAAGAAATCCAAACAACCTGTAAATCTAACGGAGTATATATCACTGATTTAGATTTACAAGTTTCTAATAATAAACGAGATCTAAAAGCATGAGGTTGTTACAAGAGAGGTTTAGACCAAGAGGAAATAAGAAACCAGAAACCCTAACTCTCAAAACTAATTTTTTGGAAAATTTTTGCTAGAGTTTTTGTACTGATTCTATTTCTCTCTCTTTTATTTTCTCTCTCTTATTTATCTTCTCTCCCTAACTCTCAGACTTCCAAAATTTCTAAATGGTTGAGACGAAGGCTCCTTATATATGATGGGTGGAAGGATCTACAAGGCTATTCTAAATGAATGTCTGAGATTAAAATTGTTGTTTGTATTCTTAATCTAAGGGCTAAGATGTAACTGCACTAAACTATGCTCTGATTGGTCCTATCTATTGTCACAAGGATTGACAAAGAATACAAACATGCCCTAGATTAATTTATATCCAACGGTTGAGATGTAATACAAATGTTATGAGTGTGAGAAAACAAAAAAGTAACCAATAAAGTTCAACCATGTGCCAACCTCAGAATCAATCTTACATGCGTGTTTTGGTGTTTAAAAAATCCCAGTTTAACCCACAATATTATGTGCCGATTTTGGATTCTACCCAAGACAAGTTTTAGGTACCTTCAGAATATGAATTTAATCCCCAAAAAATTTAAAACCATAATTTTATTCTTTTAAAAAAATAGATTTTAAATGTTTTAAAATTCATAAATAATGTAGAAAATATATTTTAATTCAATTTAACACACCACTTAGTTATGAAATGAAATCTGCAATCCTAGGCGTTTTGAGTGTTGGTTATCTACCTGATTTGACTTTGATCTTTGCTGCTGATGATGATGTACTTGAAGTTGCAATGAAGTATTGAAGGAGGGACTCAATTTTATCTATCTTTCTAAACTAGTTGAGGCTCCTAAATAGTATAGACTCAAGTGAGTCAACTATATAGTGTGCTTTAGAGAAGTAATCGATTGTCATAATCAGATACCTAAAATTACATGCAACCTTGGGTAAAGGTCCCACCAGGTCGATTCCCCATACTACAAATGGCCAGTGATCTGTGATGGACGACAAAGGCTGACGAGGTTGATGTGGGATGCAAGTATATCTCTGGAACTTATCACATTTCTTTACATGGTCGGCTGCGTCATTGTCGGGTGCCAGCCAGTAATAGCCTTGCGTCATAATCCTATTCGCGAGAGACCTTCCTCCGATATGGCTTTCACATGACCCCTCATGGATATCTCGTAGGATATAATTAACCTTTCTAGTATGAACACATATGAGGAGAGGCAATATTGAGCCTTTTTTATAGAGCACGTCTCCTATAATAGTGAACTTCACTGCCCGATATCAGAGTTTCTTTCTCTCGGCTTTAGAGTTTGGGAACTCCCCCTCTCTGATATATTTGATAAGAGGATCCATCCACGATGCTCCAAGATTCAAATTTAGGGAAAATCCAAGCTTACTGTAGTCTTTATCAATACTTGGCTTGTACAAGATTTCAATCGGGATAGTTCTCTAGATCTTTATTCTAGTAGTAGAGGCTAATCTTCCCAATGTGTCGACTCGATCGTTCTCAAGCCAGTGGACTCTCTTAATCTTCACTTCTTTGAAGTTGGTGAAGACCTTCTTCATCCGAGCCAAATACTTGGTCATTTTCTCATCTTTAGCTTCATAGATCCCCATGATTCGATTAACTATTAGCTGAAAGTCATTGTGTGCTATCATATGGCCAACATTTAACACTTTGGCCAAGGGCAGGCCTGCCAATAAAGCCTCATACTCAGAATCATTATTTAAAACCATAAAGCTGAATCTTAGGGTATTTCAATATCGATCATGTCTGGAGCTGACAATATGAGCCCGGCCCTGCTACCACTTTCGCAAGAGGATCCGTCCATAAACAAACTCCAAATCGAACTGTTGGATGAGAAAGGGCCTTTATCCACCGCCTCATCTCTGAACAAAAGATCCTTTTCTGTGGGGTCGACTCTCGTTCCATCGACTATGGCCGAACCTAGGTTGGGTTATCTTCTCAAGAAATACCGCAATCTCATCTTTTTTAACATTGGCCTCGACTTAAATGAATTCAAATACAAAATTATCTAATGCCTTCCCTTTGATTACAGTCCTTAACAGACACACGATGTGAAACTCTCCTTGCTCAATTGACCAAGCCATCAACCTACCAAATTTCTCGAGTTTATTGATGACCTGCCTCAAAGGAGTGGCAGTGAGTACCACTATGGTATGAGCTTGAAAATAAGGATTAATTTTCCTTAAGGCATGGATCAAATCATATGCTAATCTTTCCATCCTTGGGTATTTTAGCTTAGCCCCTTGAAGAGCCATACTGTTGAAATACAAAGGCTTTTTAACCCCTTCATCATCTCGAACAGTAGTTGTGCTTATAGATGATTCCGACACTGCTAAATATCTGAACAATCTCCCCCGGGATGGGATGGGATGAGATAAGATCATTGGGGATCCTAAATAAACCTTAAGTTCTTGAAAATATTTTTCTCACTCTTCATCCCATGCAAATGCTTTTCTTAAAATTTTAAACAAAGAGAGACACTTATCTGTGGCCCTAGAGATAACACGGTTGAGAGCAATAACTCTTCCTATCAATCTCTACACGTATCCCCCTTTGGTTGACTATGAAGCTGAGGAAATTTACTTCTCTAACACCTAACAAGCATTTTACCGGGTTCCACTTTGTCTTGTAGAGATCCATTGTGTCGAACGTCCTCTCAAGGTCATCCATGTGATCCTTGGCCTTGGGGATCTTTATCAACATAAACCTCCATAGTTTTACCGATCTAATCTTCGAACATTTTATTGACCAACCTCTAGTAGGTTTCCCATGCATTCTTAAGGCCAAATGACATGACCTTATAGAAGTAGGTTCCTTTATCTATGATAAAGAAAGTCTTCTCTGCATTGGATTCATCCATGAGGACGTGGTTATACCTTGAATACGCATCCATAAATATCATCAGCTCATGCCCAGCCGTGGCATCTACCATTTTATCAATAATAGCCATTCCGAGTAGTGTATTTCACGAATAAACTCAATTGATTGGAGTTTTTTAACCTCATCTTAGATGACCTCATACATGTCTCTAGCGTAGGTCCTTCTACTCCGCTTAACTAGTTTAGCATCCCTGTTGATGTTCATCCAATGTAAGATAATTTTGGGGTCAATCCCTGGCATATCTCCATGGGTTCATGCGAAGATGCTTTGTCTCTACGTTAGTAATTATACAAACTTTTCTTTCACCTCTTTCTTCAATAATGAGACGATTTGGATGGTTTTTCTTGCTTGTCCTCATTAAGGACGATGGATTCTACCTCCTCTGCATCCTCACCCTTCTTCAATTTTTTTTCTTCCCTTAGGTCAAGGGTGTCAATATTATAGGAGGTTGTGAGATTTTTATGAGCCTCTATCTGTTCTGCTAAGATGAAATAACACTCACTTGCTTATACCTGGCCACCTTAAACTTCACCTACCCCATAAGGAGTCTAGAATTTTATCATTTGATGAACTGTAGAAGGAACCACCTCAAATTCTTTGATAGCGACTCTGTCGAGGATGATATTATAAGTCGAGAATACGTTCTCATCCATGATGAAAAAACTCACTTTCTTTGTTAGGCACATCTATCGGGTTCCCATTCAAAAATCCATTTCAAATACCCTCATAGGATGGAATTTCTCTCCACTAAAACCTATCAACGACTAGTGATATGGAACTAACGTCTTCTTGTTGAGATTTAATCCCTTAATGCAATCCCAAAACATGACATCGCCTGAGCTACCGTCGTCCACCAGTATCCGAGACACACCATACCCATAAACCCTGGTGCTGATAACCAAGAGGTCATCATGGGGGGATAAGATGCCCTTAAAGTTCATTCGTGAGAAGCCTACCACCAATATATCCATGTCTACTTTCTTCAGCTTCTCCGGCTTCGACTCTGAAGCAACCGATAACCATCCATTTGGATACATACTTTTATTCCATGACGTGTGCCTTATGATCGAACGGCTCAGTTACTCCATCGTCCAATCCTGCAGTGTTCTTTTTCACATCAAAGGAAATCATATTCATGCATCCCTTTGGATTAGGGATCATAGGAGGGAGGTCTGGATCATCTTCATCATTGTTAGACTTTTTAACATCTTTCCTCTTGATCGGGGACTGTCGCCTCGGTCTGACATCTTTTGGCCCACCATGCTTCTTTTTATCATCATCTTTGGTACATTTTGGTCAACATACATTCAGAGTTTCCCTTGATTTAGCATCTTCTCAATCTATTTTTGAGAGAAAAACATTTGTATGTAGTATAGACATGATCTTGGTGGAAATCACACCACTTACCTTTGTCCCTCTTGTGAGGAGGGGACTTAAGCTTTTCAGGACATCTGAGAGCTCTGTCATCTTTAATCTCATTCAAGATGAGGTCAAGACTTAATGTTAATGGAGTGTAGTTGGCAAACTTGTCATTGACCGATCTCTTCTTTCCATATTTTCCTTTTATTTTCTGAGACTTACTCCCGTTGGCTTCTTTCTCATCCTCTCCTTTGGCCACCATGGCCTCCTCTGCATTCATGACTCTCCCGGCCGTAGCCAGAAGTTCTGCCATGAACTTAGGAGGATCATTGGCTAGCTTTCAGAGTAGCTTGCCTTTCTGCATTCCACCCACAAGGGTTGTCATGGTAGTATTTTTTTCGTAATCCTCCACCTCAAGCTTCCCTTATTAAACAGACGAATATAGTCTCTCAGCATCTCATTCTTCCCTTATGATCTGCTCAACCTCTCGAATGTTGAAGCCCGGGGTTGTCCTTCTAGGCTCGGCCGCCCACTGTGTCCTCTGCTAGCTGGAACTGGGCGCATTGTGTTTCCAGAAATCTCATGGGGCTCCCAATATTCATCCTCATCACAACACTGGTCGTCTGGGTTTTCCTGGCCTTGCCTTCCCAAGCATAATGTCCTAGGGTCAGCCACATCTCTGAGTTTTTATTGTTGTGGCACTTCTTTGTGTGGGGTCGGGAGTGGTCCCCCTATCACCGGAGCCACTTCGTTATAGCACCAGTAGGTCTAGCCATCATAGTTTGGCAAAAGGCAGCAAGCTATTCTTACATTTTTTGTTGGATGGCTACCAGTGAGCGCATCGTCATCGCCACCTCAGTCATTTCTGAATGAGGAGGCGCCTAGTTGAAACTAGGGCCAGTGCCATGAGGCAAATCGGAGTCCATTCTCTCCCGTTAAGGAACAAGACAGAGGGATGAGACGGATGAGCTAAGTGACCTGGAAAAAAGCTTAAACAACCCAACGAGTGATCTTTCAATAGTGATACAAATCCAACCAATGGTGGAACTAGATCAGCACCAGAGAATCAAGCGAGAAACAAGCTAAAAAGGAAGATGAATAACATTCGTTCCCATAAACGGCGCCAAAATGATGGCGCTATGAAATCACTATTTAAATCTATATATGCAGCTTAAGATCAAGCACAACACAGCACCAGAGATATATAACAGAACAATAATGTAAATAACAGAAGAAAATGAGGAGAAGAGGAATAACACCATAATTTAAGTGGTTCAGCTATATCAGCCTACTCAATAGTGTATGTGAGTGTAGTTTTCACTATATAAAAGTGGATCTAATGGCCCGTGATGTACAACACTCGAGATTTCTCTCTCTACTGCAAGTGAGACAGAGTTTTGTTAGGGTTTACCATTTCTGGATCCCCTCTTCTTGGGAAGGAGATGGATAATTATAGTGCTTGGGGTGCACAATGCACCCCCAAGCATGCATGGAGCGTGTCCTTGTTGAAGCATCCAATGAGGAGTAGATGCCTATCCTGAACATAAGCATGTAATGATGATGCAAAGATTACCCCCACGTGCTACTGTGATCTTATTATAACTGCATGTCCACGTGCATTAGTCACACTAGAAACCTGTATCACACATGGTTGCATGTCGTCTTGGGAGGTCTCGACCCGATCGAGATTGACACGTCTAACATTCTGTTTGAGCAACTGATGAGTAAGGTAAAAGTGTGGTCTCGATTGCGTGGAGGTATCAGAACGAAATGAGACTTGTGAGGGGTCATGGGGCCAGTTGACGGGTCTCTGTTGTCTGTAGATGTAAGAACGAGACGAGACTTATGAAGAGATAATGGGCCAATTGATAGGTCTCGACCCAGAAGATTGCACGGGGCGAGACTGCTGATATTAGTCTGTTGTAAGAGGGCCCATAATTTGTCATGACGGTTTGTAAGGTCAGCCTTGGTCGAGTGAGTCCCGGGTTGGGACGAGGTCATACTTAGGTATATTAGATGTGTTCATCCTCTCTCATCACGAGATATCTTTATATTTTTTGTCCCTTGCATACATCGAGGGAAAATCTCATTTGTTACGTGTGTATGTGTGTTAAAGCTTGTTTTCACATAAAGTTTAAGAGTTTCTTTTACAGGAGAGAAAGAGAGAACCCTACTCTCATACTTGTTCTTATTTATTCTCTTATCTTCTTTTCATTTGATCACCTCATACATGTGGTTGATCAATAAAAAAAAGAAGAAAAACTTTTTTTAAAGCTTACAACATTTTGTCATTTTGTCTCCCATACACCTTTAGGTTTTATTCCTCGTAGGGATTGTGATCAGTGCAACTCATTTGTGGGCCCTTTCTTGGAATCTAAGATCTTTCATCTTTAACGAAGAAAAAACGTATCATTTTGGTTCAAAGCAACAAGATCGGTCGTTGATCAAGGCGTTGTGATATTGAGAAGATCGGGGACGTGGTAGAGTTCCTTCTCGCTCTATTGATTGAAAAAGTGGGTTACGAAAGTAATGCAAGAATGTTAGTCGTGGTTCCCCTCCCTGTATAAGTCTTTACGAAGTATAGTGAGACTTTTGCTTTGGCCTAAGGATTTTTCCACTAATGAATTTTACATCATCCATATAGTGTTAGGTGTTGGTTTACCTTTTCTGTACAATTTGTCATGTAAATATTTAGTAAGATTAAAATTTGGATTGTATGATGAAGCAATGGTAATCATTAACATGCGTCATTTGATTAAAATTTGAAAAATAATTTTAATTGGTGTATTTTCGTTTATGGTGCACAAGGCACTTGTGCACGAATCTCTCTAGATTTTCATGGAATCAAAGAGATTTGAAGTTTGAAACCTAAATCTTCAAATAAGTTCGTGATTCTTATATATGGGATTTTTAAGGTTAGGATTAGGTCTTGAGTTAATTCTTTAATATCTAGTTGGTAATTCCATAGTCGTGGACCCAATGGTCGAAGTTGATGAAATCAAAGTCCTGTTTAAATCCAGTTCGATGGATTTGGTGTGGTAACTAAATAGGTGCAAATCCTACTTCAATCGATTCAATTTTGGGTTTGTGTTAGGATTGGATTCAATCGTTTTAGTTGGTGTACCTTGGATTGTGTGCCTAATTCAATTCAAAGTGCAACTGTTGATTTGGGGTTTATTCTAATTTGTTTGTGGCTGTGGCGGGAGTTTTAAGATAGTGGAAGATGAAATTAAGGATGTTTTGGTCCTTAAAAAGACGAGGGATATCTCCAATTATCACTTGAATACCTCATTTATTAATATGATTAAAAGTGGGGTTAAATATAGTTTTTTAACTTCTAGGGGCCAAGTCAAAATACACAATTATCTCAGAGGTAGAACAGAATAATAAAAATATATAAATAATAAGAGAGCAAAGTATCAGTTAGTATTAACTCGCATAACTTCCTTATATTTGGGGGGGATATTAGTAATTTCCATTGAATTTTGAAAATATCATCTTCGTCTTTTAGAACATGCAAACTACCAAAGTACCCCCAACTAGCACTCTTTTATTTTATTATTTTAACAGACCACCACCACCCCCTGAGGCAGTCCCATCCACCACCATCACAGTGCCATTCATCCCCTAACCTCACCAACACACTTAACCACAAGCATATTTTTTTTCATATTTTCAGTCCTCATGGGCGATCTAGTTAAGAGATAAATACTTATGAATTCAAACCCAGTCCATGTCCAGTCCTACTAAACATTCTTCACTTCGCATACGCAACTTTTTAACTAACTTCATCAAATCTTTAGGAAGTGGGGAATTTTGTTTAATTAGTTATCAAGAGACCAAGGTCAGTATTTGGTTTAGAAATCAGTATTCTAAAAGGCTTCGCCTACTACCATGTAGGCTTAAGGGTTGAGAGAAACGTCCCTCCTTAAACCTTTTACGCCTTATTCTTCTTGGTAAAAAGCTTAGTGTACTTTTTTTTAAACAAAAATGTTTTAGTTAAACTATATCACCTTTTAAAGACTTTATTTAAAAAAATTAGACCAATATCTCATTCAAAACAATCAAAAGATAAATGGTATCCCAAACTTCTGTGCCGCTCATCCCCCCAAAAAAATGCGCATTTTTTCTCATTTTTTCCTTAATATTTAAAAAAAAATACTATTTTAATTTGCATATATTCAAACATATTTTAAGGTATATATACCTTTTTAATATTTCTAATAGCCTTATTATAGTTAAAAATGTTAATATATATTAAAAAAATGCCTAAATACCTTTTCACGTCTAAGATCCGCCTAAACTTCTAACGCTTAAGGGTTAGCTTCCACGCCTTGATCACTCCCCGCGTTTTTAAAACCTTGTCAGAAACCAATTCTTAGTTGAAATTTTAAAATACCCCTATGAGTACACAGACAAATTCGATTCTTTAGGATACAACACACACAGAAGATATATATACACAAACCTAGAGGGTAAATGCCAAAACATGCAACAAAATTTAAATTCAGTCACAATTTGAAACATTCAGTCTCCAATTGAATCAACATTGGTAAAAACACACCAGATGAACAAGCAATACATGAACATAAGGTGAATTCACCTTTAAATTTGATCAACTAATACAACACAAGTATACGCATCATTAAACAAAGTAACAGCTTCCATAAAACATCCAAAAGTAAACCTCGAAGCGAAAAAACTACAAATCCTATAATTACCTTAGAACACCAATCCTATGTGGTGGAACTAAAGGATTCTCCGTTCCTACGTACGTAATGATTTTTAAGTATATCCACCTAGCAATCCTTCTTTAATGCAATCATCTGCCAACACCACCAATAACTGTTCCTGCACCATAACAAGAGTCAACAAAACTAATTCTTCATATGGATCATACATACATTATGGACGTGAGACATGAAGCTAAACATCTTAAACACAAATAATAAGATGGACGTGAAATATTTGGCTCCCAATAAAACTTGCACAAGGATATCACTTCATATCAGAAACTCCAAAAGGAAAGAGCTTTGTTATAAAGATGGTTACAGTCCTATGGGTATACCACAACTGAAAGTTCCCAACTTCAGCTTTGTCCCATTAACGATTTAATAATTTGATGAGGTATGTTTGTTTATTCATCCATCAATAAATAGTGCTGCAAATGTAAAGCATTACATCCTATAGTTCTCCACTACCACTAATCTATGAATGAAACCCTGGATAAGAAATAAGCCAGGCTCTAAACTAGAAAAAATGCCTGAACTTGGCATATACATGAAGTCAATAATCAATGCTCATCATTAGCAGCGATAGATGAGTTGGGCCCAGCAGTTCATAAGCAGTGTGCGTGTGTGTGTGTGTGTGTGAGAGAGAGAGGGAGAGAGAGATGCATTAATTTGCAAGGCTATTTTAGTCCTGAAATTGGTGTTGTTGACTACTGTCTAGAAGTTCAAATTGGAAGAGGTGCAAGAATATGTGGGAGCATTTTTATAAATTCATTTAAGGAGTCCACATTGCATACCATAATTAATACATAATAGGAGTAATGCAGACTAGGCTCCTTTTGGCATCAAAAGGTCCAATTAAAAATTGCATGTCAAGTAAAACCAAATGTTACAGACAGTAAGCTTCAAGACATCAGCAAAGGACGGATACGTTTCTCAGTTGATATGTAAGGGATGTATTAAATGACCAGATAATTCATCACTCGAGCAGTTTAAATGTGTATACCCTCACATTCACATGACCCTCAAAAGTGATTGGTTGGAGCATTGATTACCAAACCGTGGTAGACCCTCACATTAATATGACCCTCAAACGTGATTGGTTGGAACATTAATAACTTAATCGTGAATCCCTGAGTTTCTAATGAGTCAGCAATATATCAATTAATCATATTTGAGGGTCATGTTAACCCTCACTAATAAGGGTCTAACAAATTTATATACACTACAACACGGATGTACACACTGGCGCAGCATTTTTTGAAAAATCAAAATAAAATAAAATAAAAAGTCAATTGGGACATCTTCTCGATATAATTAGGCATAACTGGCCTTGGTCCCCACAATTTTGTTTATACACAGCTGGCCCCAAAAAGGGTCTTACATACTCCAACGGTCATAAAAGATTCTTCAAAAGGATCTGAAAACAAGTACACTTTGGGGGAAATAGTGTATAAATAAAATTAGGGTTAACTAAAAAAATAGAAAAAAAGTTTGAGTCAAATTTCAATTTCTCCTCTGATCTTTCAATTATACCCTGAAAGAAAAGTATTTCAAAGTCACTCCTCCATTAAAAAACTCAACGGCCAGTACACGTGTTAAAATTTGGCTCTCTCTCCCTCTCTCTCTCTTCTTCCTATTTCTCCCTTTCCATCCCTCTCTTCTTCCTTTTCTCTCACTGTAAACACATTTACATTAAGTCTGATTCTCTGCCGGACGCCCGTTCTCTCTCCAAGTCTGATTCTCTCTTTCTCTTAGATTTATCTATGTTAAAATCAATTGGAGTTTTGAAATGGCTTTGTTGGTTGGGTTTTGTACCAGTGTGGGTTTGGGTTGGTGGTGTTTTTGGTTGCGATTGGTGCAGGGTTCAGTGGGTTGTGGTTTGAGATGGTGTTCTCGCTGTTGATGGCGGCAGTTTCAGTGATTGGGTTTGAAGATTTGTTGCGGTAGTGGCGATTTTAATGGCTGACGGATGTGTCGGTTGTGGGTTCACGGTGGATCGAGGGGTTGTTTTTGGGTGGTGTGGTTGTTGGGTATTGCTGGTTTTGTGTTCAAATTGGGGTGCGGTGGTTGGTGACGCAGTTAGGCAGCGTTGGTCTTGGTTTAGGTAGTTGGAGTTGATGATGGGGACTGTGGTGTTCACGACAGTGGTGGTTGTGGTTGCTTTGGGCTTTTGGGCGGTTTGGCTGGTGAGTATGGTTTGATGAGAGATGGTGATGGTGGCTTGTGGATGAGGTCCGTCGGTGCGCAGGTGGTGGTTTGATGAGTGCCGGCAGGATGTTCACGGCCTGGACCTGTGTGTGCATGCACGGGCGGATCTATGTGTAGTGCATGGTGGGCAATTGCCCACCTTATGTTTGGAAAGTGCTCCTTAATATTAATACAAAATAGGAAATTTTTAAAGAAAAATAAAACATTTTATTAAAGACAACATTTTACCCACCTTAATATTGGATACAAGGCTAATATAAGAGTTTGCCCACCTTATTCACAAGTTCTGGCTCCGTCCCTCTGTGCATGTGTAGTTGTGTGCATGTGTTGCACTGTGTGTTACTGTGTTCCCAAGAAGAAGAGAGAGAGAGGAGGTAGAGAGAATTTTGACGCGCGTAATGGCAGTTAAGTTTTTTAATGGAGGGTTGAGTTTGAAATACATTTCAAACATTAAGGGTAAAATTGGAACATTTGAATGATCAGGGGAGAATTGAAATTTGACCCAAATTTTAAAGCCCGTTTGGTAATGTATTTAGAAAATTAGATATAAAAATTATTTTTAAATACAGTTTTCGATGTTTTTAAATATTGGTGTGCGTTTGGTAAACTTTTATTTTAAACCAAGTTTTCAGAAAAATTAAAAACTAACATACACAATTGGTAAACACGTGTATATATATTATACATGTATATACGTATTATGTATTTTATGTGTATCGTGTGTGTGTGTATACGCATACATAAATAATATATATATATATATGCATACATAATACATAATATAATATCGCATGTACAATAAACAATAAAACTATATACATACATGAATTGATAATACTATTTAATACATATGTATTATATGTATACTTTCTGTCAGGGGCGGGTGGACATAAGGGCCCGGGGGGGGGGGGGGGGGGGGGGGGGGGGGCTCGGTTCAATTTTAAAAAATAATAATAATATAGGGTTTTTTGGTAAAACTTCAAACTTCAAGGTATACCTCTAATTATTTACAAAACTGAGGGTGTAAAAAAAATTGCAATTAATTAAAATAATAAACATAAAAACAAGGTCTGCTACCTCTTTGTAGTTGTAGTTGTTGGGGCATTAAAATAATAAACATAAAAACAATGTTTGCTATAATTTGTAGTTGTTTGGACATTATGGGTCTGTTTGGTTTGCAACTATAATTCTGTTTTCTGTATTTAAATACAATTCTGATAAAAATCTGCGTTGGGCAACCTGTTTTTAAACACTGAGGGGCCTGCTTGGTTTGCAACTATAATTCTGTTTTCTGTGTTTAAATACAATTCTGATAATAATCTTCGTTTGGCAACCTGTTTTTAAACACAGAATTATAATATTCCTGTGTTATAATCAAGTTTTTCAGAATACAGATTTTGGGTGTTTTATAACATCTGTTTTTTTTTATTTTTCAACTCAGAATTATTCATTCTTAATATTTTACAGCAATTATACCTTAATATATAATATACATACATAATACATTAATGTGTGTAATTCTTATAAATAAAAAATATATATGTACATATACACAAAATTACGTATGGAATAATATAAAGTTAAATAATATTATCAATAGATACATGATACTTATATATAGTTTTATACATATATTATTAATGTATGGAATAATATAAAATATACATATAGTACATATGTATTAAAAAATATTATCAATTCATGTATGTATATAATTTTATAGTGAATTATATATGCGACATCATTATATATATATATATAGAGAGAGAGAGAGAGAGAGTTAAACTCCCTAACATACCTCATTAAATATACCTAAAAATACATGATATTAAATATATAAAACTTTCATACATACATGATACATGAATGTATACATATACATACATTCATGTATCATGTATGTATGTATGTATGTATGTATGTATGTATGTATATGTATGTATGTGTGGGTACCCTGAATTTAGCATCATAGGCTTGGACGAGTAGCCTCTCCTTACCGGCCCAAAGCCCAGGCCCATCACCTTTTGTATTGATCCGATTACCCCACGATCCCATGAAGAGAAGTTGTGGGGGAACGCGATCCCATGTAGGGGAGATGGCTAATAAGGAGGAACCCATCACCCCCACTACTCCAACATATACATATATAAATTAAACCCTAAGTCCGGGGCCAAGGACAAGTTGTATTCTCTGTACTTATTCTTCAGAATATAGAGAAATAACACTGACTGAACCACCGTGGACGTAGGCACATCTTTGCGGAACCACGTATACCCGTTGTTGTGTGATTGACTTTTTATTTATCTTTTCTTGGTTGTTACCTCTTTCATATTTATTTGTGTTGCATAATAATTGTCACCACAATTGGCGCTGTCTGTGGGAAGCGTTTATCTTTCCCTGAGAAGAGCCCACCCCAAGAAAAAATCTAAGATGTCTGGTCACAGCAGCAACGCTCCTCAAGCAGGAGATATTCAGGAGCCACCTGCTCCTCGCAGGATTAGGTCTGAAGTCCGACGTTCAGCTCAAGTGGCTCGCTTAGAAAGGCCAGCCTCAGAAGAGAGTCAAGGACCAGCAAGGTCCACGCAGATATCCAGGTTGATCGATGCATACGAGGCAAGGCTCCACGAGCAAAGGGAGTCTTCTCGCAGATATGAGGCTGAGAATGCTCGCTTGAAAAGAGGACTGGAAAAACTGGAGAAGGAACTACGTCCTGATACCAGGAGACGCCCCTATCGCACTCCTAGCCCTCAGGCGAGCAAATCTCGCAGCCGAGGAAGGAGCCCTAGGCGGCAATATCAAGGGTACGAAGGTGGCGACTCAGACGACGACCTCCGCGAACAACTAAGAAAAGCTTGCCTCTACCAGAGGCCTGCTCGCAGCGACGACAACATACGGAACCTAGTCCGCAGAGAAATGGACCAACATCCAGCTCACCGCGGCACCAGGTCGACCAGAGAACTCGCCAGAAGAGCCCTCAAGACCCAGATGAAATCGCCCTTCACGAGGAAAATTGAAGAAGAAGAGGCTCCCAAAAAGTTTGCCATTCCAAGGTTCAAGATCTACGACGGGAAGACTGATCCCATTGATCATGTCAGGCAGTACTGGCAGGCTATGACCCTCTGGAATCACCGAGATGCACTGATGTGCCGTATTTTTCCCTCGAGCCGTCACGACGTGGCCCAGAAATGGTTCGAGAAACTCCCTCACCGATCCATCAGAAATTTCAAATCCCTGGCCGAGCTCTTTACGGCCCGGTTCATCACCAGCAGCTCCCATCCCAAAAGGATGGATGCTCTATTAACAATGAAGAAAACGCCTCAGGAGACACTCCGAGACTACGCGAAGAGGTACTGGGAGTTATTCAACGAAGTCGAGGACTGCGCGAAAGAAGTGGCAGTGGCTTCATTCAAAATTAGGCTACCTAGCTTTTCCCTCCTTTACCAATCCTTGACAAAGAAGGAAGCTACGACCATTGATGACCTGATGGCCCGGATTGAGAAATACGCAAAGGTGGAAGATGTCACCCGCCTTAACGTAGGAGAAAACGGCCGAGCCAAGCTCGCTACCAACTAGTAGACGCCACTGCAGCTCACGAACGAATGAGTTTCTTAGACGCATACTCAGGCTATCACCAGATTCCCCCGTATGCCCCAGATCAGGACAAAACGGCGTTTATCACGACGGATGGTTTATACTGTTACAAACTAAAATGTTCAAGAATCAAATGGGAGACACAATGGAGGTCTACATCGACGACATGCTCGTCAAGAGCAAGGAGAAGGAAAATCACCTCTCGGACCTGTCAAGTACCTTCGAAATCCTCAGGAAGTACCGAATGAAACTCAACGCGAGCAAGTGTTCCTTCGGTGTCCAGTCAGGAAAGTTTCTTGGGTATTTGGTCAGCAAGCGAGGCATAAAGGCTAATCTGGACCAGATTGATGCAATCAAAAGAGTGCAACCTCCTCGCACAATCCGCGATGTACAGAAGCTCACTGGAATGCTCGCTGCTCTAAATCGTTTCATTTCTAAATCCTCCGAGAGATGCAAGCCCTTCTTCCAACTCTTAAAAGGCAGCAAAACAGTAGAATGGACCCCAGGTTGCTCACAAGCATTAGACGATCTCAAGTCCTACCTAAGCTCCCCACCACTGCTTGTCATACCACAGCAAATGGACTATTTGTATCTCTACCTCTCTGTATCCAGCCATACTGTCAGCTCAGCGCTAATGTGTGAAGTTACAGGGATCCAACATCCAGTCTATTACGCGAGCAAAACCTTACTAGACGCCGAGCAGCGCTACCTACCATTGGAAAAGCTCGCATTCGCCCTAGTAATGTCCTCGAGGAAACTGAAGCATTACTTCGAAGCTCATACGATCATCGTCCTTACATCACACCCCCTCAAGGTTGTCCTAAGGAAGGCGGATTTGTCGGGCAGACTGTCTAAATGGTCAGTCGAGCTCGGCCGGTTTGACATCCAATTTCAACCAAGGACAGCTATCAAGGGTCAAATCCTTGTTGACTTCATAGCTGAATTCACAAGCGAAGAACCCTTCGACCAGCCTAAGCCAACAGAACAAAACAACCAGGCTACAGGGGGAAGCTGGAAACTATTCGTTAATGGAGCCTCCAACTCAAAGGGGCAGGAGTAGGAATTGTTCTCATCACTCCAGAAAATACAGTCCTTGAGCAAGGGATCAGGCTGGGATTCGCAGCCTCCAACAAAGAAGCAGAATACGAAGCCTTAATAGCAGGTCTCCAAAAGGCGCAAACTCTGGGAGCAAAGCATATGCAGGTATTCGGAGATTCTTAACTAGTTTCCAATCAGATAAGTGGAGACTATAACGCGAAGGATGAGAGAATGGCAGCCTACCTCTCCTTGGTAAAAAATTTAATGACAAACTTTGAAGAGATCAACATCCAACAGTTTCCCAGGGGGCAAAACAGCCACGCTGACGCCTTAGCAGCGCTGAGCTCGGCAGTTGATTCTAGCTTTAAAAAAATCATCCCAATCGATTTCCTCAGTTGCCCAAGCATTTACCCCAACTGCGAGCTGTCAAAGGCAAAACCAATATTCCAATTAGAGTCAGCCCCCAGTTGGATGGACCCTTGATAGACTATCTAAAGAACGGAACGCTCCCAGAGGATAAGAGGACTGCCCACCAGATAAGAGTCAAAGCTGCTCGCTTTCACTTATCCACGGGAGGCGACTTGTACAAAAGATCTTTCTCCGGCCCCTACCTTAGATGCGTCCACCCAGGCGATGTCAAGACAGTGCTTCACGAACTTCACGAAGGAATCTGCGGGAGTCACGTCGGAGGAAGGTCTCTAGCCTTCCGAGCAATGAAGGAAGGTTATTGGTGGCCATATATGCAAAAGGACTCCGCAGTATATGTCCGCAAATGCCTAAAATGCCAGCTTCACGCCCCCATGGTCCACCAGCCCGCCAGCGAGTTAAAATCCCTGACAAGTCCTTGGCCTTTCGCCCAGTGGGGAATGGACATCGTGGGACCACTGCCCACCGCTGCCGGCAATCGCAAATACCTATTGGTCGCAACTAATTACTTTACCAAGTGGATCGAGGTAGAACCACTGGCGAACATCCGAGATGCTGACATGATGAGGTTCATATAGAGAAATATAATCACTCGATTCGGGATCCCCAGAACCATCATCACTGACAATGGAACACAGTTCGAGAGTGGCCCTTTTCAGGACTTCTGCGACCAACACGAGATCAGGCACCACTTCAGCTCGGTGGCTTACCCTCAAAGCAACGGACAAGCTGAGGCTTCCAACAAGACAGTGATCGCTGGATTGAAGAAGCGGTTAGAACGAGCCAAAGGCGCGTGGACAACCGAGCTACCGCATATCCTATGGGCGTACAGAACGACTCCTAGGCGAGCCACAGGAGAAACGCCATTCTCACTAGCATATGGTATGGAGGCAGTCATCCCACTAGAAGCAGGATTGCCTACAATGAGATCCGACCTTGTCGAGCAGGGTCAGAACGATCAGGCTTTGCTCGCTGAACTCGACTTGGCCGACGAGCGCAGGAAACTTGCCCTAGTAAAACTAGCGAGCTATCAGCAACAACTCGCGAAGCACTACAGCAAGAGGGTCAATCCGAAGAAATTCGAAGTTGGGGACTATGTTCTAAGAAAGGTCCTGGGCAACACAGTGAAGCCATCAGACGGTAAACTGGGCCCGAACTGGGAAGGACCTTATAAGATAATTAGAGACGATCTGCAAGGTGCCTATCATTTGAAAACGATGGAGGGCAGAGAGATATCACGAGCATAGAACGCAACTAATCTCAAGAAATTCTATTTTTAAGAGTTCTATTGTTAGATCTTTTATTGTACTCATTATGGGAAAAGACATTTTATTTCTCAATTCATCAATGAAAATCTCTCAGTTGATCACTCTCTAAAAAGTAGCAATTATATCTTATTGTACATCCTTTTCAAATCACAGGTATAATGATTGACATAGCAGGGGAACACCCCTCCTCAGGTCATCGTCATGAAGCACGACAGACCTCTTAGCATTGCCCATGGCAATATATGAAGACCTTACAGAGTATTCTTAGGCATCAAACCTACTTTGGTTAAACAAAATCCTGCCAATTGCCCTACTTAGGCCTAAGGGAGTGTGACGACACGACCTAAAAGGTAAAGGAAGGGCACAATGGTATTCTTATGCTGGACTGGGCGGACACCCACATGACAAAAGCTACAAGAATATAAAAGGATTGATGAACACGTTCAGTCGGCAAAATTGCCCAAAACTCGAACTTCTCATTAATCTTTTATATTTACAAACAGTAATAGTACATGTTTAGTCGGCGAATCTTGCCCAAAGCATTTACAATACAAGAATACAAAAGAATTGATGAACACGTTTTGTCGGCAAAATTGCTCAAAACTCGAACTTCTCATTAATCTTTTACATTTACAAACAGTAATAGTACATGTTTAGTCGGCGAAGCTCGCCCAAAGCATTTACAATAATTAAAAAATCTCAAGAAGGTGGAAGTCTCCGAGCAAGATAGTCAGCAACTTTAGCTCTCCTTCCATCATCAGGAGCAGGGGCGAGCTCCTCCACAACCTCATTTGCGTCCAATTCCAATAATCGCCAGGGAATAGCATCAATGGGTATCCATCGATCATCCCGCCGGAATGGATTGGGCATCAGAGTGGAGGACATCTCGTGTCGATACCACAGCGTCAAGTTCCTCGGGACATGCAGCTCTTTGAGGGCGCTCAACCACCCCCTGATGAAGGATAACTCTTCAAACTCTGACAGTCTCGTCGGAGCATCCAGCCAGCCTTGATCGTAGCCATCGGACCACACTTGTCGAGGACCGTTCTTGAACAAATGCCGTAAACAGGTGACGTCCCTCTGAAGCCCAGCAACAGTCACATAAACTCGCCGAACATCGCCGCGCAGCTCCTCCATTTCCCTCTCATGTTGTTCTTCGACCTCCCTATTTCTACCCCTGGCACTCCTACCAGCACGCGGAAGGGGAGGCCGAGCAGCTCGCGAAGATGAAGAGCCTTGTAGGACTGCTGGAACAATGCTCGGCGAATGCTCATTAAGCTTCGAGACCTCCCGCCTCAGGTCTTCATTCTCCTGCTGCAGAAACTCCCCAACCTGGTTGATCTCGGTGGCCTCCAGTAGCTTCGCTCTCAGCTCGTTAACTTCTTCCTGCACTGAGGCACCGATTTCTCCCATTTCCTGGAGCTTATCCTTCAGCTTAGCCACCAGCTCGGACTGATCCTTATATTTTTTGTTGCTTAACTCTAGCGAAGGCCTGGCAAACAGCAGGACTTGCATTAGGACCAAGAGTCCTACCCAGATGGGAAGTGGCAGGGATATAATCATCAACATCAACCAACTATAAGTAAAAAGAAAAGGGAGAGAAGAGAAAGAGATCAGCATAAACAGAAATGAAGTCTTTTTATTAATTATGAACGAGGTTACATCAGATCAAAAAGAAAAAATTACAAAGCCCTAACAATTAGCAACCTCGAATGGTCCCTTGTCCTTGTCAGCATCAGCGGGGGCATTACCCTCTGCAGGGACGTCCTCTGTCCTCTCGACCAACAGAGCATCAGTAAAGGTCATCTGAGAGACAGGGTTGGTGCCTTCAACACTTGGGGCTGGGTCCTCATCTACAACTGACTTTGGCCCTGGGTCGTGCTCGTCAAAGAGGGGGGATGCAACGTCCACCCCAGCAGCCACGAGAGCCTTATTCCACCCTTTCTTGAAGTTCAGACGGCTGATATAGCCTATCTGAACCTCAGCGTCCTCATACGCAACAGCCCAGCCAGAGTTGTACGAATCTTCCTTAAAAGTGGCCGCTTTGGCTTTCTCCGCCTCCAGCTGCTCGGCCAGAACCCTGTTCTTCTCTATAAGGTCTAGCTTGCTCGAGCACACCAGGTCGTACGCCTTCCTCAGCTCGTCAAGCTCCCTGACAGTGTCATCTCTCTCGCGAGCAGAATTAGCAAGGACCGAGGCAGATGAAGCTCGAGCTGCATCAGCAGCCTTCAAATCGGCCTCCAGCTGAGAACCCCTGGCTACTAGAGTAGACTTCTGCTGCTCCAGCTCCCCGTTCCTTCTCACCAGCTCGTCGCGAGAGCGATGGAGCACAGCGAAGTCGGTCACAAACTGCAAAGAACAAGGAAAGGATCAGGAAGAAGAAAATATCAAAACTGGTTAAAAGAAATTGAGAATTAAAAGAGGAACCTTACCAAGGCAAGCCTCTGGCTAGCTTGCAAAGCCAGTTGATCGGACCCCAACGCCCTCTCACGATCTGCAGGGAGGACTGCTCTCTCGAGCAGCGCAGGGGCAAGCTGAGGAGAGGTGGCCACCGAATCCCCCTCGGGCAAGGCAGACACTGGAACCAGGGCCTGACCAGTTTTGGTCCTTGATTCCACCTTCCTCCTCTCCTCTTTTTCCATTTCCCTCCTCTTTCTCTCCTCCACCTTCTTCTCTTCCACCTTCTTCCTCTCCTCCTCCTTTTTCTTCTCTCTCTTTCTCGCCTGCTCCTCCTCTCTTCTTCTCTTGCTCCTGAGAAGAAGGCCGAGAACCAGTAGCTATGGCCCCAGAGGCAGTCTTCGATTTCTTGGAACTCTGTGCAAGAGACACATCATCATCATCATCATCATCTCTGATCAAATTCTTCCTGGGAGGCATCTCTTCACCAGAACTGCTGGTAGTGCTCGACGAGTCTCGAGCCTCGGAATCCCCTTCAGAAAAACTGCTACTGTCAGCACTGCCTGCACCCAAATCACTTACAACGCCTGCAGGCTCACTCTCCGAGCTGCTCTCTTCTTCGTCCAAATGGATGGGCTCAGCCGAAATCTCTTCGGAAGAGTCAAAGTCTGGAACACTATCCACAGGTCGGGCTATGAAGCTGGAGCCTGTGTTCTTGTATTCGAGCAGAAAAGCAGCAGACCTAGGATGCTCGCCGTCACCCAAAGGTTCTCTGATGTTCCAAGCTTTCACCAGTTCCGAGATACGAACCTCGCTGAGAGCAGGCTCCAAGTTCTTTGTCCTCGCTGTGAAAGAAAAAGCAAGGAGAGGTTAAAAAAATCACAATTCAGCAAAGGTTGAAACAATAATCTGACATCTACCTATATATTCTTCCCCATAAAAGGGAACAGTGAACCTCTCAGACCTCGACCCTTCAAATTGGGGGGAAAGTTGTCAATTCCTAACAAGAAAACCTTCTTGCCAGTAGTCCTTATGGGAATCAGGTAAATTTACTACCAATACCCTATCAGGGGTACAGAACACCTGAACTCGTTCGAGAAAAGGAGTAACAAAAGCAGACAATTATTATGCAACACAGTATGTATGTATGTATGTATGTATATGTATGTATATGTATGTATATGTATGTATATATGTATGTATATGTATGTATATATGTATGTATATATATGTATACATTCATGTATCATGTATGTATGAAAGTTTTATATATTTAATATCATGTATTTTTAGGTATATTTAATGAGGTATGTTAGGAAGTTTAACTCTCTCTCTCTCTCTCTCTCTCTCTCTCTCTCTCTCTCTCTCTATCTATCTATCTATATATATATATATATATATATATATATATATATATATGTATATATATATATATATATATGTGTGTGTGTGTATGTATGTACATATAAACATACATAAAACTTTCATACATACAAGATACATGAATGTATGATATAAATATATATATATCCACACACACACACACGCATATGTATGATATAAATATACATATTTGTCAATTTTGTCAAATTTTCAAAAAACTGTATTTAAAAACAACTTTACCAAACGCACACCAATAATTATAAACACAAAAAACTGAATTTTAAAACTATATTTAAAAACAGTGTTTAAATCGAATTTTCTGAATAGAGAACCAAACGGGCCCTGAATTATAATATTTCTGTGTTATAATCAAGTTTTTCAGAAAACAAGTTGAGGGTGTTTTATAACTTCTGTTTTTTATTTTTCAACTCAGAATTATTCATTCTTAATAATTTAATGCATTTATACCTTAATATATAATATACATACATAATACATTAATATGTGTGTAATTCTTATAAATAAAAATATATATGTACATGTACACAAAATTACATATGGAATAATATAAAGTTAAATAATATTATTAATAGATACATGATGCTTATATATAGTTTTATATATGTATTATTAATGCATGAAATAATATAAAATATACATATAGTACATATGTATTCAAATATATTATCAATTAATGTATGTATATAATTTTATAGTGAATTATACATACAATATCATTATAGATATAGATAAACTCTCCAACATACCTCGTTAAATATACAAAAAAATACATCATATTAAATGTACATGTATAGAATTTATGATATATGTATGCATTCATGTATCATGAATGTATGAAAGTTTCATATATATATATATATATATACACATGTTTGTCAATTTTGTCAAATTTTAAAAAAACTGTATTTAAACTCAAGTTTACCAAACGCACACCAATAATTATAAACACAAAAAACTGAATTTTAAAACTGTATTTAAAAACAATGTTTAAATCGAATTTTCTGAATACAGAACCAAACGGGCCCTATACAACTATAATTTGTATAGAACTTGAAATAACCCAAAAAAAATCACCTCGGGGGGCTCCTACCCCCGGCACAACTCGAAACTTTCGCCCCGATTGAACAAAAATCCTGAATCCGCCACTGCTTTCTATTATTACATACATGTATAAAACTATATACAAGTATCATGTATGTATTGATAATATTATTTAATATATAGATCTTAGTATACTATATATTTTAATAATACATACATATACATAATGTTTGTGTACATCATAGTTGTCAAAATCTTACGATTCGCGATTCGAATCTTACGATTCGATTCGATTCTCACATAAAACGATTCGAATCGAGTTGAGAATCGCAAATGTCTAAAGAATCGAACTGAATCGGCGATTCACGATTCGAATCTTCCGATTCGGGTCCGATTCCCGATTCGGTTCCGATTCAACTTTTTTTTTTTTTCTGCGATTTTTTTTACCTTATAACCATACGTGTGTTTTAATAAAACAAATAAAAAAAGAAGCAAACAACAAAGGATACCGTTAAGATACTGAGTTTTAGAGAAAAACATGTTCTCTTGGCTCGGTTATTTTCAGTCGGCTTTTCTTGTCTATTCTCTTGGCTGAGTGTCTTCTATCTTCTGCTTTTTTTTTGTTATAAAACTTTTGTATTTGTTATAAAATCTTTGAAGGTATATTTGTTTTGTTGCTTTAAATTAATATGAACGCTGTTTTAAATTAATATTGTTTTATAGTTAATCTTAGCATATGTTTTATTATTTTAAATTAATATGGTTTACTATGTTAAATTAATATTGTTGTAATTTTGTAGGCTGTTTTAAATTAATATTGTTAATCTTAGTAGGTAGCCCTGCTTAAAATTTTTGGAAGTATTTGTTTTATAGTTTTACTGTTTTAAATTAACCCTAGTATTTATTTTATTGTTTTAAATTAATATGTAGGATGTTTTAAATTAATATGTAGGTTGTTTTATGATATATTTTTGTTTTTTACATTTTTAATCTTAAAATGAATGAGAACATGTGCTACGGTTAATTTTTGTGATATATTTTGGTATATTATCATGTGCTACGATTAATTTTTGGTCATATTACGCTTAATTACCAATTCTATAGTGTTAAATCTCATTTACTTATGTTTTACTACGTTTTTATCATTTGGTTCCGATTCGACCGATTCGATTCACGATTCGATTCACGATTCGCGATTCGGGGGGTAAACGATTCACGATACGATTCGCGATTTGACAACTATGGTGTACATATACATATATAATTTTTATTTATTATAATTATACACATTTATGTATTATATTTGTATATTATATACTTGGGTATAAATATATGAAAATATGTAGGATGAACGATTTTGAGTTGAAAAATAGACAACAGAATTTAGAAAATAACCTTTTACTTTTGCTGAAAACAGTACATTAAACTCAGATGCATTATAATTCAGTACTTAAAAGCAAGTGTGCCAAACGCAAAATTTTTCCAGAATTTTATTTAAACACGGAAAACAGTATTATAATTCATAATCAAACAGACCCTTTGGGTTATTTTTGTAATTAACCCGTAAAAATATGTGAGGATCAAGGTGAGGTGTCCTTAAATGTGTTGGGGCATAACCCTAGATAACTAACAACCCACCCACCCCCACCCCAGATTAAAAAAAATAATAATTTGCTGCCACTCCTTAAAAGAGGGTTAAGGTCACACCCAATTGGTTGAATTAGTACAAATGTGGGGCCTGTGATACATGTATATTAATCAGCCCTACTGAAAGAGGGTCAACATATTTGAACTCCCAAAAAAGTAGGGTACAAATACAGTGGTATATATTAACAAAACAAAATGTTGTTTCAGAAAATAACCTTTTACTTTTGCTGAAAACAGTATATTAAACTCAGATGTATTATAACTCAGTACTTAAAAACAGGGGTGCCAAACGCAAATTTTTTCCAGAATTTTATTTAAACACAGAAAACAGTATAATAATTCATAATCAAACAGACCCTTTGGGTTATTTTGGTAATTAACCCGTAAAAATATGTGAGAATCAAGGTGAGGTGCCCCTAAATGTGTTGGGGCATAACCCTAGATAACTAACAACCCACCCCAGATAAATAAAAATAAATAAATAAATAAATTGCTGTCACTCCTAAAAAGAGGGTTATGGTCACACCCTATTGGTTGAACTAGTACAAATGTGGGGCCTGAGATACATGTATATTAATCAACCTACTGAAAGAGGGTCTAACATATTTGAACTCCCAAAAAAGTAGGGTCCAAATACAGTGGTATATATTAACAAAACAAAATGTTGTTTTATTCAATAAATTAGAATCCAAAAATTATAAAGGGAAAACCTTAATTTCTACCTACATGAATTTATTCACTTAATATAGCAATAAGTCAATAACAATAACATTTCATAAGTAATTCAAGATTCAACATATTAAAACAAAATCCTTTTAATTATTAAGTAAGAATCCCACATGCTAGTTCAAGAGTATTGATTTAATATGAAGAATCTCCAATCCAAAATTTCAATTTCAAGAAACCCCATTTGTCAATCATAAAAGAACCTCAATAGTATGATTTCAGAAAGCCTGATTTCAGAATCAAAACATTAATTAATAAAAAATGACAACTTAAAACAAGTCCGAGTTACCTATTTCAAAACATCATAGTTATTTTTCCTCATCAAACCCCAAATTTACCATAATTGTTACACTTTTCACATATTTAGGAGCTACTTATGTAAAATTTAAAGACAAAACATAATTACCAAATATGACAGATGTGCAATATAGGAAAGAAAATGTAAAAATAAAAAGGTAAATCCTATAGCCAAAGCAGGTCAGGGAATTTGTCATGTGCTTTCACTAGTTTTGTACACTACTTACAAAAACGAATATTGCTTTGGCGATAGGCCACGCAAATAGATACATCGACCCTAAAATATGCTTTCAGGGCATCCAAATCTGTCCACAAGGACCACAATGCATCTGAATGTGGCCCAGAATGTCCCCCAAACATGTATATAGTTTTTCTTGTACAAGGAAAATATATATACATACATACATATATATATGCACACATACGGTACTGCTCTTGTGCGGACTAGTCTGCATTTTAAGAGTGCGAACCAGACACGTGTCACCTGGCGGTGAGCCTAGAAATTATTGGCTAAATTATAGGCACACTCTCTCTCTCTTTTCTGCGCTCACCGCCAGGTGATACGTGCCCGGTCCTTACTCTTAAAATGCGGACTGGTCCGCACAAGAGCATTACTGTGTGTGTGTGTATATATATATATATATATATATAACATGTTACGTATCTGTGTCAAACATTGATACTTGTCCATGCTTCCTATACTTAAAAGAAAAATTCTCTTAACACTCCCAAAGGGAGTAGAATTCTTGGCCCAAGAAAAATACTCGTTACACTCGTATGAGCTTTAAATGCACGAAACTTGAAAGAATAAATCATTTGATACACGCTTTTGAGAACAAGTGAGGGAAATGATAACTTTTTGTTTTTGTTTTTGTTTTTGGCTTTTTGCCTCTGAAAATCTAAATCTAAACCACTCCGACTTAAGCTGCACCTTAATTTCAGAGGTTAATGAGAAAGGGTTCTGAATCTGAATTAGACCAAGTGGATTTTATTCAGAAGAAAGCATAGTTTTCAGAATCAGATAGATTTAAAAAAATTAAAAATAAATATTAAAAAACAACACAAACCCATAAGTAAATAGTTGATTTTTCTCACATGCGTCATCTTCCCCACACTAAATTGTTATTATTTTGTACAGAATCAACCAATATGGTAGTATTGAAATTATTTTGTAGAGAATCAACCAATATGGAAGTGTGAATACCAAGTTGCTTTAGGTCCCTCAATATTATGACTGAAAACTGATAATTAGAATACGTAACCGTTCCTCACTCAGTGCACTAGTGATTAATTAACATATATGAAGCTTTTTGGAGAGTTGGGAGAGTATTTAAATAAAGGAGTTCAGGAGGGGAGGAAAAAAATAAAATGTGAGAAAACCACGTACTTACCCCAAAATAAAATTGGTTTACTTGAAAGGAGGGAACAGTCTCAAAGCTTCCTCTACCAGGCCTTAAAGATAATAATTTTATACCGCCATTTTCATTTCTATTTTCTGGTGAGGATCATAACCAATGAGGTTAAAATCAGCAGCCACAAATGAGTCTATGTCCTTCTTCTGAGGATTGACCTTCAAAATCTGCATTCAAATGTTTAGAAGGGAGTCCCGGAGTATTAAAAGTAATAATAAATCCATGCTCTTCCTAACCATCATATTTCAAATAGACTAAAAAAACATAAACAAAAATAAAGCGTATACACACAACAGAAAACACAAGAATCCTGTTAGTACAGTATACTTACGGGAAATGGTTTGGGTAGCTTCTGAAGCTGATCCTCCAGAGGTCTGATGTGAGTGCTATAGACATGAGCATCCCCAATAACATGGATAAAATCACCCGGAACAAGATCTATACAAGTTATAAGGGTGTTAAACAAAAACTCCTATGACAATCCAGTCTCAAGGTCATAAACACTAATTAAACTAATCTACGGGTAACAAAGTAGCATGAAAAATGCAAGTTCTCTAACATGACATAGCAATTAAGAACTAGATTCCTAAAACAATTTGTCAGATGTCCCATATACTCTCTTATATATGAAACCATCTAACCACTGCTCAACACCACACAAAACCAGTTACTGCTCAGTGATGAATACATACCACAAACATGAGCAATCAGGCATGTCAAGAGGGCATAAGATGCAATGTTAAATGGAACACCTAGACCCATATCAGCAGAGCGCTGATACATTTGACAAGATAACTCCCCTTTGGCTACATAGAACTGCCAAAACAAACAAAAATAGGGAAACGAGAGGGAGAGGGAAGGAAGGAAAGAAAGAAAGAATGAGAATTATACTTAAAAATAGACAAACAACCAAAAGACAATTCATGAACTATTGTAATACTAACCTGCGCAAACATGTGACAAGGTGGAAGTGCCATCAGTTTGAGATCAGAAGGATTCCAAGCAGAAAGAATAATCCTCCGGTCATCTGGATTATTTTTTATCTTGTGAATAACATCTGACAACTGGTCAAATCCTTGGCCAGTGTAGTCAGCATGCATGTCAGTATACCTGGATGTTTAAACTCGAAAATCAAGCAGAATTTTCTCACCATATATAATAACTCCAAGAACTAAATTCTATTAAAGATAAAAATTCACCAACCTCGCACCGAAGTGTCTCCACTGAAATCCATATACTGGTCCCAAGTCACCTTCTTCCCTGTCTGCTAAACCAATACTGAAAATAGGAATGAAAAAAAATCATGTAGAAATGCGTGATAATTTGCATCACTCGAGATTGTAACTGCCATGTACTTGCCTGTCAAGATAGTCTCTGGATGCATTGCCATCCCATATATGAATGGCCTTTTCCTGCAAAACCTGTTAAACATACGACCTTAAATATTCAGTGCAACTTCATGACCCTATTTCCACACACACACACACACACACACACACACACACACTATATATATATATATATATATATATATATATATATATATATATATATATATATAGAGAGAGAGAGAGAGAGAGAGAGAGTGAGAGAGAGAGAGGAAGGCTCACCTATATCACGCACTATACATCACACCTAATTCTAGGCCCTAGAAAACTTTTTTTTCAAATTTTATATTTTTCCCTTGAAATTAACCTTTCCAATCAACCCATATGCGAAAAATTAGGTCAAAATACATTTTATAGCTATTTTTAAAAAATCCACAAAAAACTGTTGGCGCAGACCCTTATAAATAAGGTAATTTTAGCAGTTTTTTGTGGATTTTTTAAAAATAGTTACAAAATGTATTCTGACCTAATTTTTCGGGCAGACCCTTATAAATAAGGTAATTTTAGCAGTTTTTTGTGGATTTTTTAAAAATAGTTACAAAATGTATTTTGACCTAATTTTTTGCATATGGGTTGATTAGAAGGTTAATTTCAAGGGAAAAATATATAATTTGAAAAAAAAAGTTTTTGAGGGCTTATAATTAAGCGTGATGCATGGATGATGTATAAAGCATGATGTAGGTGAGCCATCTCCTATATATATATATATATATATATATATATATATAGAGAGAGAGAGAGAGAGAAGGCATAAGGGAACCTTAATTTGCCTTTGGATATCTCAAGGGAACTAATGCATTGAAATTAATTTACCAATGTTTGAATGCATTTAACTAATTTTGTACAAGCTCATTAAAAGGTTGAACTCAATGCACAAGGATCCTCTACACATCAGGGTCTGAGTGAGGTAAGAATAAGATAGTTACATCCAGTTTGAAGGGAGGTTGATTCAGAGGACGTAACGCGTACCACTGTGCCAGGAGAATCAAGACCTTACCATCGCTTCAGGCGAGAGACCACTTTTTAAGAACTCATTACCAAACAAAACAGATTCGCCTTAGGTTATAATAAATACAAATTTTTCAAACATTATGATTCTTAAAAACTTTAGATATAGTCCGATATGTGGAACTTGCAACTAGCAGTGATAGAAACTATTATCCGAATTCATTTGAATAAATTAAAATGAAGTTCATTTGCTTTACTATCCAGAATCCACACATTTCTATGACTACTGCCACATTAAAGATAGGTTATTATATGGATTGTGTAAAGAGGTTCCATTTCTTGCACAAACTTCCATTATGAACAAACCATCAAGTGCTCCTGTCATATTTTGGGTGTGTTGTACTCCTTACAAACAAGCAGCAGTTGAACCTGGTTTGATCCTATATGGTGAATAATACATGAACGTCAAAATATCAACCCACTAAAACTCTAATGCAACTGCCCCTTACTGGAGATACTTAAAATGATGTATAGTGAGAGCGGAAGCAATTAATCATTAACTACACAACAACATAATCTTTAGAGGCCAATGATCTAAGAAATATCACTAAATCAACTCTCAAAATATCATAGTGAGTACAAATGAGGGGCTAAGGCCCTATTAAAAGGAAAAACGTTAGCTTGCTAGTCAAACTAACCCTAAATGGGTAAAAGACCAAAAAGACAAAATAACTCCCTAACTACTATGCTTCTGCATCACTCCCCCCCCCCCCCCCCGAACTCGTCAAGTACTCCGTACTAGCGGTAAAAATCTAAGTCAACACACTACAGTGCAGCTTCAGTGATCCAAGAATCTTCTGAATTGGGGCGGCCATGCCAACGGACGAGGAAGCCTCAGAAGGGGAAGAGACTACCTCAGAGGCGAGGATTCCCTCAATGCGGTCGGTTGGGTGGCCCTCGGTCGGTTGCAAGGGGATAGGGGGAACATGTGTGCCACAGAACATGGCCCGCCACGTTGAACATGCGGTGGATGCAGAAGTCAGGTGGTAAATCCACCTCATATGCGCAATGTTTAAAAAGGCATTTGAGGCTTACGCCTCGAGGCGAGGCGGGCAAAAAATGCCTCGAGGCTTAAGCCTCAAGGTTGAATTTGAGGCTTAGGCCTCAATATGCCTCGGTGCGCCTCAAGCCTTTTTGCTGAGGCGCGAAAAAAAAAAAAAAGCTCTTGTTCTTTTTTTTGTTTTAAAACTGCACATAACTTAGACTATTTACTATTGTAACTTGAGAGAAATTTTTAAAAAATAACCAATATGTTAATCAAACGTAAAAAACTGATTTTGTCAATTTGATTTTGTTTGAAATAAACGTACTAAATTAACTTCAATATGACTACTTTTTTAAAGTTTTCTGTTTTTTGGTTTTCAACTTAGATTAATATGTTATCTTTAACTAAACCGAATATATATTAAGAAACTAATATATTTTAAAGGTTGCTGTTTTTTTTTAATAAACTAGGTTGACATGTATTATTATTTTTGTAGTAAAATTGTTGTTTTTTTAATCTTAGCTTGAAAATCAATGTTTTTTAATAAATTTGCTTGTTAAATTGCATTGATTAATTTACCGTCATATTATAAAATAACCAATATGTGAATGAAGCTTAAAAAATGATTTGCCAATATGATTTTGCATTGATTAATTTATTGTCATATTGTAAAATAACCAATATGTTAAAATTGATTTTCTCAAATTACTTTTTTTTAAATTATCTCGGGGGAACAAAAAAATGTCAAACTATGTGAGAAAGTCCTCAAGGATGTTTTTTTTTGTAGTTTTATTTTATATTTCTTTGTTATTTTATTTTTATGATTTTATTAGTATTTCTTTAATATTATTTTGCTCTTTTTTTTCTTTTCAATGAGGCTTACGCCTCGAGGCTTTCGCCTTTTTAAACATTGCATATGCGTTGACCCCACAAATGCAGACAATGGAAAACGGATCGAAGCAGCGCACGTGGAGCTTGTCATTACGTCGAGGCTTCTGAAGGTAGATCATAACAACGTTCACCCGACTGGAAGACGACAACGCGTCTGTGGGCATCCATATGCTCCTTGTAAGAAGCATAAATGCACTTGGGGTGGGCAATGGCGGAGGCACTTTGTATAGAGGTGGGGCAAGTGCCCCACCCATAAATTGGGGGGGGGGGGGGGGGGGGGGGGGTAAATATCTACTTGTAAAAAAGGGTAGGGTCACAAATAGAATTAATGAAACATAAAAACTAACATAAACTAACCTAAAGTATCCTCTATCTCTTCCCATTTAAATCAGAAATACCCACTTCTCTTTAAAATTAAAAATCCTTGCTCTGCTTTTACTCCCCCTACCCAGACAAGTTGCCCTCCTCCACCGCCGGCGACCCTACATCCTACCACTGCCATTGACAACCTTCCACCGCTGCCACTGGCGGCCTGTTTCCCTTCCATTATGTAAGTGGTTAGCTTAGTTAGTTTAGGTTAATACCTATAATGGGGCATTTCAAAGTTAGCCATCATTTTTTTATAAATCAACTACTCAGTAACTTAGTTCAGATTCAAAAACAAATCATGTGTTTGGATATATGCACATTTATTTTATTTTTTTTATTATGAGAAATTGAGTTTATGATTTAATATAGTTATAATTTGATGTTTATTTGTTATAATTTGTTTGTTTTTAGGAATTTGCAACTTGTGGTGGAAGATTTCAACCTTACATTTTTTCTTTTATTGGATTGGAGCTATTGAGGTATTTTTATTAAGTCTTACATTTTATTTAAACTTGACGCAACTGTGGATAGCTTCCAAAAGATGAAAAGCCAAAGAAGGAGATTGTAGAATGTTTTAAATCTAGTATCGTGTATTTTGACAACTTTCTACTTTTGTATGAAATTTTCAAAATATGTTTTTTATTTCTTTTTCAGTAATGAATTGTTATTGTATTCGATGTTTTATTTGAGTTATAATATAATTGTCCAAAAATACAAATTATCAATTAAATATTTGTAAAGACGAAAAAATAAACCTAAAAAAAATTTCGTGGGCGTCCAAACCCTCATCAATGGTTTGTGCCCACCCAACGTAACTTCCTGACTCCGTCACTGGTCGTGGGGTTGACTGGAGTGGTGGGAGGTAACTCAACTAAGTCAACTGGGTTGGTAGGGGAGGTACCCAACATTCCCCATGGAACGGTTCACTGAAAGAAAAGACCGCCCGAGCGATGACAATGTCCCATCTTCGTGGAAAGACTCGAAGGTCAAGCAACGAAGAAGATGTCCACGCTCTTGTTGACAACCTCTGTCCAGACATTTGTCTGAGGGTGGAAGGCGGTTGAGAACTGGAGTGAACAATGAAGTAGGCCCCAAGGAGTGCACCAAAAATGCCTTATAAACCATACATCTCTGTCTGAGGTGATATTATGCGGAACTTCGTGGAGGTGAACTATCTCCCGAAAGTAAAGAGTAGCAACATGGGATGCATCGGTCGTCCGAGAGTGGGGAATAAAGTGAGCTATCTTGGAGAATCGAGCCACTACAACAAAAATGAAGTCATGTCCCCGACTAGTACGAGGGAGCCCTACAACGAATTTCATCGAAACATCCGTTACAATCGTTCCAAAATCAGAAGAAGAGTGTATAGCCCAGCATTTGTGTATTGTCCTTTAGCGGTCTGACAAGTATAACACTGTCGAATATAGGTGTTTGTGTCCCATCGCATAATAGGCCAATAAAAGCGCTCCCGACGGGCAGAGGTGGCCTAGTTCATGTGTCCCGTCAATCCACTATAGTGAATCTCAGCAATAACCTTCTCTTGAAAAGAAGAAGAGAGGATGCAGAGGGTTGTCCCCCGGAACAAAGATCCGACATATAGTAAGTAGTCGCCAAATGCCCCATTGTTCAGTTGACACACGACATAAGTAAGACTAAATTGAATATCAGTTGGGTATAAGGCCCGCACCTCATTGAAGTCATATACCTGACTGTGAATCGTGATAAGAGCATGAATACAGCGTCTGCGAGCACCGACCACCTGAATGTCTTTCCTTGGCTAGTAGTGGAGGTGAAAAGTGTGTATCTCTAGAGATACGTGGTCCACTTGACATCAATGTTTAAAAAGGCGAAAGGCGAGGCGAGGCGTTTTAGTCGCGGAGAGGCGAGGCGTAAGCCTCGAGGCGTTTGAGGCGTAAGCCTCACCGAAAAGGAAAAAAAGAGCAAAATAATATTAAAAAAATACTAATAAAACCATAAAAATAAAATAACAAAGAAATATAAAATAAAACTACAAAAAAAAAAACATTCTTGAGGACTTTCTCACATAGTTTGACATTTTTTTGTTCCCCCGAGATAACTTTTAAAAAAAAAGTAATTTGAGAAAATCAATTTTAACATATTGGTTATTTTACAATATGACAATTAATTAATCAATGCAAGATCATATTGGCAAAATCATTTTTTTAGCTTCATTCACATATTGGTTATTTTATAATATGACAGTAAATTAATCAATGCAACTTAACAAGCAAATTTATTAAAAAACATTGATTTTCAAGCTAAGATTAAAAAAAAAACAATTTTATTAAAAAAATAATAAAACATATCAACCTAAGTTTATTAAAAAAAACAGCAACCTTTAAAATATATTAGTTTCTTAATATATATTCAGTTTAGTTAAAGATAACATACTAATCTAAGTTGAAAACCAAAAAACAAGAAACTTTTAAAAAAAAGTCATATTGAAGTTAATTTAGTACATTCATTTCAAACAAAATCAAATTGACAAAATTAGTTTTTTAAGTTTCATTAACATATTGGTTATTTTTTTTAAAATTCTCTCAAGTTACAATAGTAAATAGTATAAGTTAAGTGCAACTTTAAAACAAAAAAAAGAACAAGATTTTTTTTTTTTTTCGCGCCTCAGCAAAAAGGCGCGAGGCGAGGCGTGAGGCGCACCGAGGCGTAAGCCTTGAGGCGCATTGAGGCGTAAGCCTAAAATACAACCCTGAGGCTTAAGCCTCGAGGCATTTTTTGCCCGCCTCGCCTCGAGGCGAGCCTCGAGGCGTAAGCCTCAAACGCCTTTTTAAACATTGCTTGACATGGTGGTCACTGATCCGACGCTGACTGTGTAAGTAGTGGAAGGCCACATGGTCTGACTTGATGACAAACTTCTTGTGGAGAAGATAGACCTACCAAAACTTCACCGCCTTAATGATAGCACAAAACTCGAGGTCGTATGTCGAATAATCAGGGAGGCCCCTGACAGCTTCTAAGTTCTAACTGAAGTATGCAACTGGCTTTCTATTCCGACTAAGGACTGCACATACTCCGGTCTCGTAAGGCATCACAAGATAACTCAAATAGCTGGGTAAAATCCAGAAGGGCAAGGATCGGGTCTGAAGTCATCAAATTCTTGATACGACGGAAGGCGTAATCTGCCTCAACCATCCATCAAAAAACGAACATCGGGTCAATGATAAGAGTCATAATGGTGCTAAAACCTGCGATGAATCATCTGTAGAACCCAGCAAGCTCGTGAAAACTACATACCTGAGAGACGGAGGATGGGGTGGGTCAATCCACGATGGCCTGAATCTTAGCCTCATCATGTACCCCGTCGTTGGAGACCACACCACACATCCAAGGAAAATAACTTAAGGAACCATGAAGGAGTATTTCTTCAAGTTGAGGTAAAAAAGCTTCGTGGGAGTTTTCCCATGAAAGGTCGAAGGATCTGGGGCATAACGCGCATAAAAGTGGAAGGGGCATTGGATAATTCAAAAGGCATAACAGTCCAATCAGACCGTCCTTCGTCTTGAAGACAGTCTTCCACTCGTCCCCGAGACGCATACAGATCTGGTGATAGTCGTTCTTCAGATCTAACTTGGAGACGACTCGAGCACCGTGCAATTAGTCCAACATATCCTCCGGACGAATAATGGGAAATCGGTAATTGACCATGATCTTGTTGGCGACTCGACGACCTACAAACATCCGCCAACTTTCATCCTTTTGGGGGGCTAAGAGGGCGGGAACGACACAAGGTAACATTGCTCTCTCTAATATGACCCCGGTCACACAACTCAGACACTTGTCGTTGTAACTCCTCATACTAGGTCGGAAACATAATAGTGAGGAAGGTTAGGGAGGGATGCTCCCGACACGAAATCAATCGCATGTTGAATGTCTCTGATGGGTGGAAGCTCGTCGGGGGGTGCAAACATCAAAGTGTTCGGGAGGTCCATAACTATGGAGGCACATCGAACTCCGACATGCCAATGGGTTAATAAGGGCGTACCAAATACCAGTGTCGACAGTCTTGATGGCCAGGTCCTCATGTGATGTGATAAGCGCTAAGCTCACGCATTGGGCACAACTGGAATTGCTTGCCTAGGTGCTAGAATGTGTAGGCGTTGGCACGTCCACCGTGCATATTCGAATGGTCATACTGTGAGGGACGCTTGAGGAGTAAATGGCACACCCACATATCCACATCGATGCACAGGATTTCATCGATGTACGTGTCGGAGGAAAAAGAAACTCGAGACTGCCAGCGCAGGGAAATAGCACCGCTGCTTCTAATCCATCTGATACGGCATGGCCTGGAAAGGGGTTATGTGGGAAGGGACATATTAACAACCATCTCCTGAGCGACAAGATTGTGACCGGCTCCTTCGTCAAATATGACGATGCATAAACAATCGTAAACCGTTCAACATGTACAAAAAAAATAGTACAGAGCCAGATGGAATCGTCCGGAGAGTCGATTTGTGGATTGAGGTTGGGGGATACTACCAACATATGGATAAGGTCAATAAAAAGTGGGGTAGGGAAAATAGCCGCATGTTTTGCTTGGAGATGGAAAAATGTGACCCAACAACAAAAAATTGAACGGGCATCCGGAAGTGGGATTATGGGAGGAATCAGTAAAATACCCAAAGAGGAACAACTACTGTAACCGAGTGTGGTTAGAGTTGTATTTAAAAAGTGATGGGGTAGGGTTTGAGGGGTGCGTGATTGAATCTGGGCAAATCTGATCAGTGGGGTTCCATTTGGAGTGGTAGTTGGGTCGAACGGACTTGTGGTGGCTTGATGGTGGATCTGGAAGGTTGAAACTGATTCACGGCCTTGGCAAGGTTTTTTTACGACAGATCCAGTTGAAAAACAATCGATTGGGGGAGATCTAATGGCCTAGTGGGGTTCCAATGAGTATTGAACAGCATTTGGGTTAAGTGGGTCGGAGTAGGTTGGTGTGGCAAATGGACATTGGAAAAGGTTTGGACGGGATCGGGGGTTGGCTTGTGCTAAAAAATGATTGGTCGACAGCATTCTGGATTAGATCTGAGCCGACTAGAGTTGGTCGGGGAGACGATTGGCCGACGAGGTCATTCCGGTGGGGCAAGGTGAGGAAGTCTGATAATTTGCAACATATCAGGTGGAAAAACCATCGATTGGGTCGATTGTAGCTTCTAGTTGGGCAGATGTTGTAAGGCCAACGGTCGGGGCTAGGGTTTTCTTCCCTCCACGGCTGCTCACGGTGGTGACTCGTGCTTCATCCGGGTGGTGCCACCCACTGTTCAAAAAAACACTTGAGGAGTACGCCTTGAGGCAAAGCATAGGAAAAACTAGGGGTGGCAATTTGGGCACGAACACGACAACACGACACGATCCAACACGAAATTGACACGAAATTAAAACAGCTTGTCGTGTTCGGGTCGTGTTCGTGCCAGACTTTTTTGGCCCACTATCGGGTCGTGTCGTGTTCGTGCCAGGAAATTGACCCGATATTGGCCCGAAATTGGCCCGTTAGAGCCCAATTGCAACACGATAAGAAAATAACCCAATTATGTCCCAATTACAACCCAATTGTGTCCCAATTAGCCCAAATAAGAAACTCCATCTCGTAAAAAAAGAGAACACATCTTCAATTAGCCCAACGGGTTATCGTGTCCAGTCGTGTCAATCGTGCCAATTTGGCACAATTTTTTTTATCGTGTTACTCGCGTCGGGTCGTGCTACTAATGGGTCGTGTTCGTGCTAGCAAAAAAAACACGCTAGCGTGTCGTGTCGTGTTCGTGCCAGATAAAATTGTGTCGGGTCGTGTCGGGCCAGACCCAAACACGACCCATTGGCCCGAATTGCCACCCCTAGGAAAAACGCCTCGAGGCTCGGTGCTGTATAATGAGGCTTACACTTCTTGAAGCCGAGGCGAGGTGCACGCCTCTATTTTTCGTGATTAAAAAAAAAAAGGCTAACTAAAAAACCCTATACATTTAATTTTTTAGGTTGTACGTCTCTTTTGCTTATTTCTCTCCCCCAAGTTCCTCATCTTTGTTGTTTCTTTCTCCGAAAAACCCTATACCTTCCACTGTTTCACTTTTTCGATCATTTTCACGACTTCGGTAATGTTTCTTTCCATCGTTTTGACAATGCGACCAAGTCGGCTTTTTTTAAGGTGTAGACCTTTACTTTATGTCCTTTTTTGTTATAATTGTAGATTGTTGTTTAAATCTTACTTTAATGGTTTTGAACTTTATATAATTCATAATATGATGTTTTTTTTAATAAACTAAGGTTGATTAGTTTTTTCTTTTAATAAAATGACTGTTTGAAAATGATCGTTTCTTTTAATAGCTTGAAAATGCCACTATTTAGTTCACTATTTATTATAAATTTTCTTTAAAATGACTTTTTTATAAAGTTGTTGTTTAGTCCACTGTTTATTATAAATTTGCTTTATATTGTTTTTTAGTCCAGTGTTTTTTTATAAATTTGTTTTATATTATAAATTTGCTTTAAAATGACTCTTTTTTAGCTTGATATGTTTTATATATATGTTGTGTTAATTATATCAAGAAAGGATCTCGCTTGGAAATATGGTATGGAGGTGGACAATGGGAAGGGGTATGTCCATTTTCAATGCAAATTTTGTAACAAGGTTGTAAAGAGGGTGTCAAAAGAATGAAAGAGTCCCCTGGATGTGAGACATGAAATTGGGGAGTATATGAAAAACAAAATGTTTGAAAGAAATGTGGCGCAAAGAAAAAACAAGGAACGGATTGGAAGTGTTGCGTATTTCACCGGTTAAAGCAATTTATCAAAGGATGGTTCAAGCATGGGTAGTACAGCTAGGGGGATTAGGGGGGCCCATGGATAGGTTTGTGGTTGGCCTTGATGATGAGGGTTGTGATTACCAACCAAAACCTAAAACTGAAAAGGAGGCTAAAGAAGATGTGTGCCTTGATATTGGTAGGTTTTTCTTTGAAAATGGTCATCCTTTTCATGTGGCCAACAATCCATCTTTTATTAGTATGGTGCGTTCAATTGGAAAGTTTTGGCCGTAGGTTGAAACCTCCTACCGCATATGAGCTTAGCACGTGGATATTGGATGAGGAAGAAAAGCGTGCCAAAGAGATAGTCCATGACGTGAAGAAAACGTGGATGCAAACAGGGGTGTCCATAGAATATGATGGATGGAAGGATATTCGAGGTCGACATTTGATAAATTTTCTTGTTAATAATCCACATGGCACGATTTTCTTGCGCTCAGTTGATGAATCAGACGCTATAAAAGATGCAAACATGTTGTTTAAGCTTCTTGATAGTGTTGTTAAGGAGGTGATGAAGGATTTAGTCATTCAAGTTGTAACCGACAATGCATCAAATTATAAGGCGTCAGGAAAGTTGTTAATGGAGAAGAGGAAGCGTTTGTGATGGACACCATGCGCCGCCCATTGCATTGACTTAATGTTGGAGAAAATTGGGGAGTTACCACAACACAAGAATGTCTTGATAAAGTCAAAGAAGGTATTAATTCATTACATCTCTTAGTGGCTTATTGATTTTAATTTTTAATTCGTTTCATATTTTAATAATTTAATATGTAATTATACGTAAGTAATTTCATATATAAACATGGATGGGTTTTGCAACTGATCAGAGATCATACCAAAAAGGATATTTGACCCTTCAAAGTATGTATGGACTTAAGGAGCCGTTGGAGCACATGTTCACTTCTCCTGAATGGGCTAGATCAAGCTAGCCAAAGAAGGATGAAGGGAAGCAAATAAAAAATAAAAAAAATCATTTTGCAGGATAGGAATTTTGGGGGTAGTATGTCTTAGGCACTTAAGAGCACAAAGCCTCTTGTAAGTGTTTTGAGGATGATTGATTCAGAAAAGATGTCGGAGATGGGTTTTATTTACGATGCCATGGACAAAGCAAAGGAGGATATAGCTGAAACTTGGGAGGTGATGAGGGGTCTTATAAGGAAATATGGAGCATCATTGATTGATACGAAGTGGGAGTTCCAGTTACATCGCCATTTGCATATGGCAACATAAATTCTTAACCCGCATTATCAATATGACGGGAACTTCTCTAACCATCCAAAAATTAAATTGGGTTTGTTGACTTGCATGGAAAAGCTTATTCCGAATGAGCAAGAAAGATTGAAAGCGGATTTACAAATTGATGATTTCAAGAATAGGAGGGGGGGTTTTCGTTCGTCTCGGTGAAATCAAGTTGCAAATTGTGTAGTCCCGGTAAGTAAATTTTTTAGTTAAGTACACTTTGCTTTTGATTAATACCATTATATAAACTTTTGAACTAAATTTTACTTCAATCTAGTTTTAGCGAATTGATGGATTCAATTTGGAGATTGAACTCCAGAATTGACTAGTTTTGCGGTAAGGGTTTTAAGTCTTACATGCTCTTCATCTACATATGAACACAATTGGAGCACATTTAATGTTGAAAAGTAAATGTTGTTGTAAAATTATACAGCTCCATACAATGAAAAGAAATCGGTTGTCAACGAAGAGGCTAAATTCAATGGTGTATATAATGTACAACAAGAATTTGCAAACGAAGTTTTTGAAAAAGAAGACACTTAAGGAGGATGAGGACCCTTTGGTTATTGATCATCTGCTGTCGGTTGATGAGTGGGTTGTGGAACAAGATGATGATTCTCATTCGACAGATGTCTCGATGGTGACAGCTGCCTCGAGAGCAATGGATGATGTAACAGGGAGAGGGGAGATTATTTGACGTGAGGGTGCAAGAGGGGGACGAGGAAGAAAGAGAAATAATTCACAATTTAACACTTCAAGAAAGGATTAGTATTAAATATTTTTATTGTCTTTTTTTTTTACCATTAAAGAATTATTTTAAAGGGTTACATACTCATTTATATATTTTATCTTATAGATAAAGGAAAGGGGATCTTAGTGGATAAAGAAGAAGAATTTTTTGATGTTGACTCGGGTGATGATGATGATGAGACGACCATTAGATTTGATGATTCCAAGGAAGATCTTTTTTAGCGAAGATGGTGATTGCGGGGATGAAGATGTATTAAATCCACTTTTCAAGCCTTTGGATACGGATGATCCATTATTGTTTTAGGAGTAAACTTGATCATGCTTTGATTTTTTTAATGTTTTTGTGATGAAACAATATGTTAATCTCAAACTTACTAGGTTATGTTGTAATGAGGATGCCCTTCAAGTTTGATTGGTTGCTTGGATTGAATGATTATGGACTCTTTTGCATTATTTAATGTGCTGAATAATTTTTGTGTGCATTTAATAGATTTTTAAATTTTATTCTCTTTTTTTATGGTGGGGCTTACGCCTCGCCTCGCCTTTTTAAACATTGGTGCCACCCCAAATCCCAATCGTCGACATTCATCCTTGAATACCTACAAGCAAACATCGCTCTGATACCAATTTGATGTGTAGTGTGAGCGAAAACAATTAATTATTAACTACACAACAACATAACGTTTAGAGGCCAATGGCCTAAGAAATATCCCTAAACCAACTCTTAAAATATCGTAGTGAGTACAAAATGAGGGGCCTAAGGCCCTATTTAAAGGAAAAATAGGGGTGGCAATTTACCCCGACGCTTAGGAGCTCGCCCCGCCCCTAATAGAGCGGGTTTTAAAATCCGATTAATGAATTAGGAGCGGATATGGGTTTTGAAAAAAATAATCGTTTATTAAATGGGACGGGTTAGGAGTTTGTTTAAATAAAACCGTCACGCCCCGTTTAACTTATGCCTACATAAATACCCTTTATGTGTATGTTAATTACAATCAATGTTTTAAAAGGTGAAACAAGGCTCGCCTCGAGGCGAGGTGCCGGGTGGGTTGTCTGAGGCTTCCGGCTTTTGTTAACGAGACGTCCGCCTTGAGGCTTTGCGCCTCGAGGTTGTTGAGGCGAACGCCTCTTTTTTTGTCCTAATTAAGGGTAAAAGTGGTCAAATAGGTATTAAAAAAAAAGGGTCGTTTCAAACCCAAAAAAACTAGTTTGCAGCTCAAACCCAAAAACCCTTGCCGATTTGCTCTCAAAGACCACCTATCGTCTTTGTTACACAAAACCAAAAGGTAAATTCCCACATGAAACCTCCGATGTGTGTTTTTTTATATTTTTTCTGATATATATAGAGAGAGAGAGAGCCAAGCTATAGTACGTCATGCTCTATACATCACCCGTGCATCACACCTAATTCTAAGCCCTAAAAAACTTTTTTTCAAATTTTATATTTTTCCTTTGAAATTAACCTTCCAATCAACCCATATGCAAAAAATTAGGTCAAGATACATTTTGTAGCTATTTTCAAAAAATCCACAAAAAACTGCTAAAAATACCTTATTTATAAGGGTCTGCGCCAGCAATTTTTTGTGGAATTTTTTAAAATAGCTACAAAATGTATCTTGACCTAATTTTTTACATATGGGTTGATTGGAAGGTTAATTTCAAGGGGAAAATATAAAATTTGAAAAAAAAGTTTTCTAAGGCCTAGAATTAGGTATGATGTACGGTGTGATGTATAGTGCATGATGTAGGTGAGCCTCTCTCTCTCTCTCTCTCTCTCTCTCTCTACATATATATATATATATATAATGTTTATTTTTGCTAACACAAAATTTGTATTATTGTAGTGAGTTGTCACACATTTATATCATTTTTAGTGTCTTTTGTGGAAAAAAGTTGAGGCTTACGCCTCAACTACGTCTCGCGCCTTTTAAAACATTGATTACAATTAAACTATATATATACACACACACACTAAAAAAAAAATTATATGTATAAAAGATCTATGTGGAAAACAAGGATTGATAATTGCGGGATTGTCTCACATATTGGAATACGAACCGTTGTAGAGCTCTAAGATTATAATGTAATATTTTTAATTTACTATTTTTAAAATTATCCCGACAAATAGGAGCCCCGACCCGCCCTGTTTATTAAATGGGGCAGGTTAGGATTTTTGAAAACCAGCCATGTTGCCATCCCTAAGGAAAAAGGTTAGCTTACAAGTCAACCTAAAACCCTTAATGGGTAAAAGACTATAAAGGACAAAATAACTGAATGACAAAAATGACAAAATAACCCCAACTGCTATGCTCCTACATCATAAAATATTCACGTTTTGTGGTAGGTAGGGATATTTAAAATATTACCTCAACAAAGCCATAATCATAAAGAAGAATCCTCCTTAAAATCTCCAAAAGTGTAACTGACGTAGTAATTCGTAAAGTGAACAAATTAAAAATGAGACTGATTGGGTAGAATTTTTAGAACACCACAACTGTACAAGGCTCCAAGAAGCAACGGAAAACTGCCAAAGCATTGAGAACTATGTTCCAATAAGAACACTGGTTTTAGTTGACAAACAAGGGGCACATAACCTCCATTGTGCGAGCCCAGCAGGTGGTTAATGCATATAAGGAGAGATCGAGCTCTCCAAATTTAAGCTAAAATTCATTTTTTAATTTTGTTCAAGCCTCGACAGAAACCCATTATGAATTTAACTAGAATGCTACTGGAAGCATCACAAAACCATCCATTCAACTATATAAGAAAATCAAGCAACCAATCCTTTATCCTTCATTGTCATATGAAACTACAAATTAGGATGTTGAATTTAGGGTTTGTTGAAGAAGCACAGTCAAAAATTTCAACAAAGAATATCATTTACCTTAGCATTTGTTGAACCACTGATGAACCACAAAAGTTCTTCAACAACTCCTCGCCAAAATACTTTCTATAAAACCATATGACAAATACATATGTCAACCTCTACATTATCAGTGAACTAAAAAGATATCTAATTTATATGCGAATCAAACACATGATGTGAAGCATTCATGGAAGGATACTTACTGAACAAACTAGTTCAGTTACAAGTTGCAACTTAAAAACAAATTAGTTAGATATATGCATGCCTTTGTAGTGAGAAGTGGAAAAGATTTGCGCAAGTTGAACCGCATCTGTGCATAAAGAGGAAAAAGAACATACGCATCCATCAGTAATAATATATAATATGATAACTTCCAAGCATCCCTCCTCACTAGCAAAGTGAACAAGACTTTACATGTATTATGTGCTAGGAATTACCTGGCAACCAAATTTTGACAGTGTACCAGTACATGTCCTGTCATCCTTTGAAGCCCCATTAGAGATTATATCTTCAACCAGTTTCAGATACAAATACTCCTCGTGTTTCTCAAAAATCATCTTGGGCAGGAAAGAGAACTTCTTTACCTCAAACTTAATAGAATCTGAATTACTATCAGATATCAGGCCGTTGATCTGACTATGGGGCTCACCTGTGGGATCCCTCACTCGGACGTAAGTAGTGAAACAATAACGAATGTTGTTTTCCACCACAGGGAAGGATGAGTACCACGGCTGAAATGCAGAGGCATCAATAGCAGGGATGAAAGTATCGCACTCAATGCTTGTCTCAATTTCGGTGATATGGATTGCATCACATCCAGAAGTGTTGAGGGCTTCCCTGCATCAGAAAGATATTCAATCAAAAACAATGCTATAAAGAAAGCTCTTCAATGGAGAAGCAACACACCACTAAGTGCACACACCTTAAGATTTGGCCACCTCCTATAACAAACACTTTATCAATTGACAAACAATACGGAGATGCTGCTAACAATTCCAAAGCAGAAACCATGCTTCCACATATTAAAACATTCTCTGCAGTTGCAATGTCAAAACTCCCCGATCGAGTTAGAACAACATTAAGGCGACCAGGCAGAGGTCGGTGCGCCACGGGAATACTTTCCCATGTTTTCCTACCCATTATAATCGCATTCTTTTTCACAGGATCTGATGCAGTCATGGTAAGATCCTTGAAGTACTTGAGGTCAGAAGGCAATCTCCAGGGTAACTTACCATTCTTACCAATACCCATACTCTGAGTTGCAGCCACAACAACTTGGTAAGTCCTCTGTGGATCAGGTTGTGTACTGACACTGCCATTAGAGAGGCCTGTGGTGGTGTCACTAGCCATGACTATATTACGAGCTTGGAAGAGATTTAATGATGATGAGTTACAACGAAGACTATAGACCCAACTTCTGCGGAAAAGCAATGAAACCTGAAATTGGTAAAATGAATTGAATAAATGAACTCTTACAATTGTAATGAAACAACGAAGACTATAAACCCAACTTCTACAAAAAAGCAATGAAACCTGAAATTGGTAAAATGAATTGAATAAATGAACTCTTACAACTGTAATGAAACAAATGCCTAAAACATTATATTTAAAAAAATAAAAGGGTGTAAAAATGCCAATCATGACATCAAACGTGAAATTGAGAATGATCAAGTAACCTTCACACTACGCAAGTTTGCAGGGCACAACATCCAAATAGAAACATATGAACATGCAAGGGAGACTAACTGGATAAATAGTAGCAACAAAGAGTTTCCTGATGAGATAATATGCAGTAGAGACTTACAAGAATGTATCGATATGTAACATATGGTGTATACGGCTGAGAATCTGAGACAATATAGACAAAAGGAAAATAGCATGTAGTCAAACCTAAAATGGCGAGTAAAAAGAATTTTGCAGGCACGGCACTGAAAACAAGCTGCAAGTTCTACACAATTATACAAAGATCTTCAGGGCCAGTGCTATAAACAAAAACAGTAACAGGAAAATGAAGTGCTCAGCCAAGAACAATCGCATAAAAAAATAAAAAAATAAAGATCACTATCCCTGAGAACATGCATTAAATACATGTGAATTGGCTGATGCCTTGTCCAACTGAAAATTCCAATTCATCATTAATATATAAGATTGCAAACCAAGCAGCCAAGCAGACTTCTGACAATCAGTGAGCTCACCCACCCAAAAAAACCCAGCTGCATTATAATGTACTGCCTGATCTATTTCAGAGTAGAATCTGAGTTGGCAAGTTTTCTTGCATATGGTGCTGTGTATTAGTTAACTCAGTCCTCAATCTTACCAATATTAATCGGTGACCTCCTTCTTGTATATAAGAACATGCTCCTCTAATAAGTTATATATAAAAAGTTGAAGTAACATAATTTATAATAATTCAACTGAAAAAAAAAATGAAACTATTGGACCCTTCGTCTTAAAAGTGTTATTTCCATGAAACTGTGGTATATCATAGACCTGTCATACCCGATCTTCCTGCATCCCCTTAACTAGAAATTTCAGGTGTATATCTTTAAGCCCAGTTTCTCTAAATCAATCTAAAATACACAACGTACACATATATGTGCACTTCTCCTTATATTTAAGCACCTAGGATGTTTCTAGTCTATATTTGCACTTAATATAAGTTGAAAAATAATTCAAGTGAGAAAATAAAACTACCAAAAGCATCATCTCAATACTACAGTCCCAATGAAAGTGATGAATACAATAGGCCTGGCATCAACAGATCCTTATCATACTAAGAGTTAAAAATATAATAATCATAACTGCCTATAGAGAAAAACATATTAAAACCATAGGTTGTCGGAAAGTACCATGTTCCAAAAGTGAATGATCACAAATAAACCTTCCACACATATACTACAGCTTTCTCTTCTCCTGTTAAACCAAAGTATGTCTAGGGTGCCTAAGCATGCTTCAAAATTAGCAATCACGAGGTCAAAAATTAATTCTTATTCAAAAAACAATTGTGCCACCTTAGAATTTAAGGATATGGAAGAAGACTTGTAACTAACAAGTCCCAGCTAATGAAAAAAGATGATTGGAGAGGGCGGAGGACATACTCTACATATGACATGTCACAAGATTTAGATAAGCTCCTAAAAGGCCCAACAATTTGTCAATGAATTTAAAATTCAATGGTACCAAGGCATGGTGGCTTCACTTCAGGAAAAAAAAAAAGAGGTTTAAGCACCTTAAAAGTTTGAGGGCCCACATGGAAATTAATCTTAGCCCTCAACTAAGACATGTACATACACAAAGATGTCGTACAATGAACATGTGGATAGAAAACCAGCCTAAAAAACTCAAGTTTCTAAGCGAAATCAAAAAATGGAGAACCCTTTCACACAGAACTGGCATTTTAACAAAGATAGCTAGTTAGCTTTACCATTCCGTTTATCGTTGAGTGGCCCATTTAATCGTAGGTGCAACCTTAGACGCTTAACAAGTGAAGCATAAATGATAGGACAAAATTTTTTATTGGTTTACTTTCATGGATTTGTTCATAAATTTACGAATATTTTCTTCTTTAATTTTATCCTTTCTACTTTTACCAGACATCCATCTTTAAAATCCACTCTACGCTCATTTTTTGAACAAGTTGTTTCTTATTTGCCCAACACACTCTGTGCAACATGGCAGGACTATGCAGCATGGCAAGACTATGTAACACGGAAAGATTAATAACCATCCTATAGTATCTTCACTTCAACTTCACAGATATATATTTATGGCATAATACACCAATAGCACCTCTCCATTCAATTCAACAAGCTTCAATCATTGGGATAACATCATCGCTGATGTCTCCCTCAATATGGATAATCGACACAAAATAATTACAGCTACGTATTTCTTGACCATCAAATTTCAATACACCCCCGTTCTGCCCCTGCTATAACTAAATTCCAGTATGTTTTAGTCTTACTTATTTTAAACCTTCTTTTTTCTAGGGTATTATCCACATTCTACCTTACTTTAATTCACTAAAATAATATCATTTGTAAATAACATAAACAACAGCACCTAATTTTATATTCTTCGCGTCAATTCATCCAAGTTGTAAAAGAGGCTTAGGTCCCTCGTGACACCCCAAGCAGCTACAGTATGACTTTGCTTAACAGTACAGATGAGTCATGAGAGCTAACTCCAGCTTAGCTCGAGCAAAGGCAGCATGCAAGCAATGTTTAAAATGGCGAAAGGCGAGGCGTTTTAGTCGCGGAGAGGTGAGGCGTAATCCTCGAGGCGTTTGAGGCGTAAGCCTCACCGAAAAGGGAAAAAAAAAAGAGCAAAATATTATTAAAAAAATACTAATAAAACCATAAAAATAAAATAACAAAGAAATATAAATTAAAACTACAAAAAAAAACATCCTTGAGTACTTTCTCACATAGTTTGACATTTTTTTATTCCCTCGAGAAAACTTTTTAAAAAAAAGTAATTTGAGAAAATTAATTTTAACATATTGGTTATTTTACAATATGACAATAAATTAATCAATACAAAATCATTTTTTTTTAGCTTCATTCACATATTGGTTATTTTATAATATAACAGTAAATTAATCAATGCAACTTAACAAGCAAATTTATTAAAAAACATTGATTTTCAAGCTACGATTAAAAAAAAAACAATTTTATTAAAAAAATAATAAAACATATCAACCTAAGATTATTAAAAAAACAGCAACCTTTAAAATATATTAGTTTCTTAATATATATTCAGTTTAGTTAAAGATAACATATTAATCTAAGTTGAAAACCAAAAAACATAAAACTTTTAAAAAGAAGTCATATTTAAGTTAATTTAGTACATTTATTTCAAACAAAATCAAATTGACAAAATCAGTTTTTTAAGATTCATTAACATATTGGTTATTTTTAAAAATTTCTCTCAAGTTACAAAATGATGTTTTTTTTTTTTAACTCCTCAGCAAAAAGGCGTGAGGCGTCCCACTAAAATATCGCATAGAGCAAAATGATGTAAATATATATATATATTAGCATTACTTTGAACAGTAAACAAGTTAGAATGCAGTAAGAAGTTACCGATTGGAGCCCAAAATTGATTGAATGAGTAGAGAGGGAGAGGATTAGGGTTTGGGGTGCAGTTATAGGGTTCAATCGTTTAATGTTTGAGTGTGAAACAGTGAAAAGATAAAGGCAGTTTCGATCTGCTCAAAATAAAAAGGAAATGAGAGAGAGAATGGGGGGCAAAAGAAATCCAAAACCAAAAGCACGCGGCTAACCCCGCCAAGGTTAATGGGATATAAATTCTGCTCAACTACTAAAATGTCCCCCCTCTGTTTATTTACTAAATCAAACCCTTTTTGTTTGACTAAATGGTAGTGAGCAATGGAAACACATTTTGACCAAATGCAAAACTTGAAAGAGTTTTTAAATTGCAAAAATAAATTGGAGTTTTTCAAAGAGCAGAGCTATGTCCCCAAATGTATTGAAGGTTGTACATTTAGATAGGGGTACGAGTATTTAACGCGTTGGGAATGATAGGGGTACAAGTATTTAAGGCATCTCTTACTACTCTAAAATGCAAAACAAGGCATTAAGACTCCTCTCCAACCAGCCTATTCACGTAGGCAACTCTAAAAATGCTTTACAAGCATTTAATTTTGCTTTGCAACCGGCATGTCCACGTGGACAGTAAATTGAAACGAATTATAATACACGTCTCTCTCTCTCTCTCCTTGAACGAAATCACCTCCATCCTTCCAAGATTCTTTAACCTAGAATGGTGAGCTTCATCTCCCTTATCAACAAAAATTTAAACCCAAAAAATATGCAGCAACGTATTTTCCAGATGGCTTCCCGTTCTCTTTCATTCAATCTCTCGACTCCTTCTCTCTATCTATACCCTCTCCAAGTCAGGTTCTCTACCTCTCTATTTACAATTTCAAATCAATATTATTTATTCTATGTTTTGTGCGTTGGTGTTTTTTGTTTGTGTTTTGGGGTTTATGATAGAATCAAAAACAAAATTTCATAGAGTGTCAATTTGTTGAGTTGCAAATCATCTCTTATTTTTTGTCGTTGTTGGGTTTTGTCCTTCGATTTTGATCGGACCGGAGCAAATGGTCCGTCAGTGTTTGTGGAAGTCGTTTATCCAAACGACGACGACAGGATATCTCGCCGGGAAGATGGAGAAATACCATAGGTCTGGGAAAACCGTGTACCAAGGATGTATACCAAATTTAATTGTTGTAAAAGTAATAGTGAAAACCCTGATATGAAGAGCAAAGAGGAACTCCCTCAAAAAAGCTACAACTCATTGTCCCTCGCCATTTCCCTCATTTTGTTTATTAATTTAGGTTTTTAGATCTCTCTCCTCAAACTTTTTTGTTTAAAATAAGGTATATGTTGAAATTTTGGCTTGTATTGGGTTGTTATATCTCTCAAACTAAAGTTACGAATTTTATTGTTTACATGTACCATCTCTCTTTGTCTGTGAAGCTTTGTACCTTTTATGTCACCATTTCATGGACTTTGAACTATGTATATCTTTCTCTATATTTCTCTATATTCAACCATTACCATATAAATATAATTTATTATGCATATGTTCTACTCGAATCTGAAATATGTTAAAGTGTGAAAATTCTGTTTTTTAGATTTGTGTTAATTTGTTCTTCTATGTCATGTTGGAGTATGTTTTATTTATTTATTTGCCCAAAGAATTCATCTTCCAAAGTTAGGTGTACTAATACAAGTATGATTTTGTTTATAATTGATCTTCAAATAGGTTTTGATTTCAGATTTTGAAATATGGGAGTTGTCATAGGGATGTCCTTTTATGGGAGTGGTCAGATTTTGTTTAGAATTGATCTTCAAAATGGTCATGGGGATGCCCTTTTATAAATGTTAGATTACTCTATAACTCTAATATACTCATTTAATATTCTATATTATAGTTACATTATTCAGTAATAATATATAACTCTATAACTCTTTAGTTCTTTTCTTCTAATGAAATAGAGGTCACACAGCTCTGTTTCCACAAAACCACATTTATAGGTATATATGTTCATTATCTTGTACTGCGATTTCATTCACTGTCTGCAGTTTTTTTTATATGGTTTCTCCAACTATGAAGCGATGGTTGAGACCCGGGGTTTATCCGTTGTTTGCGGCTTCAGGGGTTGCTGTGGGAATTTGCGAAATGTCAGGGTCAATAAGCAAAATAGGGTTGCAGGAGTGCTGGATAATTTTGTTGAAGGGGAGAAGTATGTCGAGCATTCCCTCGGGAAGTTTGTTCGCAATAAGTTTCCAGAGATCATCCCATTCAGTAACAACTTCTTCACCGATCCAAAAAATAACTAAACTTATTTTACTTGCAAACGGCATATGTCACTATTTAATTTATGGATCATTTGTTAAATTAGGAATGGTATTAAGAAGGCTATTGTGGATTCGAATGTGTTGTACAGAAGAAAGCTCTCGATACGCAAATAAATTGGAACCACTTTTCTTTTTAGAGATTTTACTCTGGGTTAGAATGTTTTTTAGTTTTAGAGTTTAAAGTTATTTGATAAGTACACCTAGGATAAATCAAAGTAGTGATTTTGATTTTTCCATTTTTATATTTTCTTTAGGGATTGACATCACTTTAACAAATATTCTGTGTGTAGGTTGAAATTTTAATCCCCTCTTTACATCACCTGATTATCGGATGGTATATTAACTTGATGAACAATCAAGAAACATGTATTGTAGAAGGTGAATCATTTGGGTTTAGGCTATTTGTGATTTACTATATTTTTAGCTGGTTATTATTCTTTTAATTGACTTAGATGGATTAACTGTACATTTTTGCCTATAAGAATTTTTATTTGTTACTGAGTTATTGGATTACATTTGTCTTTGTTAGTTTTTTATTTGGTATGAATTATTGGACTGCATTTTTGCCTACTAACTAATTCTTACCCTGTATTTCATAATAGGTTATATGAACGGTAAGATATATGGAATCGATGTGTGTTATCGACTATGGTTATAGTATTATTGTTTAAGGTTCATATTAATTGGACTCATTTGGGTATTACCCACCATTGTTTGATGAAAATCATGAAATTGTACAATGACTCAAAGGAAGGTGAGTGCGTATGTATGTTACATTTCTCTTGGCTTAATTTCAGATTTAACACAATGTCATTATTTATATTGCTCTTGGATTCTTTTCGGTCATAGTTATGAGATTTGAAAATTTTGATTCAATTTTTGAAATCTGGTAAAGGAGAGTGTAGTTGCACATGGAATTTGCAGATTTTGTGGATAAGTGTATCATGTGCTACCAGATCTATTTCAATTGTTTTTTTTATGGATGTGAAATAAAATGTGATTTTTTATGGATATAAAATGAAATCTATTTAAGATCTGCTTTAACGGTCAATTTAATATATGTTTCAACTATCCTCTTCGGATTTTTACTATGGATCACTTCATTGGATTTACACGTACAACTCTCCATGTGTTGTTGAATTGATTTTAGTTTTTTTATGGATATGAATACTAATATATTTTAGATTTTTTTCAATATTCAACTTATCATTTTGGAGATGTTTGGAGTACCTATGCAATGTTTACAAATATATTTACGCCGACGCAATTTCTCAATATTTAAATATTATAATCTTCATTTTTTCACTTTCCTTTAGACACTTTATACAATCGGTGTGCATATATACATAAAAATGAATATCACGACTCGCCCGCACATCGTGCGGGTTTACACATAGTTAAGAATGGATTTAAGAAATATATTTGGGGGATATAATTTTACCCATTTTCAAACGGTTGGGTGTGCCTCAAAGTCTAATCAATTAGCTAACAATCTACAAAATAGGAGTAATTTAGGCATTTCATGTAATCGCTTTAATTTAATAGAGAATTAAGGTAAAGGTCATGTTCCTTCTTATATTTGGATTTTTAGGACAATGCTTTTCAAATTTATAAATATAATCCCTGTGGTACAATAGCATTTATAAATTTAGTCCCTGTGGTACAAAAGCATTTATTTTTTTGGTCCACGCTCGCGGCACTATTTTTCATCATTTTTCATGAAATTTTTAGTACAGGGACTAGATTTATAAAATTATATGGAATGTCCTAATTTTATAAACTTTGAGCATTATAAGGACCTTTTTTCCAAAACCCCCTTAATTTAATTGGTGTAGAGAAATTGAGCCGCATATGTACATTCTAAAATTGACTTATTTATCTTAAAATTTGTAATAAATCTTATGTGTGTGTTTTTTTGCTTTAGTCCAATTTCCAAAGTTTTGTTGGGATCTCATCCCATGTATTTTTTAAATTGTAGCAAGTATCATAATCACCAAAAATTACACCTAATAGCTCTATAATTTTCTCTAACTGCCCCTCTTCCTTTTTGTAGAGAATGACACTTGTTCCATAATTGTTACAACATAACCAACAACTTAAAAAATAAAAATATGGGAGTGGCTACATATTAATCTTTAAAAATTGGACTAAATACTTAAAAATCCGAAATCTTAATTAAATTAATTACAAACTAAACTCGAGTTGTTTAAATACTTCGAATAATCTTGTATGATAAACTTGAGTTGAGTTCAATAAATAAACAAAGTTTATAATATAACTGAGTTTGGCTCGTTTATCTTACATACTAATTTTGAATGAACTCATAAACAAGCAAAAGAAATCAATCTAAATTATTTGGTTCGTTTTAAAGGTTTAGTTTCCTCAACAATCTCAGGTAAGGTTGATAACTCTTTGTCAATCTAGAAACATGTGATATGAAATTAGCAGTTTATTTTAACTTTATTAAATTTGAATCTTAAACAAATTAATAGTAAACTGCACAAAATTTATCTAATACGTTACACGAGTTTGATTACGTACATATTGCGCATTAATTGTACCAATTTTAATACACCATTATTCATTATTGATAACAACTCCAAGTAGAACTTCCATCACTTAAATGCTTAAATTTTATTGATATTTTGATGTGGTCCCCTAAGTAATATATTTGTTCAACCAAATCCACATTGACATTGGTCATAAAAGTTGAACCTTATATGTAGTTATCTCGTACATCCAATTTTTAACTAGGACGCATGACAAACTCATGCATAACCAAAAAAGAGAGGATGTGGAGATTCAATTGGCACGAGGTGTTTTAGTAGCTCTGCTCCATCCACCTCCGAGGTCATAGAGCTTCTGCCATGTGGACACAGTGAACCCTACTCCAACACATTGCAGACATCAATTATCGGTATTTCGAAATACCATGGGCTCTAATGTCATACTCGCGTTGTTATGATGCTTTATCGAGTACCCTCAATGTGGGACGCATGACTGCACCAGAAATATATTAAAAGGAGAATTAGGAATGTGTTCCCCCATGTGTACTGACTAATGCATCATTACCTCACTTGACTCAATAGGATCACGACATACTCTCTCTTTCTCTCTCTCTCTCTCTCTCTCTCTCTCCATAAGCTATAAGTTGTGTGCTCTTGGAACCACAACCTTTCACTTTAATATAAATTGATCAGTTAGGTATTCCTAAAAGGGAAGCATGATCCATTGTATTTTTATGTTATCGTATTGAGAGTTGAAGTAGTGACAGACAAATATCTTTTGGTACTATGTAATAATAGAACTCCTGACTCAATAATGGTGAAGTATATCTCATATGTGGACATAGTCTACCAAACTATGGTTGGACTGAGTACATTTATGTTTCTTATTTATTCTTTTTTCACCTCTATTTATTATTCACAACATTTAGTAGCTCAAAACGTTGCATACTTTATCTCTTATTTGTAGAGTGATTAGGGTTTATTTTTGCAATTAGTTCATATCCAAATTATAACATCAATAAATTGGTGTCATTTATGAAAATGACACATCTCTATTGTTCTTGAATTAGGTGGTTATACTCAAGAAATTTCATTTTGCCTTGATATTAATAATCTAAATCAATAGATTGCAACCATAGGAACTGTAGTTGAATCTCTAGCACGTTTTCTTTTCATTTAATCTATATTGATTAATGTAATGACAAATTTCCAATCGAGTCAATTTTATGTAATTGACATAATTCCGGACAAAACTGTTTGAGTCGTTGGATAAACTTTGAGGTTGTGATCCCATAAAGCCTATGACATTGTGTGTTGAAGACGTAGCGGTCGAGCTTCAAAGATTGATACATCGTGTCGAGTTTAGTGCATGTTTGTCTTCACATATACCTAGGATCTCACATGTATGGATAAGTATTAATTGTGGGTCCTTACAAATTTTATTAAGGGTGTTTATTTTATTTAAAATGTTTGGAACTTGTTTTATATTTTATAGTTTATTATTTTTCTGAGTCCAAAAGAGATATCAGTTCATCAGAACGAAAATATGGTTTTCGTTCAAACGACATTATAGCTCGTTCAAACGAATTTGGAATTTCGTTCGAAACAAGGATCAAACAAACATCAAACAAGGGTGTTCCGCATATGTAATCCCCAACTTGTTAGAAGCTTTTTTGATACTGGTTCAAACGATATATGATTCTCATTCAAACGAACTTAGTTTTCGTTCAAACAAGTTGTCATCTCGAAATTCGTGAAATCAGTATTTAAGGATTTTTTGACTTAGAATTTTTAAGGATTCTTTACAAAAAATAGTTTTCAACCTGTTTACAAAACCTCCAAACCCTAAAGATACATCCTTTATGTTTCAAGATCCAAGTCATATAATCTTTATGCTTTGAGATCTTATCGAGCACCTTTATTTATTTATTTCATCTGGAAAGAACGCGTTTCATGCGGTGGACTATGTACTTGTTACGTTCGGTGTGTGATGGTTGTTGAGCCATCATCTACGGATATCGAGATGTGCGTGGACTCATATGTTATGATAGTTTTCATGGGTGGATTCATGCATTGCACTATAGAGGATCGATTGAAGATAGATTAGCGTCAAGGTTTGTGGGTGAGCGAGTTGTTATGTAAGTCTATTATCCATGCTTTGTTAATTCGTATCATACTGAATTGTCTGGTTGGTCGTCCGAGGTTTTTCCCTTTGTGATTTTTCTCGTACATCGGCGTCTTATTTATTTTATCTGTTTTATCGCCTTAGATGCATGCCATAGATTAAAAAAATAAAATCTGGTAAATTAAGTTTTCCACAAGATAAGTTTGAAATATGTGCTAAGTTAAATTGAGAATTTTTTTAAAATATTATCTTTGCCGAAAGAACACACTGTAGAGGCCTTCTCAGATTGGTACCAACGCTAGAACACTCAGTTTTTATGTTTTTGATCCCATGTCTTTAGGCACGAATTTTGGAGATTTTGATATTTTTGAACCCCTTGTGCTTTATGGGTCAAATTATGTTACTAGAAAATGTGTATGAAGTCAACACTTAAGGCTATAGATGATTGTGTGTGGTTAGTAGTTTTTAAGGGGTGGTCACCACCAGTCACGAGAGATGGAAAGGCAATTCACTTAAAATCTCTCAAGTCGTGGACTGAGGATGAGCATAAGTTATCGCAGTGTAGTTCTAAAGGTTTTAATGCCCTATTTTGTTCTGTCACCCCTGAGGAATTTCACCATATTATAATGTGTGAGACGTCAAAAGAGGCTTGGGATACTCCAAACTCCAAAACCTCACTATTCAATTTGAAACGATTAAAATGTTAGAGAGTGAGACCTTTGATAAGTTATACGTTAAATTATCCGACATAGTTAACTCGTCGTTTAACTTAGAAGAGAAAACATCTGACAACTGAGTGATAACGAATATCTCACGGTCGTTGCCTAAAATATTTAATCCAAAGGTGACTGTTTAAAAATTCTTTAGGTACTCTTGACTCGATAAAACCATAAGAGCTTATAGCTTACTTACAAACTTATGAGCTTGACATGTTTACCTCCAAGAATGTGATGAAGAAACAAAAGGGTGTAGCTTTGAAAGCCCCAATGAGGAAAACTTATTTCGAATTATGGGTCTGACATCCACTCCGAGGATGTGACCGTGTTGGCAAAGAAGTTCAAGAAATTTCTCAAATTTCGAAAGCAATTGAAAGATGCAAAAAAGTTTGAGAAAGACAGGAACAACAAGGCCGATCACTTCCCTAAGAATTGTAGTGAAAACTTTAAGAAGGATTATTCAGAAAGATGTTTTGGTTGCGAGGGTTAAGGCCACGGGGGTAGCTGAGTGCCCTATTAAACTAAGGAAGGAGGGCAAGATACCGATAGCTTATAATGCCCCCTTAGTGATAGTGATCCGAAATAGGGAAACGATTCCTCCATTGAGGGTAACTTTATCGCATTCATAGCCAGTCATGTGCGTGTTGACGATAAGTCTTCCCACAAAGATATTCCTTTGCATGACACTTTTGAGGCCAAAATTTATGAATCCCAAATGAGTAATGGTCGAGAGAGTGGAGATGATAGTGGGGAAGACTAAGAGGTGGATAAGAGTGAACTCCAGGTTGCCTTTCGTGAATTGTATGCGAAAATATTGAAGGTGAAAAAGGTTACCTTGAAGTCAGAAGCTATGTTAAAATAATGTGCCATATGAAATTATGGGAGTGCTTTAATTGAGGATCTTAGGTCACATGAGAGGACTCTACGAGAGAAGCTAGAGTACGTCGAGAGTGAGAAAAATAGTCTTCGTGATTTTATGGAGACTAGGACGAAGGAGCTTTTAGAGTTTGAGGAGTCTAGGCATTTACTCGAGTATAGGATAGTTGAGCTTGATGATAAATTGAGATATCTGAGTTGTGTCAAATTTGATTTGGAGGCTAAGACCAAAAAAGTTAGATAGAAAATTAGGCACTGTCCAAATAAAATATGACAAGTGTGGAATTATCTTCGATGATCATAATACTCCCACTTCCAAATCGAAGAGTATACATTTGATAGAGTTGACTAGGAACGTTAGGAAAGGTTAACCTTTAGGTAACACTCATCGTCGTATTTACACTTGCACTCATCGCAGTAGAAAGGGTCACCTTAGGCATTTTTGCTATGATCTTAAGAACGGTTTTAGAAAGTCTAATAATAGAGTCACCATGGTTCCCCAAATCCCTAAGCTTAATTTTATACCTACTTAGGTTAGGAAATCGAATTTAGAGGCTTTATGTATTAAACTTATTGATTCTCGTTTGCTTGCACATGATACTTCCTATGCTATATTTAATGGTTGATTACATTAGCAGTGTTTTTCATGTGTATTCTTCTGTATTATATGATTTTTTTATCGAGCCATAGCAAAAAAATAAAAAATAAAATATTTTTCTTTTGAGCTAGAGTTGTCTTTTTCAAAAATTGGTATTTTTGTTTGAAAATTTTTAGGAAAAAAAATGGTTTATGTGTATTTTAGTTTTACACTTTTGGTATGGCATATTAGTGCATTTGAATCCCATTCACTACGTAATTTTCATGTGGCTAAAACATGTGGTTATGATTATAGATACCTAGATTGTTCTTAACATGGAGTTGTTTCGAACTTGATTTACTTTATAGATTCGACTATGTATATGCCTCCGCACATACATGCACAAGATTTTTTAATGTTAACTTCACATCTACATTTGACCTTGGCGAGATGTTCTCCAAACAATTTTGTCATCTACATATTTTTGTGACTATGGGGGAATTGTGCATGTAAGAACCCTTGCCCGTGAGCTTTATTTGACGAGTTTAATAATACGAGGATGCATGGGAAAGGGCTGGAAAGGAGTAAATCTCCTTCACGGGAAAGACACTGTTGGCAAGAGCCCAATGAAAAGATTTTAGGCAATAAAAATAAAAAAATTCTAAAAAGGGCCAACATAGTTTAATGGTTGATCATTTAAAATAAAATAGCTTCAAAGGAATCAAGAAAATAGCATAATATAATACAAGCTATATGTTTATCTTTTGAGGGTGTTTAGTTGAAGATCAATGGGTTTGAACTATGAATCCTAGTTATACCTATCGTGTCATGTCGTTGTTGATTTATAGAATCGTCAACAATCTAAGCTTGTGTGCATTGTGTTTGCTTGTTCATTAAGTTCACTCTGTATTTTCACTTGAGGCTAAATCATAGGTTTGATAAAGTTCTGTAATTAATTAGAGCTTCTTAAACATATTTAAGTGTTTGGGTCATAACTCATTTGTACTTAGTTCACACTCATTCACTCCATTCTACATGTTTAGACACATCGATACTATGCTAACGTGTAAAACTTACATTTCGTACCGTTTAAAATTTATGTTTTGGGTCATTTTTTGTGTCTTGGGGTTTACTTTTGTTAGGGTTTTCTGATCCCTTGTTTTAAAAGATGAATTTAAATTTTTGTTGCCTTTGTTCGTACGAGTTTGAGATCTCATTCGATCGACCCTCAAATGACCCTACACTGTCTCATGTTTTACAGTGTCGTTAGATGCTCGTTTGAAGCTTGATCAAACGAAATCCGTTCTTCGTTCAAATGACATCCAATTTTCGTTTGAATGAACTTAAAAAATTGAGTTAAGGCTTTTACTTCCAATTTCAGTCGTTTTGTCCCATTTGTCTCCTTCTCCTACTTTTGCGATTCCAGCAAACCCTACCCCATTTTTGGGCATTTTTCTTCACTAAAGCTTCACTCTTTTCTACCTAATGTTGGATTTGTCCTTTTGCCCACCTGATTTTGTCATTTCACAGGTATTCTCCTTAGTCATGTAGTTTTATTTAGTGTTTTTTTTTTTTGGGGGGGGGGGGGGGGGGGGGAGGGGAGGGAGGGTTGATTTATATTGTGATGAGTTGTTTATTCATTCGCGTGTATTCATTTTATTCAAAAATCCTTGCCATTTGAATTGAAAATTCAATTTTTTTTCTGTGTGGGGTTATTATTTATTAATTTTTGTTTATTTGGTCAGTTTTTTTGTCCCATGTTTCTACGTGTCATAATATCCCATAAAATCATTTTTTTCATTATTTATTTTGGGTATTTATGACATACATTACTTACGCACACTTTACGTTCATACATTTGCGTTTATTGTTACTGCTATTTATATCCTGATTATATACTATTTATGTTACTGATTGGGTATTGGTTTTTGCGAGGGTCAAATGGATTTTTTTTACGGATATAGGATTTAGAGCGTGATTGTGTTAATCGGTGTTAGGAGTTTGCATTCCCTTTTCCTACACTCTTTCAGTTATTTTCCATATCCTCTCTAATTTTTACTATGGCCAGTGGAGGACGTCATTGTTGCTCTATGCATTCTACCACTTTGAATGAAACCTCCTCATCCACATCAAGGGCCCAGATTGCTTAGGCCAATAGGCCTAGATATTCCACAGATAGATGGGTGAATCGGGTCGACTATGAGCTTTATTGCACTTTAGGTTTTCATATTCGTGTTGTTATCAGAGAGAGAGAGAGAGAGAGAGAGAGAGAGAGAGTTTTGAGTAAAAGAGTTCGGGTACTCTTTAGTTCCCGAGTGGTTAAAGGGTCGGGGTTGGGATCCCCTATTTTCTATATACGACGTGATCCTACCAGATATGGTTCGAGAGTTATATTTTCGGGCAACTGGTTCCATTGCCAGTTTGTGATCATTTATTCTAGGTGTCGAGGTCATTGTCACTCCCGATACTATAGCCCACAATCCTCAGATTCCCCGAGAGCCAGACTCCACATTTCCAGCATATGTTGAGGGTTGTCTCCGGGCCCTCTTCCAGCACTATCACTCTTTTCCATCATCATCTCTATGCTAACTATCGGATCCTTAATTGGATCACATACTCGTCCATCTACCCACGAGCTAACCATACACAACTGTCTGTTGATATTGGCGTATTTATATATGCCTTCTGTCACGGTTGACGATTGATCTACTTGCTCTGATGCTGCTTGTTATGTCACATATCCCTAATACCGGGACTACTATTATTCATACAATCCTTCTATATGGTATACTTCTCATTTGCATATGCATTGCTACAGTGGTTCCTGATCTTCCTAATGAGCAGGAGTTGAGTACCATCTTAGTGATCGATGCAAACTATGTTCGTCGATCTGAGGGCCACCTTCCACCGGAGGCTCATCGAGGCTACTCAGCTGTTGACTCTTCTTCTAATGGGTTAGGGCATAAATCTTAGTCTTTAGGTCCCCTTCCCATTGAGCCCTTTACCACACAGACAGGTACCAACAAGGATAAGACGTTACGTTTATTGCAGGAGGAGCGTGTCGCTAGGACGCATTTAGAAGTGAATCTTGCTGAGTAGCAAAGGATGACATAGGCAATGATGGCTAAACTGGATGCTAACGCACAGTAGCAAGGCAATGCAAAACTCCCAATTTACAACCTTTTTTTAGGAGATGCTAAGGATAAAGTAAAGGCATGGATTCAACTCAGCAGGTGCAGGTCACAGTGACACTGAGCAGAGAGATGATGCACATCCTTCTGATAATTGATTTCATTATGTTTCTGATATTTGTACCGAGGACATATTTTTTCTTTGGCATGTATTTTGATGATTAAGTTTGTACTGATGCACTTATTTATTTATCAACTTCTGGATTTTATGGATGGACATGTAGTTTACTCTGATGCAGAACCACTTTTATGATTTATTGGAGCTTCTGTTTATATTGGTTATTACACTGTTTATGCTTTTCATTCGTACTGTTATTCCATTATGTTCCATATCATGTGGTTGATAATGTTTTAGTCACATCATTATTTTACTGTCGATTATTCTTGTGACTTTATCTAGCTATGCATTTTCATGCTTTATCAATCTAGCATGTTGGATTTTCTATTTATTATTTTTTCTTCCCTTTGTCTTTTTCATCAAAAATGGGGAGAGATGGTTGTGATGTAGGGGGAGATTTTCCTGACATACTATTGCTTTTGTTTATTCCTCCATACTTTACGAGGTATTGTCGTTTCGTGTGTATAGGTTGCTTTATGAGTTTCAGATTATGCTACACCACGTTACATTTAGATGCTACTGAGGTCGATTTGTCTATGTCTATGTATTTCCATGTATTTAATTTTTGGGGGGATTTTTAGGTTGGGCATAGGTGGCTTAACGTCCTCGCTGTCATGTTTCACTTTTTATTTTGGTTTTGATTCGAAATAGCCAAAAGGGGGAGATTTGTAAGGATAAATTTCCAATCGAGTCAATTTGTATGTAATTAGCATAACTCCGAACAAAATTATTTGAGTCGTAGGATAGACATTGAGTTTCTGATCCCATAAAGCCTATGACATTGTGTGTTGAAAACGTAGCGACCGAGCTTCAAATATTGACATATCATGTCGAGTTTAGTGCATCTTTATCTTTACGTATACCGAGGATCTCATAGGTATGGATGCGTATTAATTATGAGCCCTTGTGATTTTTATCAAGGCTGTTTATTTTGAATAAAACGTTTGGAACTTGTTTTATATTTTATTGAAAAAAGTTTTTATGAGTTCAAATAAGATATAAGTTCGTTAGAACGAAAATATGGTTCGAACGACATTATAACCTGTTCAAACGAATTTGGGATTTCGTTCAAAATAGGAATCAAACGAACATCAAACGAGGGTGTTCTACATATGATGTACTCAATTCGTTAGAAGCTTGTTTGATACTGGTTCAAACGAGATTGCATTCTCGTTCGAACGAACTTGGGTTTTTGTTTAATGAGGTGTGATTCTCATTCAAATGACCTTAGTTTTCATTCGAATGAGTTTCCACTGTAAGGACAAAATTTCCAATTTAGTCCATTGGAAGTATTTGACTTATAACTGAAACAAAATATTATTTTTTAGTCATAAATCGATTTTTCACTGTCACGATCCGATATCGTCCGTAACATAAAGTTTATTAAAGATGTTGCGGCTAAGCTTTAAAGATTTATCATTCCGAGATTTATTTGGTTCACGTTTCACGTCTTTATTGCATTCCGATTTCTCATGTATGAATGCGTAATGTTTATGGGACTCGAAAATGTTTTTAGGATGTTATTTTTATTAAAAAACGTTTTTAGAGACTTTTAATTTCATTTATTCTGAGATAAAGATCGTTTAGAGTCGTATTGAACCTTCCCTTGTGTTTAGAAGGATCAAACGACACTTGCAGTCGTTCGAGCGACATTGCAAGGTCGTTCAAGCGAGATGAACATGTCGTTCGAGCGACATGGCCATTTCGTTCGAGCGACGTACTGATCTCGATAATGCGCCGACTTAACTTTTATATTCAAGTTATGTTACACTCAGAATTTCGTAAGTAACATAATCAGGAAATCAATTTACATACAATATGTTTTCTGTAAAAGCTTTCTAAAGTTTTCAAAGTCTAAAAACATCCTTACAGTTTCAAGATCCGAGCTTTTATATTCTTACGCTATAGAGATATTGGTTTACACCATTGGAGTTTGGTCATCACTTTGAACATTGGGTTTTATGGTAAAGAAGCGAAGGAGTTCGTGTTCAACATTGTAGAAGTTGCCAAGCTGTATCGGTGAACACTGATGCACTCGTGGATGCGTGTGCTGTGGACAGGTATCGTAGAAGGACTTCTGCCTGGGCACTGTGGATGAGTGGTTAAAGGTTCAAAGGAGCATTTGTGGGGAATCGAGTCGTTGAGTAAGTCTATCGTCTCTACTTAGTAATACCACATCATAGTGATTGTCTGGCTTGGGTCGTCCGAGTTATTTTCCCTTATTGGTTTCCTCGTACATCACGAGCGACCCCTTTGTCCTTTTCCCCCACGCTGCTTCCAATCTCTTCTTCTTCCCATATAAAATTTATGATAACCCAAAAGTAGTTTCAGACTCAACGAAAACTAAGGACTTAACCCATAATTTATGTCCCTAAATACAATAATTTTTCATCTGTTTAAAGGCTTAAATGGTTTATACATCTTCACAACTTCTACCCATTATTTAATTCGTAGTAAGGGATTAATTATCCTGGAATCTACATCAATTTCAGTCCACAATTTACCAAGACATCCTGTACATCAATTTATCAAAATATCCCAAATTTAACTACAAAGATTCTACGGATTCTACCATCAAATTTCAGATTTACGATACTTAATTTATAGGATAAATTTTACATAAAAATTCAGTCCTCTACATATATTATTCATCATCAAATCAAACACATTAAGCTCTAAATTCCAGAAATCTAAAGGGGAAAAATATGATGCATTGAGAAATACATTGGAAACACAAATTAAGCAAGAGAATTATTGCCTTAAAATTGTAGAAGAGATGCCTCTTGATTTCTTTCTTGGTTTTCCCTTCGTTCTTACCCCTTTTCTCCTATTTTTTGTATTTCTCCTTACTTATCCCATAACTGCTAATATAAGGTTTCTCTAATAATAGCGGGGGAGTGGTTTACCCCAACTTAAGCAGTTAATTAGTGGCAAATTCTGAGTTGGGCCTAAACCCCAACTTTTGGGGACCCGAATCCATAACCCAACTAGCTCAAAAGCTCCCCAACTTATATACCCATGACCCGGGACCAATTCTAAATATTTAAAACACTAAACCGAGTCTTTGTTACCTCCCAAAACGCATCCCAGTTATTTTTTTTCACTTAAACATTTTTATTAGGTTGAATCGACACGCGCTCATAAATTTATTCATGTGCTATTTATTTTTCACTAGCAAGCCCATTATGTCCAATTAAGTTCCATCTTTATGTTATCATGAACAATTGTTTATTTAAAAGTTAAAATTTTACCCATATAGATTTAAATTCCTCATATTTAATTTATACCCAAATTAATATTAAATTATCAAATTTTAATTAGTCGAAATATTTTATTCTAAAATTACGGGGTATTACATTCTCCTCCCCGTATAACAAAATTCCCTCTTCGAAATTCGCTAAAGCCCAACCTTATGTTTTTATCCGCGCTATAATCCAAGTTTTATGATCAATTATTCCATACTCATATCCCGTGAGATAAAAGAAAAGGTTCACCCGTGCCTATCATAACATCACTGGGGTGTTCATACATTCCACATTACATGTACACATATATAACATTAACAAAGATGGATGACACTTATACATCTAATTCGTACCATTCATAACAAGCATATCCATACACTAAATATACCACCATGTATACACGAGAAAAAAAAATAATGATCTTCTCACTATTCGACTTCCTTTAACTTTCGATTTTTGCCAATTTCGTGCGTGGGACGTCTCGCAAAAGAAATCCAAACAAGGATCCTTCCCGATACACTTGTGTATGGCTTAGCCAGTTATTGAGATCCATCAGCCCAATATTGATAAAAAAAATGAAATAAACATGAATGTGTGCAGAAATAATATAAATTCCAAATTTTGCCCATTACCAATTACAGTCTCAAAAGGAATATACATATCCCAATAAATTTACCCATTTAATTACATAAACATCGATAACCAAGATGTCCTAGGGTCTAACATCTCATAGCTCTCGACATTTACTACTATTAGGGGTGCACACTGTTCGGGTTGGTTCGATTTCATTACTAAACCATAACCAGAACAATAATCGGGGTGGTTCGGTTCCAGGATTTTGGAACTGAAATTGGAACCGAATTTTTTTAGAACCGAACCAAGTCGAATCGATGGTTCTTGGGTTGGTTCAGATCGGTTCCCAGATCTATTCACATTTTAAAATATAATATTCTTACCTTTTAAAATTAGTTTTTAAATATAAAAATAACAATTGCTCGTCCATTATGCTATGTCGAATTATTCAAATATAGTTTTAAACTTTATCCCTAACCTTTTATTCAAATAATTTGTTCACAAATATATATTATTACACTCGGTATATTTACTGTTCTCAGGGGTCAATAACAAATGGTGTCAAGAACAAAGTGATCTGAGATTGCTCCGATCTGAACAAATGGTATATCAATACGTATACCCAAAATGAAAAGAAGTGAGCTCCGAAAATGAAAATAACAACTCGTCTGATCCGAACAAATGAGAGAAACAATAGGTGAGAGTGCAGCTACAGCGGAAATATTGCGACTTCTCAAATAAAAACCAATTTTAATTAAACCCAAATTTTAGTTAAACCCTAAGACATGCATCTAGATGATTTATCAAATAAGACGTGTATGCTCGCGTTCAAATGATCAAATTATATATAAAACCCTTTAGACCCTAAACATGCAGCAGTATGTGATTGAATAAATTGATAATCTACGTAAGAACATTCAAACACATGCAATTAAGGAAAAATCCCCCAAAGGGGCAAAACCATTTATTTTCACTATAATTTGTAAGAAAACGGCTTACAATCGGATTACAATGAAAATACAAGTTGACTAAGAATTACCCTCGGGTATCGGATTCTGTAGTCGCGGCTGGAATTATCCCTTTCCAGTAGGGCTGCAATGAAGAAGAAGAACGGTCTCCTCCACAAGGGTTGAACAAACCAAAGTTGTGTTCTTGGGTTGCTAAAGGATTCACAAAGGATAGGCAAGGATGTGTGAATCAAATCATGAGTCTTGGGACTCAAAAAATATGAAGACTAGAGGTATTTGGACTCTCAAAAACGTCTCCTAAAGTCTTGCAAAACAACTCCCCCGAAGTTGGTATTTATAGGAAAAAATATGAAGAGTCTCATGTTTTTAAAACTCTAAAATTCTATCCAGCGTACAAAAAAAACAGCATTCTTTAAGGAATTTTCTCTATCTTCAAAAGACCATAACTCCTTCACCGTAGCTCGGATTGAGGTGCCGTTTTTTTCAGTATCTTCGTTGCAGCGAGCTCTTCAACTTTCTAGTTGACCAAACCTCCGAACTATGGATGTAAAATTACGAAAATGCCCTTGAACTCTCCTATAGTGCCTTTTTTCACTGTTTTGACTTCCCTTGCGTACCACTTGCATTAAGTCCCTAAAATCTTGGACCGTGAAGTCGTTGAGGCAGATGTGGGACATATTAATGGAGATGTTGAATGCTTGATTCCCGGAATTCGGATAGAGGCCGTCATGTGAGATCGTGAGGTGACGTGCCAAATGTAGCGGCGTACGACATACACAAATGTAACATGTTGGACATGAGAAAAAATGTCCTTACAATAGGCAATAGAGCATGACAAAAATTATCATGTTCCGATCCGAACAAATGCTCCGATCTGAACCGATCTCAATCTTAACAACCAATCTGAGTATGAAAACAAACAACCAACCGATCTGAGTATGGGAGGATGGTCGGTTTTAGGGAGAGAGAGAGCAGAGGAGAGCAGAGAGGAGCAGAGATGAGTTTGGTCAGATCTGAAATGGGAGATATTTGTGGCGTGGGTTAGTAAGTTAGTATATATGTGGTGTGGGGAAAGAACGACCCATAGGCTTTAGGGTTTTCACTCAGTATATATATTTATATGTGGTGTCGGGTCCAGTTCGGATCGGTTTTCGGGTTGAATTGTTTTTTTGGAACCAGGAACCGAATCGAAATATCTATTTTATTTTTTGTGAACCGAAACCGAACCATTAGTAAAAAAAACCGAACCGAACCAATACCATCGGTTTGGTTCGGTTTATCGAATTTTCGGTTTCACTGTGCACCCCTAACTACTATCATGCGTGGGATGTCTCGCAAGCCGAATCCAAACAAGGAACCCTCTCGATACACTATTGTATAGCACTATCGGTCGCTGAGATCCGCCAGTCCAGAACCCATGTCTATAACGTGTTCAATTAATTTTGTAAGCCTCTCCAGGTCTTATAGTCGCCCGTTTAACCATATTTAAATTCAAAGTGTCACAATTTCTTTAGTATTTTTCGTCGTGAAAATAAACATAAATGCCAATTAGTCACACCACATTCGAATATTAAATTTAATTATTTTCGTAAATATCAACGCAGACCCAATGGTTTAAAGCTCTCCCGAGGTAAATTTCCATACCCTTACATACGAGGCATTATAGGTGCCTATCCCTCAACTCACAGGTGAACTAATGTAAAGCGTTTAAATAAAACGGAGTCTACCCTCTCCAATGTGCAAACGAGACATCATCTACTAAAGGGGTAGTGTGCACTAGTACTAAACTAAGTATGTCCTACAAAATAAAAGAATTAGGGATCATAGCATCACTGTCGATGTTGGCACTGGTCCCTCTGAGGTGATACACGCGCCCGTGCTGGAGCTGCGATTGCTGTCCCTGAGGTGGAGCGGGTAGCGCTAGCGCGGCTGGCACTACCGCCACTGGTTGTACCTACAGTGGTCGGCACTCCCCCTAGGGTGCCTGGTGTCCCCACTGTCCCCCTAACTCCTATGCCGCTCGATTCCCCCGAGGGCACCTCCTAGTGAAGTGGCCTTTCTCACCACGAACAAAGCAATTACCCTATAACCGTGCTTGTCTGGTTATAGCCCCTATTGGCCCTGATCTTGATTCCCTTGGCCCTGGTGGCCTCTCTACTGTTGTCCTTGGCCCTGTATGTTCCCATTATCTGAACCCCTAGATTTCATGTGTGGCTCCGAAGGTTGAGGGCCCAAGATTGCTGGGCCTCCTGACTATTACTCCCATTCGCCCTATTCTGCTGGTTGGACGTCTCAGAGCGGTGTATTTTTTTCCCTTATCTTTTTTAAATGCCCTATAATCCTGACAATGCATTAAAGCATCATTCACTACCTGTTTATATGTAGTGAAAGTCGGATTCCCCAATAGTGATTGTCTGATGAGCCAGGTTATCACTGACACAAACTTCTCTATTTTCTTCTGCTCTGTACTCACATCCTCCTTAGCAAAATAAGAAAGAGCAGTAAAATCTTCCTCGTATTTTGTCTATGATTCTCTGCTTAAGGTTCATGAACTTCTTTTGCATCTTTGATTGCATTGCCCGAGGATAGTATTTCCCCTCAAATCTCTCCCAAAACTCATATATGGTAAGAATGTCCTCTCGACAATCATCGTAATTGCTTCCCACCATTGAAGTGTGGCTCCCATTAATCGAAATGACTCCAATATCTTCTTATGCATGGGTGTGCACTCTATCATCCTTAAGTGTCACTGAATATCTCTCTGTCACCTATTCGCCGCTAGAATATTTGAATTGCCCGCAAACTCCGGCGGTTGGACTTTAGTAAAGGCCTCCCTCACTCTGTCCCACATGTAACCCAAGAATAAGGATAACGAGGGGGCGAACAAAAAAACTAGAAAAAAAAGAATGGAAAGTAGAAAGGAGTCGAGAAAAGGGATCCTAAAAAATCATTCAAGGTAGTTAAAACGATGTTCTCCGAACCAATTTATAAGATTTTTTTACCAAATCAAAGGGAAGTAGTATTTTAAATGGCCCGAGAAAATGTTCAGCGATCCAAAGAAGAGGAACCCAACACTGAAATATGCATATCACATATTTACAGTCACACGATAGAAAATTGCAAGGCACTAAAGTCCCATCTCGAGGATCTAGTAAATGCTGCTCACCTAAATGACTTTATATAGAAAAAGGAAGACACCATAAAACCTGTGCACAACCAGTGGCCAACGAACATCCTTGAGGTTAATATAGGACATGAATTTGTGATAATCCATGGGGTCCAAAGAGTGGACAAAGTCTTGGATGCGTGTTTGGGCCATGAGTTCGTAGTGAGTCATGAATCGTCAAATCCAAGACAAATAAAGGGGAAAGCCTTTAGGATGAAAGTTATTTACTGAAAAAAAAGACCTTACCCTGGGAAAGGTAGTTTCCCTGTCTAGGCTAGAGGGATCTCCAATCTTATTGAGTTCCTTAAAGTGGATATATACCCCCTATATAAGGTCATCCTCGACATAGGGTGGTTAGATGTCATGATGGTTCTATCATCCACCTGTCATCAAAAAATAAAGTGTATCACTCACAAAGGAGTCATGAAGATATGCGGGAAGTAAACTTGGCCAGAAAATTCTTCATATTGGCCATCCGACCTGAGCAAGAGAAGAAAAAGGAAGAGCAATAGAGCCAGAGGAGGGATCAATGCCTTCTATTAGCAGCAGAAATATGGGTGACTTGGTGTTAAAGAAACTTGGATTATCCCTAACGACCACGTCATGGAACCCCTGCACGAGATAATATTTGATGATAATCAGCATGAAAAGAAATTCATGATCGATAATTCACTCACAAAAAATAAGAGTTGGTTTATTTCCTCAAAGGCAATTAAGACGTGTTTCTATGAAGGCCATATGACATGTCGGGGATAGACCTAGAAGTGATTTGTCATAAGCTCCATGTGGATATGCTACATCCACCAGTGGCTCAAAAGGTACGATGAACTACGCCCGAGAAGGCTAAAGCTATTGAAAGGAAGTGGAAAAACTTCTGGAGGAATAGTCCATAAAAGAATTTTAATTCTCCAAGTAGTTATCAAATTTTATAGTCGTAAGAAAGAGCAATGAGAAGTGGAGAGTCTGTATAGACTTCACTGATCTAAACCATGCATGTCCAAAGGATAATTTCCACCTGTCAAAGATAAACTAGTTAATCGACGCCACCACTAATCATAAGCATATAAACTTCCTCGATGCCTACTCTAGATACTATTGAATCCCTTTGTTCGCTCCCGACCAGGAAAATACCTTGTTCATCACCACCCTCAGGCTATATTTCTATAGGGTGATGTCGTTCGGATTAAATAACATTGGGGTGACGTACCAGAGACTCGTAACAAAGATGTTTAATGGGCGTTTGGGAGATACAATGGAGGTATATGTTAATGACATGCTTATAAATAACTGGAGGAAGGGGGAGTACCTTGCAGACTTATAAAAAACTTTTGAAGTGATTTGTTATTACAGAATGAAGCTGGATGCGACGAAGTGCTCCTTTGGGGTATAATCGGGAAAGTTCCTCGGATACATAATAAGTCAAAGAGGTATCGAGTCAAACTTTGACCAAATTAAATCCATCAGGAAGGTGTAGCCCTCAAGACTGTGCGTAAGGTATAAAAGTTGACTGACATGTTAGCCGCCCTCAGCCACTTTATATCCAAGTCATCAGAGAAGCGATGACCTTTCTTTCAAGCACTTAAGAAATAAAGAAAATAAGGAAGCGTGTAACGATGAAGGCACAGGGGCACTTGAAGAAATAAATAATATCTGAGAAACGACCACTGCTGACCATTCCAGATGACAGAGGCCCTTTATACTTGTATCTAGCGGTATCTATTGGCACTGTTAGCTCAACCTTGGTTTGTGAGAAGAATGGGGGTCAGGTTCCGATTTATTACGCGAGAAAAATATTATTCAATGTTAAAAATAGATACCTGCCATTGGGGAAGCTCGCATACGCACTGGTGGAATCCTTTTAAAATTTGAAGCACTAGTTCAAAGCATGCACCATCATCATTCTAACCTCCTTCTCTCTAAAAGCAATGCTCAGGAAGGCCGTCTCTAGAAGTCGAGAGGTTTGATATTCAGTTTTAGCCTAAAACTTTGATCAAAGGGCAGGTCATAACAGACTTCATCGTAAAATTTATCTATGATCAAGAACCACAGGAGACCAAAAACGGAAGTATATACTCTGTCCCACAGCCAATCCAAGAAGGAGATATATGGGTTGTATGGTTATGGAGCCTCGAACTCCAAGGGGGAAAGAGTGGGCATGGTACTGGTATCTCGAGATAAAATAGTTCTCAAAAAAGCAATTCGTTTGGGACTTAAAGCCTCTAACAACGAAGTTGAGTATGAAGCCTTACTCGGCAAATTATGAAAAGCACTCTCCTTGGGAGCCAGTCACCATGGTGTCTATTGTGACTCAAGGCCGGTATCAAATCAAATATCAAGAGACTATAGTTCCAAGAATGAGAATTTTACCGCGTACATTGAGGAAGCTCAATAATTAGTCTCCCAATTTGTGCATGTACAAGTGCAACGATTACCAAAAGGGAACAGTAGTCATGCCAACGCACTGGCCACACTCGCTTCAGTGGCAAAGATGGATAAAAAATAAAGGATTGAAGTGGAGTACCCCAACGAGCCTAGTATTAATAGAGGGAAATTTACTATGCGTTACCTAATGGAAAATGACATGCCACTGCCAGTTGACAAGAAAGAAGTGCATAAGGTACTGGTGAAATATTATCATTTCCACCTAGGGGTAGACAAGAAAATTTATCAACGCTATTTTCAAGGCCTTACCTCCAATATGTGCACCCAGACGATGTTAAACAGACCTTTTACTAGCGTTATAAATGATACGTGGTATCCACACATGAGGTAGATCGTTGGAATTTAAGACAATGAAAGAAGGATACTGATGGCTATACATGCAAAAGGACACAATCTCTTATATTAAAAAAATACAAGACCTGCCAACTCTTCTCACCGTTGGTGCACTAACCGTCTAGCGACCTCAAGTTCCTCACGAATCCTTGGTTATTTGCCCATTGGGGACTTGACATCATCAGTCTGTTGCCCTCACCTTTAGCAGTAGAAAGTACCTACTGGTCGATATTGACTACTTCTCTAAATGGGTTGAAAGGGCACCCTTGGCAAACATCTTAAATATCTATATAATCAAGTTCATATGGAGGAACATCGTAATATGATTTGGAATTCCTCGGATCATCATTACAGATGACAGGACTCAGTTTGAGAGCAACATATTCCAAATCTTTTGAGACTAACATAATATTCAGCATTGTGACAGCTCAGTGGTCTATACCGAAGGCAACGGGCAGGTAAAATCTTCCAATAAGACAATCTTTGATAGAATGGAAAAAGCAAAGGGAGCTTGGGTTGACCAACTCCCCCATACTTTCTGGACATTTCGAACAACACCCTGACTATCAATGGGGAAACACTTTTTACCTTGGATTATGCAATGGAGGCAGTGATTTCACTATAATTAGGTCTGCCGACCATGAAGTCCACCTTGGCCGATCAATATCTCAACAATGAAGCAATTAGAGCAGAGCTTTGACTTGGCCGGTGAAAAAAGAGAATTGACTCTTGTAAAGCTTGCCTCTTACTAATAACAGTTGGCTAAACAGTACAACAGGAGGGTGAAAGTAAGAAGATTCAATGGAGAAGACTATGCATTATGAAAATTTATGAGTAGCACCAAAAAGCCCTTCGATGGGAAACTAAGGCCCAATTGGGAAGGCCCCTTCAAAGTTATTCGTGACAATTTGATAGGAGCCTACCACTTAGAAACAATGGAGGCCATAGAGGTTCCCCGAGCTTGGAATGCATCCAATCTGAAGAAATTTTAGTTTTAGATTTTGTAGTCCATGACAACTTTTTTCGTTCATTTCAATTTTAAAGTTTCTTTAAGAAGTTTATTTTAACTTCTCGCGCTCATGATTTGTTTCAAGTGGCAAATAATTAGTAAAGGAGACCAATTAATTGAACGAGTTCTCTTTAACATATTACTTATCCATGTGATAGTTATCTTCTTTTAAAATTATCTTCTTTCAAGACCAACTAGTTGAGCCATCGAAAATCAACTCTAGATATAGGTTGGCCAACACAAAAAAATTTACGAATAACAAAACATGAATAATTGCTTACTGCTGGTGAAAGGCCTACTGGGAAACCTTATGCATCCATGAACTACTAAGTCACAAAATCCTTGCTGGGGAACGACTCCACAAATAGGTGATTTTTCACCTTTTTAGTTTTAGGCCTAGGGTTAGATGTGACGAAATCATATATAAGGTAAGACCACAAGACCACACATTATATAAAGGTGCAAAAATATAAAAAATTCCATTAACATCTCTAAGTTATTATATGAAAATTAAGAAAAGTAAACGATTTATAATAAAATGTTGAATATGGCCAAATCAATTACACGATCGAAATGGCTCATTCGTTGATGGCCCACCCAGATTCGCCCTATCAACCAAATGTTGAGGTCATTAGATTTCTTCGTCTCCATTAAGTCTAAAGTTGTAAGGTATTTTGAGGCTGATCGAAATGGCATTCATTGGTATTCACGACACATCAATCTTATAAGGAGGATCTTGATGGTCCAAGCAGCCAAGATCATACAAATACCACCGCTCATAATCCCATGGGATCTTTACCACAGCAAGAGCATTGAGCCAGCTGTGCTTATAACCAATATTTCGAGCATCGCTCAGAGTAGAACTATATTGAGAAGAGCTTCGGCGTAGCCATCCATCCAGACCTGGCGAGGTTATTTGTGGAATTGCAACATAAAACGATCAACTTTCTTGTCCAGACTCTTGATAGTTAATACTTTATTAAGTAAAGTTTTATTGGTCCCCTCTAGCTCTTTTTCTTTGAAATTTTCCTTCTGCCCTTAAGAAGAAGAATGAAACTTGGCGTTCTTAGCCTTCCATAGCTCTTCCCTCAGTCGAGCATTCTATTTCTCCAAAAAGGAAGTGCCCTCCGTAACTTTTTTGCTCGACCTAAACTTTTGGATGCTCTCAAGATTGGTCGTCAATCATTATTCCCTTTTTCAAGGATAGTGGTGACCTCTCTAGAGCCAACTAGATCAGCACACAGAGTAAATTTCACTCCTTGAATGAGTAGATTCTATAACGGACACCTCTCGTCAAAGTCACTCTTTCCTGTCAGATCGACAAGATTTCATTTGAAGTTGGATTTCAGGTTAGACAACGACTCTTTATGGCTGGATTAAGTAGTAAAAATCATTTCATGAAAGGCAATGTTGTTCGTAACTACCTAATGAAGAAGGCGACGAAGCCACATATATGCCTCTTTTGAGCTGGCACATCAGTACCTAGGTGCTCGTCAAGATCCTCATCCTCCTCCTCATCATCATCATCATGACCAAAGGCAAGCAGTCTCCTATGAATATATTAGAAGTCGCTCTAAACAATGATCAATACTGAAGGCCTTATGTTAAACTACATAAATAATTAGGCGGATATATGAGCTCGTTGAATAAAAAAGAAGATTTGCAAAAATCAAATGAGACATTTATGTTTGAACCAAACCATTAATTCCATTAAAAGGGATTATAATTGGGTCAAGCTCGTACATCAATGGGAAACAAAGTAGAAAATATAACATTCCCTAACATAAGATCCCAATAAGTTGTTTTGTCGACATTCTCCTTCTCGGTCGCGCGTTCAACAGTAGTCTGGTTGAGGTCGATCGCTTTCTTATTAGTTACCTGAGTTTGATCGGCAACCTTCTCCTCTGCAATGACCTCATCAGTGTCATCCTCAACTTTTTCCTAAAATTCTGGGTGATAACTTGGAAGATGTTCATTAAAGAGGTTTGATCCCTCAACTGTGTGTAATACCCCATACTTTTACGTCATTTAAATTAGTAGAATTACAATAATGAATTGCTTGAATAATATCGTGCATGATTAGATTATATTTCACGTGTTGCATTGGTAGAATAATTAATTCACATGATTTATTTATATTAAAAAAATAGTATAATAAAAATGTGTGATTTATTGTATGCCCATTTGAGTAGGTTTCAGAGTGATTTAAAAGCTTGTTTATGTATTTTAAACATCCTAAGTTGGTCTCGGGAGATAGGTATACTCTTAGGGGAAATTTCAGACCATTTTGGACTTATTTGGGGCCCCATAAATGGGCCTTATAGGGAGATACTAGACTAGGGAGTTTAATTACAATATAAGGTAACCTAATTAGGTTTTAGATCCACTCTTAAGCCAACCTAACAGCCACAAACCCTATGGATAAATCACCAAGTTGGGAGAGGAGCAAAGAAGAATGATTTTTTAGGGGAGAATCTTTCATCCATCTTCTAAGGCAAGAATTTTCTTGCAAAACCTTTTTTAATATGCTTCTCAATTTATAAACTTGTATCTCATATAATTTTAGGTTTGTAAACTTATTGGGGAATCGATTTACATATGGATTTGGATATAGGGTTGTTTTGAACTAATTGGGGCTAATCATGTTTTGAAAGTTAAAGACCATGGTGATAAACCCGTAATTGGCATCGTATAATTGAAGAAAATACTATTAGAATCCATGTGATAGGAATGAATTCCATTTCTGAATTAAACCATGATTTGAGTTAGTATTTTGAGAATCTTGAATGAGAATTAGGAACCTTTTTAGTTTAGACAACTTATATTTTATAAGCTAATTACTTGAATTAGTAGGAACTATCATGACTAGATTGGTTATAAATCAGTGTAAATATATTCCCTTGATTGGTATCGACAGGGTGAATTGATTCGGCTCCTTGACTAGAATCGATTCGACTCTTGTACTTAGGCCGAGTCAGACGGGGAGAAATGTTCATGGGATTTTTACGAGTTCATTTGAGTATGCTGGTGGTTATCCAAGTGAGGGGTGACTGGTGTAATTGAGGAAAAGTGTTGTTAATCATTAGGTAATAATTTTAGTTAACTAAATTGTTAATATTGAAGATAGGGAATTGTATTTCGTGGATTATGAAATCAAGTTGAATTAGATTAACGCATGAGAGATGTAATAGTTTTTTAGGATAGTTACATATGTATTTTGTGCTTGTGTGTGCATACCCATATTCGTGATGAGTTAGTTACATCATTTACATTTAAACAAAATCATTGTTTTACCCATTACTTGCTAACCCAACCCGATCCCTTAGATTTGGCAGTGAAGTCCTGATACTTAAAAAATCTAAACATAGGAACCATGAGAAAAATATCTCAGTGAATGCATCATTACTGCACTATTGCATAAACTTATATACAATAAATCATATCCATATAACAATGTATAGTCTTATTCGGTCCATTCATAATGAATGACCCAACTTTTCGAATCATGATTCATTTATCCCGACTGCAATAGATAGTTCTCCCCTATTCCAGGTCGGGGGGGTAATCCCTTGTCTATAATAGACAATCCTCCCCCATTTCGGGTCGGTGAGTAACCTCCCGTTTGTGTAAACGTAAATGAACAATTTCATATTCACAATTTAATGATCATATCCATAACAATGTTCATATACATCTTTTCAGTGAGTACACTCACATTGGGTTATCAACTATATGTTTGCATTTCTCTCGGGTGGAGCTGAACTTAGTGGATTAGACCTTAAATCTTGGGAACACTTTTGTAATTTTCTTAGAATTTTTCATAGCTTTCCTTATAACTCTTTCTTCCTCAGGCTTCTCTTTTCTCTCTCATCAAGCCAAATATTCTTTAAGCAGAACCAAGGGTTATAATTTATGAATAAAGAGGTGATATCAAGATGTTAAAGTTGGCCAAATCAGCCTCCCTCTCCAACCAATCAAATTAAAACATTTGGTGTACTAAAAGATAAAATACTACTTAAAAGGATGGACAACTTTGCCCTCGATTCGTAAATTCGGTATAACTTCTTAATGTGACATCCCTTTGACATATAGTTTGTTGTGTTACAAACCCAACTCAGTTATCTACAACTATGTAGTATTTACCTTTACCAAATTGTCACATTATAAGGGTCAAAACTAGTCTCTAACGTGAACATTCCTGCCGAAAATCTTAAAATTTTGTTGTTTGTAACCAACTTGATATTTCATGAGTTTTGAAGGTACAATTAGACTAAAATATAATAACCTAACATCATATATATTAATAAAATATTATCTATATCACATAAGGTAAGCATGATTCAAAGATAATTTATCATAGTTATATTCGGGTTGTCGTACACCTTTTCGTGATGAGAGAAGTAATATGACCTGATCCATCTACATCGTGTGGGTATGGACTGTAGGTGGTGTCACTGCACAGTGATCGCCCCACTTATGTGTGTTTTATTTAAGCCCGTTAGGCGATGGAGTCCTCCGGACTTACCGATAGAAGCACAAGGTAGACACTGAGGGTAGACACCTTTAAGTGTTATATATATATATATATATATAAGTATCACGTAAATAACATATGTAGTCTAATAAAGTAAACTTTTTTCCAATGAACCCTATATTACATAAAATACATTATGGGATCTGATTGTATTTATATAGGGGTAGTATCATGGGGGGTTAGTCTTTGTGACTGAGATCGTATACGTGTAGGTAGTGACCTTTCTAATTATTATGATCATTTTTCGTTATTATTTAGTATGGTAGGGTGTAGACCATTTATCATTTTATGTCTTGGGTTGGGAATACGAATAGTATTGCACTTAGAAGATGGATGAGATACTTATTGCATGTGAGAGCCGATGGGTGACATATATTGCGAATTAACTTCATTATTAAATATTGGTTTTTAAAGTTGATTCTTGAAACTTTAGGGATCTAATCTAAATTTATCAAAATTATTTTATAGGTTTTCCTATACATGGTTGGCAGGGTTGACAAATTATCAGACTTGCAGTTTCAGTTGCTTAACGAATTCGATTATTACATTCTAGTTTAGGTTGCTACTTTTTTTTTCCATTTCAGTCATTTACATTTAAGATATTGTATGGGCATAAGCCCGAGACTTATTTAGCTCAGTCGGTTTATTTCTAGTCATATTAGACAGATGTTTTATATCAGTAAGAGTTAGGACTTATGTATTAATGCAGTTTATTATTTCATTTCCTCACTGTATGTGTGGATGTTTTAATTTAAATAAGATCTTATATTACGGTTTGATGCTAAGAATGGTATAAATTGTTAAATAATTCCCATTCTTAGCGTATTGTGTGTGGCCAACCTTTATGTGGAAAATGGAGGTTGTCACAGTTGGTATCAGAGCATGGTTCTAGTCTCCTTAGGAGTTGTGTTGTGCTCATTATGTTCTGCATTACATTATTTGATATATTGAGTCCTATATCTAGTAATCATTGTACTCTTTACGATATATTACTAATACGAACTGTAATTTCTTTCAGATGAAAAAATCTCGACGAGGTAGACCATGATATGCTACCAACAAGGCTGCATACTATAAGGCTTAGTAGGATTCAGAGCCACAGTCACAGCCATCACTGATAGAAATTGCCACTATAGTTACTCATACCGTCTCTACAGTAATGGCTGTCAGGCTTCAGCACTTCCAGCCATAGCAACAACCACCCCCACCCCCGTAGTATGTGATTCTACTTGTTCAGCTGCAGGGCACCATTTGGGAGAGAGCGAGATAGGCCTTTACTAAGGGCCACCCACCAAAGTTTGCTTGGAAATATTTTAGTGGCAAGTCAACGGAAGAAAGATATCCTAAGGCACTTAAGGATGGTAGAGTGCACAAGCAGATGTTAGCTTCATTCAGACTTGTAGGAACAATCCTACAATAGTGAGAGTTAGTTATCACACTGGAGTTACGATACATGATAACTATCGATGAGTTTTAGGCTAATTATGATGGGAAATATTTTCCACCCGCAGTGAAGTTAGAAATGAGGAGGTGGTTTATGCACTCGAAGCAGGAGAATCGCACTGTATCAGAGTATAAGGAAAAGTTTACTGCACTATCACTGTTTATCGCATATGAGGTGAACAACGAGGAGAAAAAGATAGAGATATTTATGATAAGCCAGCTTGACACATCAGGAAATCCCTATCGGGGATCCCAGATTTTACAAAAAATACTTAGATGGTAAATGACACTTTATTGCAGTGTCAGGACCACCGGTCGTTCCAGAAGAGTAAGGTTGAGAAGAGGTCCAATTCAGATTCATTGAGCCAGCAGGGCAAGGTATATGGGAACGGCAATTAGGGAGTCCAGCAGTATCAGGGATCCCAGTTAGGATATCAGTTCAAGAAGAACATGGGTTTCGATGATCGGAACAAACAGGACCATCAAGGCCAAGGAAAGCAGGTGAGAGGCCATCATGGCCAGTGGCAGCAGTGTGACACCCCGCCCAATTAAATACCGGGTGATCAGTCATTTATTAAATTAAATCAAAATATCTAGTTGGTTCATTCTTAGCATCATTGTCGAAAAACATTTACCTTATTAATCACCTAATAATTAATTAAGCTAGTGTAAAAAACTTTGAATCTTTTTAAATCAACATGCAACAATTCAAATTAAATAATAAACCACATTCCATGCATACGAAGAATAATGAATAACTGAATAACAATTGAGACTGGATAAAACACACCAGTCGAAATCCAACATAATAATGTCTGAATAAAAACTAAATCCAATAACTGAAATAAGGAAGTACAATCTCTGAGATAGCTAAGCTAAGAGTGGGCGATATGCCCTGACTGAAATAACTGCAACGGCAACGCTGGATAGAAAAGAGTGGAGGCGTCTAATATCAAGGACCTGTAACTTCCACAATAGCTGCAGTGCGCCAAGCTTGAGTGAACTCCTAGGCTGGACATCCCTGTGGCGGGACACCTACAATAATATACTTACGAAAAATAGATTTGCAAGAAACGGGTCATAGGCCGAGTGTAAAATGGTTTGAAAACATTTAGCAACTAATTAAAATGCTGAGAAGCAAAAACTATATACATGTTAGCTTTTCGGCTCTCACTTGAGATTCTAACTTCTCAACTATTGTGCACGCCTAACGTACTTATAACCCATTCTAGTTACTGTTATCATATTTAACTAGTTTGTAATCATAAGCCTTCTAAATTATCCCACAATTTGTCACCCGTATTTCCCATATATTACATTATTTTGTATTTCTATTTCTTTCCAACTCAAGTAATAATTCCCCATTTAATAGTTAAGTGTTCACAGCTTAAATTAATTTAGATTCCTCTATCTTTATCATCTACTAAATTTGCAAGGTAGAATAATATCACACACACACACACATAAATATATATGTGTGTGTGTGTGTATACTAATACGGCACCCATAGGCTCAGTTGCGGTGCATGCATACTCTGCTATCAAGTCCCGGTACATATCGTACTAAATAAGGACAATCGGTTCGGTGTCTCTCTCGGACCATAAATACAAATCACACATAAATGGAGGCGAACATAGTTCTAGGCCTTTGGGTTACACACATACCTACGCACCCAAATGACCGTACACATCATTGTTCTCAATAATGATGATCAAACCTAAATTCTATGTTCTGAGGTACCATTCTAAAATCTCCCAAACGGCTCATTAGGATAAGACTGTCCCCTTTCAAAACCTTCCGCGATAGTAAGCAGCGTAGGTATGTCATTCACATAAGAAATCATACAATAGGTGTTCACCCCACCTATATATTCATAAAATTAATATGGTATATGCACGTCCCATATCTCAAGTCTCATACGTAGTATATTTATATCTCTGATATCCCACATATTAATGAATTACAAGTTTAATTCTCATTATAGAGTATTTCTCACCACTCGAAGTATACACATTGTTGTACCCATAATATCAGTAGGTAACTCACTATATCCTATTGGTCTAAGTCATCGTTTCCCTCAGATCCTCGTGACCCGAATTATTCTCTAAATCAGGTAATTCTCTCAATTTTGCCAAATTACATTTAGCCCTAAATTCCCAATTATAAGACTAAGTCCAACACCTAAACTAGGCCTACTGGTATTCTAATATAATCCTAAATATATTAAAATAATTCCCACAATTTAATCCCAAATGATTTCCCAAGGATTATAAACAAAAGGAGAAAATTGGCCAAAACTAGGCAACCGAATCGATTTGCCTTACCGAAGAGATTTGGCCAAGATTGAATCGATTCGCTTCTACCTCTAGACTGTTAAGGGTTTCACCATTTTTAACCCCGCAAACCTTCATTACACCATCCCAAACTCCCAACCAAAGGTCCATAACATCAAAGCAATATATATGGGTAATTCCTAACGTACCAGAATCATCAAAACACAATTTAATAATCAATAAATTCCCAAATCTAAATTTATATCTTAAAAACCCTAGTTAATTAAATTTTAATCAAGAAAACCATAAAACCCAAATTTCTTCACTGATATACATCATAATTTCGTGTACTTCTACTGCATACATGTAAGAATCATTCCTATATCAATTTCCAATTCAAGGGTTCAATATATAACTTCCAAATTCATTCATATTACATAAAACTCACGGGTAATTTAACCTAGACTAACATGGATATCATACATGTTATAATTTTGAAAGTTTAAACAGTTACATGATATGGTAGGTCTGATTCGTTAATGAAGATGGGTATAGGTGTGATCTTCTCCTTCCGATCTACGTAACAGTGGTGGTTTGGGTGCACAAGGATGTGAGTTGGTGGTTCTAGCCTTTGGAAACTCTTATCCTCTTCATACTATGGCCTTTCTGTAACTTGTGTGTTTCTAAGACTAGAAGACATAGCCTAGAAGCTGATAAAGGTCTCTCAAATTCGTAGGTATAATTCTCCCAAAAATGTAAATGACCAAATTACCCCTCCGGGGTTACGGCATGGCCTGAAAGTGCTCTGGGACCCTAACTAAACCCCCGGGTAGACTTTTCTGACTATATCGAACCTTTCAGACTCGATGTTACACTCAAAATGACCATTTGGATGACTTAAAATTAAATTAATTGTTATTCCATTTAATTAGGTTTCGACACGACTGACACGCGCATCTCGACTTAATTATCATAACTGTCATATTTTTCACTCGCTACAGTTTTAATAAATTCATAATCACGTATTACTTTATTCACTAAGTAATATTCAATATAATTCATCTCAATAAATACTAACCCTTATCTCGCTAGTTAATATTTATTTTAATCTAGATTAATTATCAATTAATTTCCCATATTTAATTTTAATTAATCCCACATTTAAAAATCATTAAAATTACCGGGTGTTATATACTTCCCCCCTTATAATGAAATTTTATCCTGAAATTCAGAAAATAAAAGTATACCTGGTACGAACAACTCTGGATATTTTTCGCGCATTTCATCATCGCGCTCTCGAGTAGACTCATTGATATTATGATGTTCCCATTGGACACGCAAACCCCCATAACTTAGAACTTTGATCGTTCCGAGCAATATAAAAGAATCAAAAGCATGGTCAAACTCTAACTAGGGATAAAATACCTATTTCGCGGGCAAGCGATTGCATTTAGCATATGCAACAAGCCTTTAAACCCTTAGGTTACCCTAGTAGAACAAGTTGTGTCTCGTGAGGGTTTGTAGTGAATATACCCACAAAATTTATTTTTGACTCAATAAAATTCAAAATATCTGAAAATTGGACAATTTAAACTCCCCGAAAAATCATATTCACAAGTCTCAAATCGTAGTGTGTGTGCGAAGTCGAAAATCAAACCGTAAATTTTCACCGATTAATCATTATGTTACTTTTCAAAAATTCATTTTGATTTCAAAATCTCACGGATACACTCACAAACGAATTAATTGGAATGTGACCATTTTCTCGCGGTATGCGTGATATACAAGAGTAAATGTAATGGACAAGAATTCACGCACACAACTTTAAAAAACGAAATATTTGAGGTAAAGATCTCTTCATTGGATTACGGTCATTGGAAAACGGGAAACATCATCTCTTTTTCATGCCATGTAATCTCTTTTATTATCTTTTCGTGTCTTAGCTTTCCACGCGGTAATTAATTTTGCAAGATGGACTCGGTTAGGACTTTTTTGGGTTTTGAGGTGCATTGGGTATAATGAGAAATGGTTGGGAATTTTAGAATTGAATTTTTTTCTTATGATGTCCATTAGTGCTTTTTCTGGGCATTAGCTCATTTTTTATTTTTTTTTCACACTTTTATTTTTTTTCCTTGCTATTTTTGCTGAGCATACTTCTATTTTTCGTGCCCCTTTTTATGCATTTATGGACTTTATTTATGACTTTTCACTTTTCACAATTCCGGGTCAATTAGGTTTTACGGGTTATCAAACGAAAGGAGAAAGATTTTATACTCAATTGTGGTTGCAAAAAGGGATGAAATTTTCATTACTTTTTCTGGTCAATATTTTTGGGTGTCAAACGAGGGCCTACTTCATTGTCCTAATTGCTAAATGCTTTACCATATGCGTCTCAAGATTAATTTAAGTTTAGAGATATATTTTGCGCGCTTTTCGAGACAACATCGCATACATTTTCCCCAATTGTTCAAAGAAAAGGTATTTAGATCCTCAATAACTTTTTAAAATGCTGAAATGAACTTTGAGTTAACCATTAACTCGAATTGATTTAAAAACTCTCAAAAAGAGATAGGCTCGAGTTCTCACCGGGTTGGTTAATCTCCACACTTATTCATTAAGTCGTCAATTTCGCTCAATTTCCATCTTTGGTTAATTTCGGCTTTGTGCTTTTGATTTTTTTACAACCTGAGACAAAAAATTCGTGACATTTTTTAATCTTTTAAATTCCACTTTTCATTTATTTTGAAGAAGAATATTTTTTTCTTTTTTAAAAAAAATTTAATTTTTCTGATTTTTTTTAACCTTTCTAATTTTTGGAGGGGGCATTTTTAAAAATTTGTGAAGTTTTAGAAATACGCACTTGTCACCCCCCTAACTTAGACTTTTGCATTGTCCTCATGGAAAAAGGATGAAAATCCAACTAAAAGCGAATTAAAAGTGCGAAGAAATAAAACGAATAAATAGTGAAAATGCATATTTTTACATAACTCGCAAACCACGTGTTACAAAAGATAGGGATACAAAACAACCAACACTTACAACCAATTCAAAAGGAAACACAAACAACAAACACACAAAACACCATACATGGCCTTCATTGGGGCGGTGGGCGGGAGCTACTGGGTGCGTTAGGATCATATGGGTCATAAAAATATGTAGGTGGTGGCGTACCGATAGATAGACGATGCATCTCAGCCTGAAGATGCGTCATTATACTAATGTCGCGTTGATATGCGCGATGGTCTTCACAATTCTCAGTCATAAACCCCTCAAAATGTGCCTCGAGAGAGATAATTCGGGTGGTGAGATATTCTCCTCCCGACATATAATCTGAATCGGCATCCTCATCGTACTCCTCATTGCCTTCTCTCATCACAATGCCCTCCTCTTCTTCGTCGCCTCTCATCATCATCACTCTCATAATCGTCTGAATCATCCTGAGCTGCCCTTCATGCCCGTAGAATCTCCCGTCGCTTCTAACTTTTTATACGTGTGCCCTCCTCAAGTGGGTTTGAAAGGCAAGGAAAATCGACGGGAGGCTCAATGTCGGCATCCGCTAGGATGGAAGTGATGAGTGGGGCATACGGGAGAGGGTTTTTACCCTTTTGGTCCATGATCGTATCAAATATGTCTTTATAAATTGTAACAACCCAGGTTTTCGAGCGACTATTTTATACTATTTTGCCTGATGGGCTAATTTTATAAAATAGAGAATGTTGGAGTAAATATTATTTCCGTGATACTTAGGGATAATATTTACTATGTTTTAACTATTTACCGTTATGAGAAGGTAAATAGTGTTATATTGTGTATTATTGCGTCGTTATATGTAAAACGACGGTTATGACCTATATTTAAATTTGGGTATAATTAATGAATTAAAAATGGAATTGGAACGTAAAAATAGTTCACACTTTCCCGAATGCCAAAATAGGGGGTGCGGTTGTTTTTAGAATAGCCGAGATAGTCGAAATAAGTGCCCAGTTGTAATTTTTGAGATTCGGGCATTTTAAGGGGTTATGACTCAATTAAGTGGTTACGAGTCATTTTAGAGGTGTATTAGCATTTAAGAGTGGGGGTTTATATTTTGAGACCCTTATAAATCCCCCACCCCCTTTCTTTTTCTTCATTTGTGTGAGAAAGCCAAAGGAGAGAGAAAGAGAGAAGAGAGAGTTGGGAGAAATAGAGAGAGAGAGAGAGAAATGGAGGATTTTGGGCCGGATTCCGTCGCTACCGGAGGTTTTTCGAGACAACGAACCTCGAGGAAAGTTTCTTACTTGCTAGATATTGATTTAATGTGATAATCTGCATGTGTAGTTAAGTTTTGGGAGGTTTAAACCATAAATGGGTTTTGGTTGATTTTGGGTGTTTAATCCTAAATCTTATGTTTTTATTTGATTTGAAGAGAAATAATTAGTTATTTGATGTGTAGGAATGATTTTATAGTAGTATTTGTTGTTGTGGTTGGGTGAAATAGCGGGTAGAAGCTTGGATGGCTTGTTAATGGCCGAAACAGCTTCTCGGAGAAGAAGCTGTCCGCCAGGATCGATCGATCGAACCTGGAGGATCGATCGACGGCCAGAGGTCGATCGATCGACCTCTTCTGAAAAGGTGAGGTTTTTCTAATTTTGTTTTAGCCCTTTTCTTTTAGGTTCGAGGCTTAGGAACCTTCCCTTGGGAAGTAATGGGGAGTCCTAGAGGGTTGTAGTGGGTAGACTACTGTCCTAGGCTAAGAATGGAGATTTGGGTTTACCCGAGGACTAGTTCGTATTAGGTTAATGTCCAATTGATATAGGAGGTTAACCTAAAGTTATATTGGAAGTTAAAATATTAATGTTGAACTTTTGGGAGACACTCCCTTATGGAGACTCACTTTGAGGGTTTATGAGATTATATAAACTATTCGAGGCTATTTTGAGGTTAGTGGCACTTTGGGTCTTAGGTCATTAATAAAATATGACTTAATAAGAATGATATGCACCTTCTAAAACTTGGTGCTGAATGGCTAAGTGAATGACTTTGGAAATGTAAAATATGAGTTTTCAAAAATGGAAAAAGTAATGTTTTTCATAAATGATAATTTATGGATACACACCTCTCTAAATCGCTATCATAAGGGAAGTCGTGCGCGTTGTGGTGAAGCCCCCTGGCTAATGATTGCAGGGTGGATATAGTACCTAGGCCATGTGAGCGTTTATTTATATACATTTTCTGCGCTGGTTAGGAGATTCCGGGTGTGGTCTTGACTATCCCGCAGGCACATGGTCGCTTCCCGACGTTTCGATAGGATCCCAGGTTATCTTGGAGGCCCTGGAAGATGATAGCCATTTAGGGGCGCGCACAGTGTGGAAACCCGGACGGGCGGTCTTAGATTGCGTTATATAATATGATATATAACTATGATTCAATAATGTGGGACATTATTGGTTATTAAAGCATTTTATGATAATAAAATGGCTTTAATTTACATTTCCCGGATAGAAGAAGGGAAATGGGATGTTAAATACATTTTCCGGATGGAAGAAGGAAAATGGATGATATGATATGAAAGTAAAGCATTTTATGATAATAAAACTTGCTTTGAATTATGTATTTTTCCCGGATGGAAGTAAGGAAATAAAATTTGGTAAAGAAAGTTTTGAAATGGGATTAATTGGTAAACATTTGATAAAATGAATTTACCACATATGTATATTCCTAAAGAAAGAATTAGGAATTGTGCCATTAGATTATGGATTGGGTTTATGTTTATATTTCTTGAGTATGCTGTAGTTGTGACCTCCCACACTTATGCACACATATGTATTTATTTATTATTTCGTGCTTAGGGTCTAATGGATCTCGACGATCAACCTTGCCTAAGTAGTAGTGTATCGGGGGGGTTCCTTGTTTGGATTTCGCTTTGCGAGACACCCCACGCACGAACAGGGCATAGTGTTGAGAATGGGGAGAAGTTAGCCCTTAGTACTTAGGGTTAACTAGAACATCTCACGATATTACGTTAGGTTGCTGCTAGATTGAGAGGTGAGGAATATTATTGTTATCTGCGAGAGAATTACGCACTTAACTGTCATGCATTTTAGTCACATGGTAATCATATCAAACCGGGCCCTGACCGGTATCTATATTTCTTTGTGCTACATATTCCTTGCCGTTACAGGTGCGCTTCCGCATGGACACCTTTATTTACATATTCCATTCCAGTTGTCATGGAGCTACAGCATGTTGCGGATGTTGTAGGATACTCGTAGTAGACGCTCCTCTCCATTGTACTCTAGTTATGTTCAGTACATTTTTATTCGGACGTGTTTGCCCAAGGTATTGCACTTATTCATTATACTGTATATATTGGATTGTAATACTTAATGTATTATTTGTATTGGTCTGTGCACCGACAGCTTATTCGGTGATTATTTATTGGATTGTCATACTTCATTTATCGATTTTAGATACCCACCGTTTTTACAAATGGGATTGTCTAAGTGTTTTTTTTTTACTTTTAAATTTTTTTTTGTTTATGACAATCCGTTTTTCTAAAATGATTGGTGGTTATCTCATACTATTATTTTAATCGACAGTGATGCTAAGAATGGACCATCTATGATTCCTGTGATTATTGGAGTATTGGGCTGGCCACCTATTATTTTAATAGGCGGGTTGTCACATAAATGATTTGGCCTAGGTGAATCGGGGTATTGGGGTCAAAGAGGTGATAAGCAAGGGTTGCTTGACACGGGTGCATAGCCGAGTCATTGGAAGTTTGGTGTATATTTGCGCATACAATTTGAAAGGTGAGGTGCGCTTTGTCGATTAGCCGACCCACCGAGAATGCCTCGGTAGCCCACGGTGTGCCTAGTGCAATGCGGGACATGCATTTTTCTTTATCAAGAGGAAGGAGGTGGTTAGGATATGTGTATGGGAAATGGCTTGGAACGTCTTTTGTTGCTAAAATCTGTATGAGAATATTAAAGGATAATGGAATGCGAATGCCGCCCATATACGCCTTGTAGACGTTATGACCGATGCGGACTAGGGAGCCATAAAAAGCTCGTACTTGGGTTGCCTACACCGCCCCGTGTGGATCATTGAGTAAACGGCACTAACCCTTCCCCACAAAGAGATTGGTGACATAATTAGGCATCTCGGGCCATAGCACTGTGCACTATATGTGTAGTTTACGAGATGGGCTGAAGAAGCGCTCACACCATACTCGTTCTTAGAGGGAGCGGTGTGCGACCCCTCCATCGTTGATAATCTTGACGGGGTCATATTTTTACGGAAGGTCTTGGTTGACCATGTTGACTGAAGGAAAATGGGCTTATGGGATAGTGAGAGAGAGTAAGAGAGTGGTGAGAGAGTAGTGGTGGAAGAGGGTGAAAAGGGGGCGTATTTATAGATGGGGGGATGTGGGTGGTTCTCTTTGGAGGGAAAAGGTTTGGGAGGGAAGGGGGAATGGGTTTGGAGGAAAAATGGATGGGGAGAGTGGTAGGGAACAATTTGGGAGGGAAATCGAGAGATTGGGTGAAAAGGGGGGTGAACCTAGGGAAGATAAGAAGTTGCAGAAACCAGACCGATCCAGATTCCCAGGACCGAACTGGACCGGTTTTTTTTTTATTTTTAAATTTCTCAAAAATGAACCGATCTGGGTTCCCAGGACCGGACCGGTCCGGTTCCCCGAAAGGCTATTTTTTTCCCTAACTTTGAATTTTCTTCTCTCTCAAACCTCGGATGTTCCTACCATTATTCCTATGCATGATCGACCTAAAACCTCTTAATGCTTACTCCAGACCCTATAAGATTTCTCAAAATGCATGCTGGTGTTCCTATCCCTAACCTCTCGTGACTTAACCTACCAATTCACAACTACCATACACAATAATTCACTCCATATGAGTCGGGGATGCGATGACGTCTCTTATCTCCACAAACTCACCTGACCCAAGAATGGGGTTTGTTACTCTCCTAGTTTCCCCCATTTTCCTGTCGCAGGTAAATAATCGGAACAAGTTAGGCCTAGTCCCATAGATAAGGTAGAGACCCTTGATCTCAGGATGACTCACTAGGAAGGGATCCTCGTGGTCAATAACTCTTTCTTTGCCTGCCTGCACCGACTTGGAAGGGGCATCTCGATTTCTTTTAATTTCAGGAGTGCATGGGTCGGGCTCTAATTCGGCTGATAGTCGAGTCTTTTTCTTAGTATGGGTGGATGGTCACAAAGAAGGAATTTATCTATCGTTTCTTGCCATTCGCTCTCTTTTAAGTGACTAAACAATTTCAAGAAAGGTTGGACTTCGACATTAAGGTTCTCATCCATCGGCCCAAATTATTTCTCAAAGTCCTCTAGACTCATATTGCCTAACTCTCTCTCTCATGATTAATTTCCCCGTCCTTTCGCTTGATCTCCTCAAATCTCACTTTCCCGCTTACGCATACGTGCTCGCTCTCACTCTCAATCGTGGTCACTAAACACACCTCTCCTACTTCTTTCTTAACGTCACAATAGCCGTTCTCACTTGGTGCAACAAGGCCTACCCCTATCGGCTCTCCCTTATGAGTCCTCTTATGCTCGTGTGATTCCTCGATAAGATCCGTTTCTCACGGTTCGCTTTCGTCACCCTCGTTCTTAATACTATTAAAGATATTTATCTTGAGGGTCATGCTCCCAAACATTAATTGCATTCTCCCACTACGAGTATTGATAAGTGCATTAGCCATAGCTAAGGATGGGCGGCCAAGAATGACAGGTACATGATTGCTCGGGAGAATGGATGGCTCCTCGTCCCAAATAACAAAGTCCACCGGGAAGTAGAAAGTGTCAATTTGGATGATCACATCTTCGACAATTCCCCAAGGCATATTCACAGAATGATCCACGAGTTGAAGAGACATAGTTGTGGGCTTAAGGGCCCCAAATCTAGTTGCTTATAGATGGAAATTGGAATATGGGAGAATTTTAACACTCGCCCCTAAATCTATTAGCGCTCTCTGGATTCGGTTCTTCCCCATGATGCACGAAATGATGGGAGCACCCGGATCTTTATATTTTAGCGAAATGTCACTCAAAAGTATCGAACTAATGTTCTGTGCTAAGAACACATTTTTCTTTATCTTTAGCCTACGTTTCACCGTGAGTAAGTCCTTAAGGAACTTAGCATATGCGGGAATTTGCTTTATGGTCTCGAGAAAAGGTAAATTGATCTTTACTTGTTTAAGAACGTCCCGAGCAGCGTCACGGGAGGTCCCTTTTTGAGCTAACCATTGAGGGAACGACGCAATAATGAGTGGTTTCACTATGATCTTAGGCTCACTAGTGTCATCCTCATCATTACTCTTCTTTAAGGGGGCATATTCGGCCTCTTTCGTGCTGGGCGAAACCTTCTTATTGTTCAGTTTGTCATGTGGGGCAGGTGATAAATCAACAACTCTCCCACTAGAGAGAGTGGTAATTGCACTACATTGCTCTAGATGGTCGTGGGGTGTAGTGATAACAATAGATTGACCTTGGGGTGGTCTTTGGCCTTGGGCCGGAAACTTACCCTTTTCTTGGATACTCATGGATGTTTGCAGCTTGGAGATGTTCGCATTGATGTCAGCAAACATGAGATCATATTTAGCATTGGTTGCATTTTGGGACTGGATAAATTGGGTTATAGTATCCTCGAGGTTTCTCTGCGGTGGTTTGATGTACGGTCTGAGAGGTGGTGCGTGCATATGTCCTTGCATATGTGGTGTTTGTTAAAAGTGTGGGGATGGAGGAGGGGCAATGTGTGAATTAGGATTCAACGCAACATTTTGTTGCCCATGCTAAAACCAGGATGGTTTTTCCATGAAGGGTTGTACGAATTTATGTGCGGGGCACCGAAATTACCCTTAAATCCTCTTACACCATTTACTTGCTCTTGAAGCATGACCTTATATGCGGGCACCGTCGGGCATTCCTCTGTTGAATGTATCGTCTCATAAATAGTGATAAGCACCCAAAAGTGTATATTTTATACCCCGTATAGATGCATTTTAGTCACTCGTATTAATTAAAAATGACCATATGTTCGTAATTATTTATTTCTCAGGTCAATACGCAGTTGTGGTACAAATAATGCTAAATCCAGTACAATTGCGATTCAATAGCGATCAAAAGCTTGCAACGAAGAAATCAAGGAGATCGCGAAGTCTAGAGTCCATTCTGAGCTTGCCCCGATGTGATCCGATACCCCGAAACAGTTTCGTAACCCAAACCTAAGCCTACACCGAGCCCAGATCATTCCCCGAGCCCCGTGTGTGTTGAGTTTGTACCTTTATTATTTTTTTAGATTTTTTTTAGTCATTTTATTTTTAGGATTTATTTTAGATTTATTTAGAAATTTCTAGGATTTATTTTCTATTTATTTTTATTTCTTTCTTTTGATTTTGATTTTGATTTTTAATAGTTTTTAATTTTTAATCTTTATTTTATTTTATTTTATTTTATTAGGATTAGTTTTTAGGAATTTATTTTCTAGTTTTATTAGATTTTGAATTCTTTTATTTTAGTTTTATTTTATTATGATTATATTTTTTTTAGGTTTAATAGAGTTTTATTTTAATATAGTGAGATGTTAGTTTTTTTATTCTTTAGTTTATTTTTATTTGATTTTTAGATTTTATTTCTTTTATTATTTGAGTTTTTTTTAGGATGTTATTTTTTTAGTTTTTTTAATTTTAATTTTTTTATTAGATTGTTTTAATTTTATTTTACGGATACAAATTTAAACACACACACACACTCACTAAACCCCCTACACTCAACCACACCCAAACAAATATTACTCACCCTCACCCCTACTTCCTACACCACACACACACAATCCCCTCCCACTTCTTCTTCAACCTTACACCAAACATTCTCTCACCTCCATCCATAACCAAACCATAACCACACTCCACCCTTATCTCTCCACATCCGAGACATCAAGCCAACCTCCATTTCCGTCCAAACCCGAATCCAGCGACCCACTTCAAACCCGAGCTCCCAACCGTCCCTACCCGTCGGAACCACAACTCGCCGGCGCTGGAACCAACAGCCCGCCGGCGTACACCCCACCTATTCCTATCTACGCATTTAGGTCCTCACCTTTATCCATTCTCCGCCCTAGTGCTCCACGATCCCATTTTTTCCCGATCCACCCACTGTCCCTTCCACCCCACCGCCTAGTTTGGACCTTGTTATTGCACCTCACCTATTCCCATCTACGCATTTAGGTCCTCACCTCTATCCATCCTCCGCCCTAGTGCTCCACGATCCAATTTTTGCACTTTTCCTCGACCCCACTATCCATGTGAGTATTCATGCTACTCTCCTCATCCGTGACACCGAGCTTGTTACTCAATGCACGCCACTTCCTTGTGGTGTTTTCCATTTACAGCTCCCTAGCGTGTCACGGCGTGACTGTTACCATCGTCCATTTATCGAACAGTCGTGCACTTTCTCTGAGGCCCACCCCATTACTATTCCTAAGCCATTTTGCCTCCCCCATCAAATTTAGCACCATTCTTATAGGGCCCTTGTTGCCCTCACCTTTCGACTCAATAAGGCTCCTGATCGATGCTTATTCTCCCATGCCTTTCTCATCCTTACCCAGATACTCACCCACCCATGGTCCACCGATGCTTTGCATCGAGTGATGCACTTCGCCATACAAGTGCATTGACCTATTTTTTACTTTATCCAACAAGACTGACGCTTCAGTCTTGTTTGGGGGTGATTCTTATCACCCAATTTTTCTGTCGCCCTGTGCTTTTCATAGTTCCTATCCTTAGGGTGAGATTGGTTTGGTCTGGCTGAAGACGTTAAACTTAGCGCTACCGGGAGGTAGCCCGTCGTTCATTGTTTCTGAGTATGAGTCTTACCCTGTTTGGGGGTGGTGTTTCACACCACCCAATGATTTTCATATGCTTTATAGACTTGTGCATACTTTTGTATCTTCATCTATGCTCCCTCAGGCGGTACATTTTCACTAGTGGTTCATTATGGTAATATCTTTCCTCCCTTGTGCTTTTATTTTTATATATGGTTTTAAACATTGAGGACTATGTTCTCTTTTGTTTGGGGGTGGAAAATTTATCAAAATCGTACCTCTTTTGAAAATTTTCAGAAACAAGTAATTTTAAAATTTTTGTGCAGTTAAAAATAAATTTTTATGATATGATCTGTCTATCATCCCTCTTTTAGAAATCTCGGAATACCCGTGTTCGAACCTATACTTATGCTTTTAACCTTAAATTAACTAATACCTTTGAAAAGCGTACTTGCACTATGAATTCTTAGACTCAATAATTTTACACTATCACGTTTACAATCAAAAGTTGAAGAGTAACAATATTCTCAAGAGAGCATTAAAATAGCACTAGTGGCGACTTAAACCCGTGAGATTTGAGCTTTTCACCTTTTTGAGGGTTTTTACGTATCTCCGAGTCACAAGATGACTCAACTTTCTTTGGATACCGCATTTAGTCGTTGTATGATCTCATCATTTTTTCAAATTTGGCTTAATCACTGAGAATGACATTACTTCCGAGTTATAAGAAACATGTGTCTTGAAGTTTGTCCCGAGCACTAAACCGATTTTTCCATACACGTACCATTTTCCCTGTCACATTATCATTCACCCATTATCATTTTCCATATTACCCTTATCCATATGTCCCAAATACCATACATCAATACCATCGTGTTTGAGAAGAAGAGTGTTTTTAATTTTCAATGTAAAATGTCTTCATTTTCGTTATGAAAAGAAAAAAAATGCATCACAAATAAAAAGAAAAAAAATTGAAAAAAAAAAGCAAAGAAAGAAAAGAAAAATAGAAAAGAAGAAAAAGAAAAGCATGCGATCATAAATTCAAATAATGAAGGCAATAGTCAATCAAAGTGTGTCACACTCTTCTCAAAATACCCCATCATTCATCTTCTTCATTTTCCCCTCATACCTTTCATAAACCCCATTTTTCACCCTTGGTAAAGTGTTCAGGCAAATGAGAAGATTATATGGTGAATAATTCGACATTGTTGATATAGTGGTTAGCATTCCTTCATGAGATCAATTTTTTTCATTATCCGTTCTTTTTTATAAAGTGTGTGAGACGTTTGAACTTGTTTACATTTACTCACTTCCTCACACACTAGAGAGATACACTTACCCAATTCTCAGAGAATTCGATTCAGAGAGTTATATCCTGCGAGAATTGAAGTCAAAACGTTGATCCTATATAGGTGATCTAAGAATTACTCTAATGATACTTAAGATTACTTCACACTACACATGCTGAGTTTTAGGAAGGATTATGCTTTTGGTATTAAGAAATTTATATCTTATTTTGAAAAGTTGAATACGGTGTTCCTTGATATCCTTTTAAAGTTGGGTTGTATAGCGTTTCATCATCTACTCAAATACTGCATTTAAAACAGTTTTCGAATTTTGTGGGTACATTCTCTGCAAACCCACACGAGACACCACTCGTCCTGTAGGGCAACCTATAGGTTTAACGGCTTATTGCACATGCTAAGTGCAATCGACAGTGCCTGCGAAAGTGGCACACTTTTGGTTACTTATCTCTGTTTCTCTCTAATTTTTGCTCGAGGACTAGCAATGCTCTGTTTGAGGGTGGTGTGATAAGCACCCAAAAATGTATATTTTATACCCTGAATAGATGCATTTAAGTCACTCGTTTTAATTAAAAATGACCTTATGTTCGTAATTATTTATTTCTCAGGTCAATACGTAGTTGCGGTACAAATAATGCTAAATTCAGTACAATTGCGACTCAATAGCGGTCAAAAGCTTGCAACGAAGAAATCAGGGAGATCGCGAAGTCTGGAGTCCATTATGAGCTTGCCCCGATGTGATCCGATGCCCCGAAATAGTTCCGTAACCCAAACCTAAGCCTACACCGAGCCCAGACCATTCTCCGAGCCCCGTGTGTGTTGAGTTTGTACCTTTATTATTTTTCTAGATTTTTATTTTTAGGATTTATTTTAAATTTATTTAGAAATTTCTAGGATTTATTTTCTATTTTTTTATTTCTTTATTTTGATTTTGATTTTGATTTTTAATAGTTTTTAATTTTTAATCTTTATTTTATTTTATTTTATTAGGATTAGTTTGTGGGAATTTATTTTCTAGTTTTATTAGATTTTGAATTCTTTTATTTTAGTTTTATTTTATTAGGGTTATATTTTTTTTTAGGTTTAATAGAGTTTTATTTTAATTTAGTGAGATGTTAGTTTTTTTTGTTCTTTAGTTTATTTTGATTTGATTATTAGATTTTTAGTTTTTGTTTCTTTTATTATTTGAGTTTTTTTTTAGGATGTTATTTTTTTAGTTTTGTTAATTTTAATTTTTTTATTAGATTGTTTTAATTTTATTTTAGGGATACAAATTTAAACACACACACACTCACTAAACCCCCTACACTCAACCACACCCAAACAAATAACACTCACCCTCACCCCTACTTCCTACACCACACACACACAATCCCCTCCCACTTCTTCTTGAACCTTACACCAAACATTCTCTCACCTCCATCCATAACCAAACCATAACCACACTCCACCCTTATCTCTCCTCATCCGAGACATCAAGCTAACCTCCATTTCCGTCCAAACCCGAATCCAGCGACCCACTTCAAACCCGAGCTCCCAACCGTCCCTACCCGTCGGAACCACAACTCGCCGGCGCTGGAACCAACAGCCGGCCGACGTACACCCGATCGCGTGCTGCTCCACCTTCCTAGACGATACCAGCGCGCCTCAGCCCATCCACCGACCACACCCAAACCCGACGTGATTACCCATCAACCTGGGTCCGCAAACAACATCTCCAACCCGAGGCTAACCCTATCCGCCCAGCGGCCACTCCGATCCAACCCGAACCTGCTTACTCGGAAGTCAACCCGAAATCCCATCAAAATATCAACAAATTCGGGATATTACCCCATGCCATTTCAATCCTTAGCCATCTCCAAATCCCTTAAATCTCTCAAGGAGTAAAACACTTCGTGGACTTTAAAATGAAGGGAAACTCTCTTTTAAAAAGAAGACTCTCAGGCAACAAAAAGAGAGACGTAGTGAGAGAAAAAGATACTGTATATTATGTACAGTTAGGTTAAAAAAAAAATCAAAAAAATACAAAAAAAATGATTTTAGTTTTATAATAAATTTTAGGTTTGTTTTTTATTCTTTTTAGTGTAATCAAGTATTGGATTTTGAGAGAAGATTAAGACGCGTGTTCGTGCACAGTTGACACAAGAAAAAATTGTGTATCGTATTCTTTCCCTCTTGTTTCAATTTTGATTAATGCTATTGTGATAGTTGTTTATTCTAACATGAGAACGTTTGGTTAAACACCCCGTTCAAGGGGTGGGATGCACTGCGAATGATGTTACTTTAATTAGTTGATTCATTAATTTTATATTTCTAGGTAAATTAATCCTTAACTGTCACCAATTAATTTATGTAACGAGAGTTAGTAAATTAATTGAATGAACTAATGTTTGAATGTTGGAATCGAACTAGAGATAGTTTTTTTCGATAATTAAATATTAATTCGATATTGAAATTTGAGGATTGATATTTTTTTCGTTAAATTGATCCTAGCGGGTAATTTTCTAAAAATAATATAAGTCCTAATATTTCATCGTGTGACATTTTTAAATTAATTTTCTGAAAAATATTTTATTAAATTTATAATTTTAACAAGAGTTACATTATCTATTTAATATTATCTCGAAATATTTCAAAATTGATAAATTGAGAAATTAAAATAATTAAAAATGCAGTGTAATCCCATCTCTTGACCTTCTCACATATTTCACACTCGGTTGCACATTTTTTCATTCTTTAGTCATTTTATAATTTTTAGCATTTGTTAGTTAATTTTTCCCTTGAAATTTGTTTTTAAAAAATAAAAAATAAAAAAATATTTTAATAATTTTTTTTTTTGGAATTGCACGTTTTCACATTAATTATTTTACCTTGAAAGTAGGATTGATACCCGTACTTACCGCAATACGAGTTATTTTTAGACAAGTTTTGTAGGTACTCAAGGAAATTTTGAGAGTGGCTTTTGAAGACAACGACTATACCCAAAAAAGCTATTATCAAATAGCACACACCTTTTCAATGGGGGCGTGGATGGAGGCAGTTATTTATCTTAATCGGACCTCGATCATGTCCTTCATACTCTTCTCAAACTGATCAGGTTGACGATCTATTAAGGTATCACGATTCAATTAGTATAAACCAGATGCATCAGGGGTAGTGGATGCTTGTCGAGGCCTATTTTAGGCATTAGGACCATATGTGTCCCACGCCTGAGTAGTGTCGATAACATCCTTAAGGTGGGTCTCAGCATCATTAGCATTTAGCTCGAAAAAGGGTCCAACATACATAGTTTCAACGAGTTGCTTGGAGTTGATATTTACCCCATTATGGAAGAAAGAGATAATTTGTTATTTATCAAGACAACGGTAAGGGCATGAAGTGACAAACTCGTTAAAACGCTTATGAAATCGATCGAATGTCTCATTTTCCAGTTGTCGAAAAATTTGAATTTGAGCCTTAATGGAGTTCGTTCGATGCGAAGGGAAGAACTTTTTGAGAAACTTGGATTTCAACTCATTCCATGACGTAATCGAGTTTGGTGACAAAGTCCTTAGCCAGGTCTTAGCTTTATCCTTTAGAGAGAAAGGAAAAAGCTTTTGGCAGATCACATCTTTTGTGCATGTTTGATAACTGAAATTTTTGCACGCCTTCTCGAACTCACGAACGTGGAGATATGGTTTCTCCAACTCCATTTCATGATAAGTGGGAAGTATTTGGATCATCCCATTCCTAGAATGAAATTTCCCTGCATTGTACAGGAGTATAATGCATCTTGGAGTGACTGATCGCTCGGGATATAAGAATTCTCTCAAAGGAAGATACGATGCCTCTTATCTGTACCATGACTAGATTGATCAGACATGTCTTTCTCTTCAAGTGACTCGGTATCCTCACTCGGTGTGCTTGGAGTGTAACCTAACGGGTAACTCGAAGGATAATTCGAAGGATCACTCGAAGTGTGACTTGTTATGGAGTTTGGCGGTGTGAGATGTGGAACCCAAAACTGAGGTACGCTAGGAGTATATGGGCTATCAGGATCGTACACAACTAACAGATTCTCGTAAATGTGATTTGAAGTTGATTTAGGAGTTTGTTACGGATTTTGCTTGAAAGGACTATGAGAAATGTTGTATCGTTTTTTATTTTTTATAAATATTTTTCTGAATTTTTTTTTAGATTTTAATGAATTTTTTATCAAAGTTTTAGATTAACTCGATCTAACCTACAGTCTACCTAAATCTCCGGCAACGACACCAAAAACTTGACGCGACCACAAATGTATATCTAAAGTGCGTGCTTATATCGGCTCAAGTGCAAGCCTATCGCGTAAGTAATAAACCCGGTAAGACGGGGTCGAATCCACAGGGAAATAGGACGAATACTCGTGACGACGAACGGTAAGACGGTCAACCCTAACCCGACTCTAAAAGAAACGAAAAGATGACCGAAGTGGGAAAATTTCTATCAACTAAATGAAAGTTAATTAAACTAATTATGAAACTAAACATGCAAGAGTAAGCTAATTATGTTTTACTAAGTATGAATGGGAAAAAATGTTTAAAATGCAATCCCCCGACCGTAGTACATTTACCGGCTATAAAACTCTCTATGAATTAAATAATTGGTTAAATTTTATCCTTATTAATCTCAAGCATTATATATATGAGGGTACTAGCCCGCACCATACATAATCAAAAGTAATAATAAAGCGGTGTCGTAGTAACTACACGCGCGTCACATTCTTAAGCATCCCGGTTACCTAGGGCAAAAGAGATAAAAAGTCCTAAATGGTCATGATCACCACCCAACACGATTCGATCATTTACGTAGTTCAGGGAAATTTTTTTACACACATGCAAACCACATCGGGTTGGGTTCATAGATCCCAACCCCTAAAAGTTTAGCCTGACATGGTGCAATTAACAAAAAATTAGGGTTTCCACAGTGCATGCAACTGAATTCATGATGAAATTACTTCAAAAAAAATAAATAAAGGTGTAATATCTACTGGGAATAAACCAATTATGCAAGAATTATTGAAATCAAACAATGGAGAAGATAAAGAAATCAACTTTACCGAATAACTTGTATTTGAGAATTAACAACTGTAATTTGTGAGCTTCTAAGGTTCTTTTCTACTTTCTCTCTCCAACACTATGTAAAAATAAGCTCTCCCTATTTTGGGAATCGTTTTGAATAAATAACCTACAAAATTACAAGAGTTTTAGCCATGCAAGACTCTAGCTGAAAAACAGGATAATTACAGAATTTAAACTTCGAACCGGTCCGACCTCATATTTATGTTCGGTTCGGTGTATACCAGATTGGTTTATTTTCTCTTAATATCGGATCGGTCCTCTTCACACATGTTATACAGTGAATTCAAGGGTCCGGAACGATTCATTTTTTATGGAATCCAGATCGGTATGCTTCACCAAATTTTTACAGTGGACTTCAAGGGTGCCGAATCGGTTCGTTTATGATGAAATTCAGATCGGTCCGAGTCTTTGGGTCGATTTCTCTTCATTTTCTCATCAGTTTATCATGATTATCTCTCGTCTTTCAAGGCTTATAACTTTTGCTCCGGGACTCGGATTTGGACACCGTTTCTTCCTATGTACTTGTAGATTCGAGGGCTTCAACTTTCATTTTGGGTCCTCATCCGCATTTTAGATAAAAATTACTCTTTTTCCCTTTTGACTTTTCTTCTTTTCTTTTCTTCCGGTTTCTTTCTTTCTCTCATGCATTAAATGCCTATAAAATGCATGAGAAATACACAAAACTCGGGGTATTTGTTAGAAGATGTTAGTATCACATATATGAGATAAATCAACGAATTTTACATCACTCGAGATGATAAAAGCCTATAAATTAAAGGGATAAATCAAAATAATTTATGCCTAATCAGACACGCACAAGTGGAACTACCTTCGACCTCAATCTCCTCTCGCTATGGTCTAAGATAGCTACCGGTCTCTCCTCATACGAACTATCAGGTTGTAAGTCAATCTCCTACAGTGCAATGTGATTGTGGGCAGACTCATTCCAGAGATACCATCCCAGCAAAGAAATATGGAACACATCATGAATATGATGCAAGTGCTCCGATAACCAAGTCTATACACTACCGGTCCAATATTCTCGATGATAGGAAATGGCCTACGTACCTCGGTGCCAACTTCCCCTTCTTCCTAAATCTCATTATCCCCTTTATAGGAGATACTCGCAGTAACACCTGATCCCCTACATCAAATTCTCAAAAGAACCACGTAATATCGCTGTAGCTTTTCTGTCTGCCCTGAGCTACTCGTATACGACCAAGAATCATCTCAATCTTGGCCATAGTGTCCTGAACCAACTCTGGCCCGAGTAACTTGTTGTTCCTTCACCTCTAGCCAACGAGCACAATAATGGAAAGCCCTACCGTATAACGCCTCAAATGGATCCACTCGAGTAGTAAACTGATAGGAGTTATTGTACACAAATTCCACAAGTGGAAGGTACTGCTCCCGACCTCTTCTAAAATCAAGGACACACGTACATAACATATCCCCTAGCATTCGATTCGTCCTCTCATCTTCCCATCATTCTGCGGGTAATAGATCGTACGTAATCGAAACTCCGTACCCATGATCTCTTGGGAACTATATCAATAGTGAGACACGAAGATTTCGTCCCTGGTGGACACGACAGCAAGTGGTACCCCATGAAATCTTATTATCTCAGTAATGATGTTTTTTTATTCTCGTTATATCTTTACTAACGGTAACCTTCAGTCCGGTGGTCTTCCCCTACCGTACAATCTGGTGATTAATTCGCTTTTGTCATCACATTATAAAATGTTCCATCACTGAATCTATCAATTAACCTTGGTGCCTTCACAATACTTTGTGATTTCTTTCCCTTTTCGTCACTATTGTGAGCCTCTCTACTCACGACAAACGTATTCCCTCTACAGGGGAAAACCCTAACATCCCCATGTGTCAACTCCCTTATTCATTTGTTCTTATTACACATATATTTCCACACATTTCTAAAGTTTGGAACATTACGTTGTACCCAGTACTCTTTCACTAATGGTAATATTTAGTCCGCTTGTCTATACTCCACCATTCAAACAAGTGATCATTCCGCTCATGGAAGACATTTAGGGATGGCAATTTTATCTGAAAACCCGTGGTTACACGAAAAAAATTACCCAAAAAATACTCGATAATTCGGGGATCGATTCGGGTTCGGGGAGTAAAAAAATTTCCCGAAAATTTTTGGGTCGGGTTCGGGTATACCCTCGAGTATCCACGAGGATACCCGATTTATTAACACACACACACATACACACACACACACACACACACACACACACACATATATATATATATATATATATATATATATATATATATATATATATATATATATATATATATATATATATAAGTATTAAGTATAAAAGGAATGCAAGTAGCTGTGTGTGTTTATTTTTTAGCCCTAGGCACCGCTCGTCTCTCTCCCCCATCTCCCCTCCCTCCGTCCTCCTCCTCACGACTTCGGACTTCCTCCTCCTTCCTCGCGCCGACGACTCATGTTCCTCATGACTCATATTCCACACGCGCACCAACATGTATGTCTTGAATATGTTAGCCTAAATCACAATTTTGCCAATGTGTTTAATTGGTAATTAACTGTATAGGCATATAATTTATAGACATATAAAAGAAACTGTATAATTTATTTATCAATCTAGACATATTATTCGGCAATTAACAGTGTAGTTTTTATTGTTTATAGTTAATTTCTGATCTACTGTATTAGTTTATAGTATCATTTGTAAGGTGATCTACTGAATAGATTTCGTACATAATTTTTGTAGTACTGTATAGATTAAGATTTCGTCCATTTTGTTAAAAGATTTCATCCATTTTTGTTGCTTGATTGATTTCGTCCACTGTTTTGATTTCGTCCATTTTTATTCTACTGTTTTTCCTTTTGAACAAGGACTTACACGAATTAAATATGAAATTATATAAAACAGTTGGGGATTAGCACATTGGATTCCTCTATTCCTGTTGATTATTGTTGGGATGCAATTTAAATGTAATTTTTATTTAGTTGTTTAAAAAAAATGGAAACGGGTTCCCCGCGGGGAACTCGATACTCGATTTAAACGGGGACGAGGATCCCCTAACCTGTTATAATGGGGAACGGGGTGGGGACGGGAAATGATATTTCTAACAGGGATGGGGATGGGGATGACTTACCCGACCCCGAATCGACTCGTTGCCATCCCTAAGATGTCTACAATCATGCCTGACTATTCACGTCCAACCTCTACGTCTTCAGTCGGTTCTGATATAACTCCCGTCAAATTACCCTTTTGCACAGAGTAGCTCCTGCTTATTCTAAAAAATCTAAAATGTACATTCTGTGTACTTTTCAACACTATAGTCTCCCCGTTTTCTGTTCATCCTTCGGTTTCTGGTGACTCGCCTCGCTCTCAATGCCACTACATTCTCTTTATCTCATTTTACTTCAGTTTATAATTTTTTCATGCATCTACATTTATTTGATAACTTTTCATATTTACTCCTCGTGAATGATACTGCAAATTTCAACTAATTAGGGCGCACATACACCCTATGTCCCGTGCATTGCTGCACAATTCAATTAATCGTAATAGACTCGTGTTAAATTAATCTTTGCGTACTTAGCATGAGCATACAGTATGGTTATACTCGATTACCCTACTAATCGCAGCTTAATTATTCTCTAGGTTGCCTCACCGATATAGTCGTGGTGTAAACCTTCTACACGGGTTTTCACACTCGCACTATTCGGCTCTACAAACCTTAAATGGTAATATAACTATCATCTCCTAGTTATAATCACATATACATACAATAACTAGGGTACTAAACTCATATCCTAAAGACCAAACTTCCCTCAACTCCCAACGTTTGCTAGTTTAATGCGTGGGATGTCTCGCAAAGCGAAATCCAAACAAGGAACCCCCCGATACACTACTCTCTAACATTGTCGGTCGTCGAGATCCGTTAAGGCCTCATCCATAGCACGTACCCTCAAATCACTGACTCGTGACATAATAGTATACTCGTCCACTTTTATGTTACAAAAAGGCCACATACATCACGTGCTCTTACTATTACTAGTTTATTTGTGCAAATAAATCACGAGTTATATCTCTCTGTTCGATAAAAGCCAATAAACTCCGAATCACATCAGTAAACGTCCTGACTCACTGGGATCAAATACAACTAGACAACATACACACAGAAGTCTACTGCACACTATTTAATAACATATATACACATATATAGGTTCAACCCTCTTTTGGGTGATACCTCGCAAAAATAATATAATTTGCCCCGCAATAACAATTATGCAAAAACAATATATATTTTCCTCTGATAACACTGAAAGGAGTAAAAATCGTTACATAATATAAAATTTTCTCTTAGTGTCCACACCTTCTCCTCCCCGCAGTTGATACAAAAAGTCCCGCTACCTAATGGTAATTATATACGTAATAAGGCTGATATAGCCAGCGCACCCACTGAACCCTACTCACACTCGAGTTTTAGTGTTAACATTCATATATTTTGTTTCACCCATGTCACCTAATCCTAATCTCATTTTCATAAGGGTAAAACGAAGATTTTATCTCCATTTGTAATTTACCTTGCCTGGTCTAACTGGTCTCATGTGGTCCTACTCTCCATGCATAGGATGCCTTTCTTTGCCATTCCCATATCTATGGCCTCATTGATCATGTTGAGTTATCCTTCCCTCTATCAGGGTGGATTTGGCCTCGATTGCTACCCCTGTTGTTCCTTGGGTTCCGTTGATCCTATGGAACTCGTTGTTGGTCTCGGCGGTCCTGACTGAATCCACCGTCATTTGGTAGGAGTTCGATTGATCCGAATTATCTAAATGGGTTCCCTACTGGGTACACCCTCCTGCAGTGCTTCCCTATCACCATAAAATCCAGTCCTGATTTTTAACTAGTTTTTCCAACCCTCTTGGCTCCCTTCTCATGGAAGCGTCGATATAAACTTATAAACGTATGACTTTGATGACATCGACACTAGTCATCCTAATCAGGTTTCTCATATATGTTTGTAAAATCTCATCACAGGTCCATTATTGACTTACGGCCCTCTAATATTCTTTGTACCCCCTTCGTCGGGTACTAAGTTTGCTAAACGGGGTAACTCCTCCACAATTGGTCTCTATCTTTCCCACTTGTGAATAGTTTTAAAACTACATTCGCATCTCTATCCGAACAACAGATGGAAGATCTTACGATCAAATTGCGCTCAAATTTCTTGTTATTAATTTATCCCTCTAGGATTCTGATGGTTGCCTCCTATCATTACTACGCTGCTTCTAAGGGGAAAAATATTTGGCTTAAAATTTAATCCTGGGTGTCGTTGCACTCCACCCTACACAATTTCCTTTGGATTATACTTCCATTGGCCCATCACACTTCCTCTTTTCCCGAAATTCTTCCATGTAACTCTTCAAAAGAGTTCCTTTCCCTATCCCCTACGTACTACGTGGGGTGAGTCTGAGTTTATTTCACCGTTATCTTATGACCATGTTTGGGAAAACTACTGCCCCCGAGTGATTATACCATTGTCTTCTGCCGGAACAATAATTATGGAGACTTCCATTGCGATCATCATTCCCAGAATATCCCATGGCTTCTGCTGAGCCTTTTCGCCTGCTGTCCTTCTAACAACCCTTGTTGGTCATCCTATATTGTTAGGTGTACAAAGCCCGACCGAACTCGCATATGAATCATATCACTAATTTAATAGCTGAAGAACGTATGTCACATACGTAGAGGAATACAACAATCCTATAACAAGGTTCTATATCAAGGAACGTTAAGCTGAAATGTGAAAATCTGCACAGATCCTAATGACTCTAGAACCTGATGCTCTGATACCACCTGTGACACCCCGCCCAATTAAATACTGGGTGATCAGTCTTTTATTAAATTAAATCAGAATATCCAGTTGGTTCATTCTGAGCATCACTATCAAAAAATATTTACCTTATTAATCACCGAATAATTAATTAAGATAGTGTAAAAAAATTTGAATCTTTTTAAATCAATATGCAACGATTCAAATTAAATAATAAACCACATTCCATGCATACGAAGAACAATGAATAACTGAAATTGGATAAAACACACCAGTCGAAATCCAACGTAATAATGTCTGAATAAAAACTAAATCCAATAAGTGAAATAAGGAAGTACAATCTCTGAGATAGCTAAACTAAGAGTGGGCAACATGCCCTGACTGAAATAATTGCAACGACAACACTGGATAGAAAATAGTTGAGGCATCTAATATCAAGGACGTGCAACTTCCACAATAGCTGCAGCTTCAGTGAACTCCTAAATTGGACGTCCCTATGGCTTAACACCTACAATAATATACATAGAGAAATTAGATTTGCAAGAAACGAGTCAGTGCCCGAGTGTAAAATAATTTAAAAATATTTAACAAGTATTTAAAATGCTAAGAAGCAATAACTATATACATGTTAGCCTTTTGGCTCTCACTGAGATTCTCAACTCTCAATTATTGTACACGCCTAACGTACTTATTACCCATTCTAGTTACTGTTATCATACCTAACTAGTTTGTAATCATAAGCCTTCTAAATCATCCCACAATGTGTTCAACTGTATTTCCCATATAATACATTATTATGTATTTCTATTTCTTTCCAACTCAAGTAATAATTCCCCATTTAATAGTTAAGTGTTCACAACTTAAATTAATTTAGATTCCTCTATCTTTATCATCTACTAAATTCGCAAGGTAGAATAATATATATCACACACACACACACACATATATATATATACACACACACACACACACTAATACGACACCCATAGTCTCAATCGCGGTGCATTCATACTCTGCTATCAAGTCCCGGTACATCTCATACTAAATAAGGACAATCGGTTCGGTGTCTCTCTCGAACCATAAATACCAATCACACACAAATGGAGGCGAATATAGTTATAGGCCTCTGGGATACGCACATACCTACGCCCCTAAATGATCATGCACACAATTGTTCTCACTAATGATGATCAAACCTAAGTTCTATGTTATGAGGTACAAATCTAAAGTCCCCCAAACGGCTCATCCAGATAAGACTGTCCCCTTTCAAAACCTCCCGCGATAGCAAGCAGTGTAGGTATGTCATACACATAAGAAATCATACAATAGGCATTCACCAAACCTATATATTCATAATATTAATATGGTATACGCACGTCCCATATCTCAAGTCTCATACGTAGTATATTTATATCCCGGATATCCCACGTATTTATGAATTACAAGTTTAGTTCTCATTATACGCTCATAAGTATTTCTCAGCAATAGAAGTATACACATTGTTGTACCCATGATATCAGTAGGTAACTCACTATATCCTACTGGTCTAAGTCATCATTTGCCTAGGATCCCCGTGACCCGAATTATTCTCCAAATTAGGTAATTCTCTCAATTTAGCCAAATTACATTTAGCCCTAAATTCCCTATTATAAGACTAAGTCCAACACCCAACCTAAGCCTACTGGTATTCTAGTATAATCCTAAATATATTAAAATAATTCCCATAACTTAATCCCAAATGATTTCCCAAGGATTCTAAACAAAAGGAGAAAACTGGCCAAAACTGGGCAGCCGAATCGAATCGGCTTGGAGTGAATCGATTCGGCCAAGATCGAATTGATTCGCCTCTATAGGTCTCGTCTTCTACCTCTAGACTGTTACGGGTTTCACCATTTTTAACCCCTCAAACCTTCATTACACCATCCCAAAATCCCAACCAAAGGTCCATAACATCGAAGCAACATATATGGGTAATTCCTAACATACCAGAATCATCAAAACAAAATTTAATCATCTATAAATTCCCAAATCTAAATTTATATCTTAAAAACCCTAGTTAATTACTTTTTGATCAAGAAAACCATAAAACCCAGATTTATTCACCAAGATACATCATAATTTCGTGTACTTCTAATGCATACATGTAAGAATCAATCCTATATCAATTTCCAATTCAAGGGTTCAATATATAACTTCCCAATTCATTCAAATTACATAAAACTCACGTGTAATTTAACCTAAACTAACATGGATATCATACATGCTATAATTTTGCAAATTTAAACACTTTCCTGATGTGGTAAGTCTGATCCGTTGATGAATATGGGTATAGGTGTGATCCTCTCATTACGATCTACGACACGGTGGTGGTTTTGGTGCACAAGGGGTGTCAGTTGGCGGTTATAGCCTTTGGAAACTATTATCCTCTTCCTCTTATGGCCTCTCTGTAAATTGTTTGTTTATAACCTTAGAAGACATAACTTATAAGATGATAAAGGTCTCTCAAATTCGTAGGTCTAGTTCTCCCAAAAATTGAAATGACCAAAATCCCCCCCCCCCCCCCCCCCCCGAGGTGCCGGTATGTAGGGGTGGCAATTCGGGTTAGTCGTGTCATTTTCGGGTCGTATTGATTTTTATTTTGATATAAGTTTTGGATACTCTTAAATCTATACAAGTTAATCGTGTCATGTTCGGGTCATTTCGGTAAATGGGTTATCGGGTCAAAAATTGTCAGCTCTACCAGTATGGCCTAAAAGTACCCCGGGACCCTAACTAAACCCTCGGGTAGACTTTTCTGACTATATCGAACCTTCCAGACTCAATGGAACACTCAAAATGACCATTTGGATGACTTAAAAATAAATTACTTTGTATCCCATTTAATTAGGTCCCGACACACTAACACACGTGTCCCGACTTAATTATCGTAACGGTTGTATATTTCACTCGCTACAATTTTAATAAATTCATAAGCGCATATTAATTTATTCACCAAGTAATAGTCAATATAGTTCACCTCAATAAATACTAACCCTTATCTCGCTAGTTAATATTTATTTTAATTTGGATTAATTATCCATTAATTTCTCATATTTAATTTTAATTAATCCCACATTTAAAAATCATTAAAATTACGGGGTGTTATAAGCAGGGCCAACAGGGCAGCAGCAAAGTAAGTGTCCATTTAATGGAAATTATTACACTCATGGAGATGGGGGACACAATGCGAAGAGGTGCTCTCCGAAAAATCGATGGGCACAGGAGCAAGGAGGTGAGCGTGGGTATCAGGCACCTCAGGAGCAACGTTAGAAATTACCAGCCCCACCAGTTGTCTCAGTGCTAGCACTACCAGCACCAACTGCCCCACCTAAGGGGAAATAATAGCAGATGCATTATGGGCATGTGTATCATGTCACACCTAGATAGGTACCGGTACCAGCACCGACATGTAGGTTATGTTCCCTATCTTTGGGCCTGGAAGGTGCATTCAATATTGGTGCATCCCACTCGTTTATTAGTACTACTTTTTCTCGGTCACCAGGAATGGTGGACTTAGCATCTGATGTAGTACTTTACATTAACTCACCCGTGGGTAGAGGGGCACCTATACGTTTCGTGAGTAGAGTTGTAGAATAGACATTGGGAGACTGAGGTTCATGGCAGACCTACTTGTATTAGATATATCAGAGTATGATGTCATCCTTGGGATGGATTGGTTTGCTACTTATATGGTTTGTGTGGATTGTTATGGGAGATCTATTGTTTTGCCATTCTAGGGCAAGAAATATACTTGGTTACAATGTCGCAACTGGAAAAGGGTAGATCATGCATTTATAATACATTGAGGAGGAGACTTGTGAGTAGGTCATTAATTATGAAACCCATTGATCACGCACCATATCGCATGGTTGCTTTGGAGATGAGAGAGATTAGGGATCAGTTTCAACAACTATTGGTCCAGAGATTCATTCCGAGGAGCACTTTGCCTTGGGGTTCTCCAGTCATATTCGAGAAAAAAAGGATAAATCATTGAGTTTATGTATCGATTATAGAGAGTTAAATAAGATCACTACACAGAACATGTACCCGTTACCCCTTATCGATGATTTATTTGACCAGTCGAGGGGTGTTTCACACTTATCAAAAATTGATTTGAGGTCGGGGTACCATCATTTGAGGATTTGGGATCAGGATGTTCTGACGATAATATTTTTGACGAGATATGGATCTTACTAGTTTATGGTTATATCGTTTGGTCTAACCAATGCACCGACCGTATTTATGGGTTTGATGAACAAGGTGTTCAAGAACTTTTTATATTAGTTCATCATCATTTTCATAGATGGCATATTTATTTATTCTCGAATCGCAGATGAGCATGCACAACACTTGTGAATAGTCTTACAGACATTGCAGGATAATTAGCTCCATGCTAAGTTCGAGAAATTTAGATTTTAGTTGCAAAAGGTTCAGCTATTGGTCCATGTTTTATTTGAGGTAGGGATATCAGTGGATCAAGGGAAGGTTTCAATGGGGATGGAGTGGGGATAACCCACTACACTTGCCGCTGGGTTTAGTAGGGTACTACCGTCAGTTCATTCAGAGGTTCTTAAAGATAATCAAGCCTCTAATGAATTTGATGCGGAAAGGTGCATAGTTTGTTTGGGATGATGCATGTTAGTAGACTTTTGACCAATTGAAGGTTAAGCCGACTTCAGCTTCATTGCTCGCCTTACCTCGTGGGGGAATTGAATATAAAGTCTTTACTGATGCGTCCTTGCGGGAACTTGGAGGTGTATTGATGCAGGAGGAAAGGACGATAGCTTATGCTTCTCAAAAGCTTAAGCCTTCGGAAAGGGAATTAGCCCACCCATTATCTGGAATTGGCAACGGTGGCGTTTGCATTACGCATTTGGAGACATTAGCTTTTGGGAGATAAATTCCAATTATTTACAAACCACAAAAGTCTGTAGTACTTGTTCACACAAAGGGAGTTAAACATGAGGTAGTGCCGATGGCTTGAGTTTGTGAAGGACTGCCAGTTTGATATTTAGTATAACTTGAGCAAGGCGAATGTAGTGGAAGATATCTTGAGCCGTAAATCGACAGTCAAGCTAGCAGTGGTATGGAAGGTGAAGTAGAGTTCACTACACACAAACGATGAACTGTCACGTGCCTTTATGGCAGATCTTACCATCACACCTGAAATCATCATTTGGGTCATGAATACGCAAGCGATAGACCCTTTTTGTCAGGATAATGTCAAGCAGTTGTTAGTAGGGGAGCATAACATCATTCGATTAGTTCTGATAGAGGATTATGGTTTCCTAATATGTTAGTAGTTCCAGAAGGTGAGGAATCACGACGAGTAGTTATGACCATGGTGCATGGGTTATGTTTTTTGGTACATTTGAGTGGTGATAAGATGTACCAGGAAATTAGGTGCCAGTATTGGTGGGCAGGCATGAAAAAGTACATCGCCATTTTTGTATCTATATGTGTCACGAGCCCAATGGTGAAAGTGGACCATTAACGACCAACATGTGCTCTACAGCCTCTCGAGATTCCGATGCGAAAATGGAAGAGAATTTCAATAGATTTTATTACGGGGTTTCCTACACCACAACGAGGACATGATTCCATTTGGGTGATCATTGATCGTTTGACAAAGGTAGCTGTAACACCCCGTATTTCTGAGTATTTAAGATTTATTTAATTTGGTCATTTTTAAATTACACGTGTGTCGTAATTTAATTGAATTAAATATTACGTGTTAATTAAAATATTAATTAGGAGAGAAAATAATTAATGTTTATTAAATAAAATTACTAAATGAATAGTAAATAATTATTTTATGTCATAGCGAGTGATAGTGATGTGATAGTGTTATATCTGTTACATCTTAACAGGGTGTCGTGTGTAGACTATATGAGGTCGAGATAGGAAATTATTTTAAAGTGACTTGATTGGTGATTTTGAGGTCACGGTTGATTCCGAAATGATCTAAATAGTCGTAATATTATACCCGGGTGAATTATTTGGGTCCCGGGGAAATTTTAGACCAACCGTGCACCATATCAGGGCATTTTGGTCATTTGGTGGGCTAGGGTAGAAAGAACTCCAAAAATTTAAAGATTATATCTGCCCCTTGGATCTAGAGTCTAGGGTTAATATAATCTTGAGAGAGGAGAGGCGATAGAAGAGACATATGAGAATAACCTAGGCTTTGTCACACCTTTTCTCGTCACCAAAGTCGCTGGAATTGTGTTCGGAGCGAGGGAAGAACACCTTCATCGCACAAAAATGAATTCAGGACCTTTTATTGCAAAGTCAAGTGTTTATCTAGTGATTTATTTAAGCATGTTATAATACCCATGTAGTGTAGGATTTCAATGACGTGTTTTGGAAAAATTCTTAGGGATTTAATGGGTGTAATCCATGAATTGATATAGGAATTCATGTAGAATAAATTCCTTTATGTCGAGGATTCGAAATCAGATGTTATATAATGAATAAAATGAAAAAAATCTGGGTAACTTGATGATTATACAAGAATAATACCATAAACTTGGGTTTTGAGGATTGTGGGGTTTAAATCTGTTCTTGGATAAATTTCATGTGATTTTATGTGTTATTTACGTTAGAAATCGTACATACATATTTATTTAATATTTCATAATATTGGCTGGGAGTTTGGGATTGTTGTATAGAGGTTTGAGAAAGTTAGCATGAAGAAAACTCGTAATATCATAACGAGGAAGACGAATCTTTCAGGGGCGAATCGATTCGGCTTGATGATCAAATTGATTTGGTAGGCGAATTGATTCGGGTTCTTCACTGAATTGATTCAGTGGCTCGAATTTGGCCAATTTCTTTATTTCATGCTCTGAATTCATAAATAATTTATAGGGAGACTTTTGGGATACTCTTAAACTATAAGTAAGGGCATCTTAAATTCCACTAGACCATGGTAAGGATTTAGTTTAGCCAAAATGAGCGGAATAAGGCTAGGACCTTTTGGGTATAATATGAATTTTAAGAAATTTCGGGAATCAGAATTGGTTACGGAGAGTGTGAGTAAGCCCAAGTTGTGAACCAGTAGGGTAGAGATATATTAACTACTGATATAAATTAAGGGGTAACTAAGACCCTTCACATAACGAGTGGTACTCGAAAATATATGAAAAGAGGTTACAATGAGTACGCTGAGTATTCGAGAGATATATACAACGTATGGGTTTATACGATGGATTGTGTGTATACCTACTGAATAATATATATATATATGGGTTGAGTGAATGCCTATTGTGGTTATTTGATTATGTGTGTGAACATACATACGCTGCCTGCTATCATGGGAGGTTCTGCGTAGAGGGCGATCCCATCTTGATGATTCCAATGAGGTCTGGATGTGTGACCCAGAACATAAAACTTAGGATGGCTCACTACGTGCTGTGTATTAGTGGTACCGACATGTCATTTGGGTACGTTAGATATGTGCGTATCCCAAAGGCTTAGAACTATGTTTGCCTCCATTGTATGTTATTTGATTGAGGGTTCGAGGAGACATTTCGAACCGATAGTCCTTGATTTAGTACGAGAGGTACATGAACATGATAACAGAGTATGCCAGCATCATGGGAGTTATTCCGGGGATGCTATAGTTATATATATATTATATATGTGTTAAATATATACAAGTGTGATAAATCTACTTATATGTGGTGGTAGAGATAATAAATTATGTATATCTAAAAGTTATTTAAGTAGAGAAACTTAAATAATGATTCAATAATATTATGTGATTAATATTAATTATTGGGAGTACAGTAATGTATCGTATGGGCGGTACCAGGGAGCTAAACCTTTTGGGGTTAGTAGATACATTTGTCTAGTTAGGCTGGGTAGCATAGCTAAGTAGAAAACGTTAGGTGTGCACTTTAGTTGAGAGGTGAGGAACTCAAGGGACTGTATGTGGAACTAATGTGTGTATCAAATAATCGCTTTTAAACTGTGATTTAAATACTTACAAAATATTTTCAAAAGGGTTTTGGTCACGAACCTTTTCAAATCTATTTTCTAAAACATTTTAGGTGTTCAGCCACAGGGACCCCCAGCTTGATGATTCTTTCCAAGGATGCGTAGCTGCAACACTTGTGGAGGCTTGCTGGATTGATTAGAGGCTTTAGTTATTCATTCATAGATTAGGAGTTTCATTTCAGTATTTTCATTTGGGCATGTTGCCTCTTCAGATGATTTAGTATTTCAGTTATTCAACATTTATCAGACTTTGTTCAGATTCAGTTTTATTTACCTTAGACTTGTAGTTGGATTTTATTTTGGGAACCGATGGTTTATTCGATATTATTTATTCAGTTATTTATTATGTGATTGGTTCAGAATATTGTATTACATGGATGGTTTGGTTATTTTTTTTGCATGTTGTTATAATGAAAGATAAAATTTAGCACCAGTTTAATTTGACATAGGTGATTAGAAATTAAAAAGTTTTCGACAGTGAAACTAAAAATGAACTAAATGAGATTTCTGATTATTTTGATAACGGACTGATCACCCGTGATTATTAGGCGAGGTGTCACAGTAGCTCACTTCTTCCCAGTTCAGTCAAACTCTACTTCAGAGCAGTATGGCAAGGTCTTTCTTGCGGAGATTGTAAAGTTACATGGTGTACTGCCTAATATCATGTCGAATAGGTACGGGACATTTATATCTCATTTTGGAGGAGTGTTTAGTAGGCGCTAGGGGGAGAATTGAGGTTCAACACTCTTATCACCCACAGACGGATTGTCAGATGAAGAGGGTGAATCAGATGTTAAAAGACATGTTACATATGGGCATTTTAGACTTTAAGGGTTTTAGGAGTAGTACTTACTATTGTCGGAGTTTACTTACAATAATAGTTACCAATTCACTATTGGAGTAGCTCCATTCGATGCATTGTACGAAAGGCCTTGTCGTTCACCCTCTTATTGGTTAGAAGTACGGGTTATAAGCTTCTCGAACCGGAGTTCATTCAGGACACCTAGGAGAAGGTGGAGATTGTTAGGGCTAGTATTTGGATTGCCCAAAATCGACAGAAGAGTTACGCCAATGGGGAAAGGAGGCACTTAAATTTTAAGGTTGTGGATCAGGTATTACTCAGGTTGTCTCTAACGAAGGGAGTGATGCGATTTGGGAAGAATGGGAAGTTGGCTCCTCGGTATGTAAGACTGTTCCCTATCATTGAGAGTTTTAAACCAGTGGCTTATCGGTTAGCATTAACGGATTACTTCAAGAGGATCCGCAATGATCTCCATGTCTCGACACTACGGAGGTTCCTTAGGCACGAGGTAGCTTACCATCACATAGATATTGATGAGAAAGAGCTCCAGCCTGACATGAGTTACGAGGAAAAATTGATCGTCATTTTGGACCGTACGGAGCGTGTGATTTGTTCAAAGGTGGTTCCTTTAGTATGCGTGCAGTGGGGGCACGACAATGTGGTTGAGTCGACATGGGAGAGGGAGGAAGACACATGAAAGAAATATCCATAACTCTTCTAATCAGGTACGTATCAAATTCTGATTATGGAATTCCGTTATTAGAATGGAGAATGTAATATCTCGTACTTTATCGTCATTTAAATTGGTAGATTTATAATAATTAATGGCTTGAATAATATTATACATGATTAGGTTATTAAATTATATTGCATGTGTTGCATTGGTAAAATAATTAATTTACATAAATGATTTATATCACATGAATTATTTATATTGCATGAATAGTAAAATAAAAATGTGTGATTTATTGTACACCTATTTGAGTAGGTTCCGGAGTGATTTGGAAGCTCGTTTAGGTATTTTAAACATCATAAGTTGGGCCAAGGAGATAGGTATACTTTTGGGATAGATTTTAGACCCTTTTTGGGTAACATTCTGGGCTTATTTGGGGGCCCGAAAATGGCCTTATAGGGAGATACGATATTAGAGAGTTTAATTACAATTTAAGCTAACCTAATTCGGTTTTACATCTATTCCTAAGCCAACCTAGGAGCCACAAACCCTTTGGATAAACCAACAAGTTGGGAAATGAGCAAAGAAGGAGGATTTTCAAAGGGAGAAGCTTTCATCCATCTTCTAATGCAAGAATTTTCTTGTAAAACCATTAATAATATGTTTCTTATTGTATAAAAATGTCTCTCATACAATTTTGGGTTTATAAAATTATTGGGGAATTGCTTTACATATGGATTTGGATCAAGGATTGTTTAGAGGTTGTCGGCCCCATATGACGGGATTAAGGCAAGGATGATGTGGCTAATCATGCTTTGAAAGTTCAAGACCATGATGCCAAACTCAAAACTGACATCGTATAATTGGCGGAAATACTATTAGAATCCATGTGATAGGATTGAATTCCATAGTTATTTAAACCTTGATTTGAGTTAGTATTCCGAGAATCTTGAATGAAAATTGTGAATCTTTTTAGTTTAGACAACTGATGATTTTATAATCCAATTACTTGAATTAGTAGGAACTATTATGATTATATTGGTTATAAATGAGTTTGGATACTTTCCCTTGATTGTTACAGAGTCATGGTTATTATAATTGAATTCTATAAAGATTTAAAATTGTTAATGCAAATTTAGAAATAAATCCCGTTTTAGAATAAGTCAAATCTGGGCTTACTATTCGGCCCGAATCGATTCGGCCTTAGGAACGGATCGATTTCATCAGGGTGAATCGATTTAGCTTATTAACCAGACTGACGTTAGCCCCTCAACCAGTCTGACCCAACCCAAGTCCACGAAATCGATTCACCCTGACATTAAAGTATGTGGGGGAAATGATCGTGGGATTTTTATAAGCTCATCTGAGCATGTGGGTGGTTATCCAAGGAAAAGTGACTGGTGTAATTGATGATCAATGTCGTTAATCATTAGGTGATAATTTTAATTAACTAGAGAGTTAATTTTCAAGATAGAGAATTTTATTTAGAGGATTATAAATTGAAGTTGAAGTAGATTGATGCAATAGTTTTTTAGGATGGTTACATATGTATTGCGTGTTGTATATATGTATATATGTATTTTGTACTTGTGTGGACATATCTACCCACGCTCGTGATGAATCTATCGGTTGGGGATTCGTTCGTCGTCGGGACCACGTAACACGCGCCGATTGAGATGTGTAATGACACAGTTGAGGTCATCAATTCATGATGAGAGAAATAGGAAGAACTGGTGACCTTCTAATTATTATGATCATTAGTCGTTCTTATTTAGTACGGTAAGGTGTAGACCATTTATCATGTTATGTCTTGGGTTGGGAATACGAATAGTATTGTGCTTAGAAGAGGGGTGAGATACTTATTGCATGTGAGAGCCGATAGGTGGCATATGTTGAGAATTAACTTCATTATTATTATTGGTTTTTAAAGTTGATTCTTGCAACTTTAGGGCTCTGATCCAAATTTATCAAAATTATTTTCTAGGATTTTCTTGACAGGATCAGCAAGGTTGAGAGAGCATCAGATTTGCAGTTTCAAGTGCTTAGAGGATTTGATTATTTCATTATAGTTTAGGTTGCTACTTCCTTTTCATTTAAGTTATTTACATTTCAAGATTGTATGGGCATAAGCTCGAGACTTATTTATCTCAGTCGACTTGTTTCTAATCATATTTGACAAATGTTTTTATGTCAGTAAGAGTTGGGACTTTTGTATTGATTCATTTTATTATTTCATTTCCTTAGTGTATGTGTGGATGTTTTAACTTGAAAAAAATCTTTATAATACGGTTTGATGCTAAGAATTATATAAATTATTAGATAAGCCCCATTCTCGACATATTGTATATGTCCAACCTTTACGTGGAAAATGGGGGTCGTTACACTGTGTCGACCTTGGTAAGAGCTTTATCTTAGGAATTCTTAAAAAGTACCTTTTTAGGATAGGCGATTTGCATTGCATTCACGAAGGTCATGTCCCCACCACGGGTGAAGCAGTCCTTTTGGCCTTCACCACATTAGCTAAGGCTTCCTAGGCTTTAGCCTTAGCCTCAATTACCTATGTTTTGGCGAGGTTGGCCATAATTTTTATGACTTTGGCATATTTTTTGGCCTGCTTGATGACGACCACAGTAATAGCAGAGTCATAAATATTCTTCTAGAGAGCGGCCTTCTTAGCTTCCAAGCTCTTGACCTTATATTTAAGATTCTTCTTCTCTGTCGCCTGATTCTTATTATCACCCCAAGTAGCTACACGAGATTTGCCTAACTCTTCAAATATGACCTCCGCGTCGGTAGAGGACTCCTTAATCCGATCATTCTTTTCCCATAATTGATCGTAATCGATCAAAAATTGCAAAATAAAAGGACAAATAAATATGAGAAAAGTACAAAAGACAGACATAAGGAAATAATATTGAGGCAATCAACTTACAAGGGAAAGGTTATGGTTGGCACACTCCAGCTACGTTGAATGAAGCAAGGCGAAGGCAGGTGCCCTATCTATGGGGAAAACCCTGGATCTAATCATGTATCTTGTCAACTCGGGACGAACAATTTAGATAGCATGCCTTTATCAGAAGTTTTCTTTTGCCTCTTTGAAAGAGGCTCATAGTCCTTGATAGGAGTAGGGTTGGTGGAATCCACAACATCACTTTTGTTTCTCGTCGGCCAATGAAGTTCCTTCTCTTTGCCCGATGGAAGAGTAGGAGGATAAGATCTGGTACCAATATGCACGACACCAACATTGACAGAAATCAAATTGGTTACCTTCCTCTTCACCATAAAGCTGGGAGAAATGGTGGATGGGATCGAAGAAACATTAAGTGGATCAAAATAAGACGTGCTTTCCTCAGTCAATTCATCCCTCTCTAAGTCTTGGGGGGATGTTCTCCCCTCAGGGGAAGGGAAGGCCTCTGGATCATCCAATGTAATAGGGATGATAGGTCTTCTCTTTATTGGATTCATAAGAAATAAAGTGGTGGTGCTCTTGTAATCTAGAAGGAATATTGCCAACCTTGGATGCTCGATAGCTCCAAATCTTTATTGAATGAACCAAATCGCCTGAAATCAACAAAATTAACATCGTTGTCACGGCGGATTTTCTTCACGTTCTTCGTTGAAAAAAGAGTAAAAAGAGCAAAGGTTATCATCAATTAAAGGAGAATCACAGATCCAACAAAAAGTCTTTTTGACATTTTCCTTGCCTTTCTTGAGGGAATCTTGGCCCTTCGTACGACACACCCTCGGGAAGGGGAGAATATTACCATTTTTTCACAATCAGATCATGATCCTAATAATCCTTATTAGAATCCATAAAGTTCAAAGCTAGGGCTCGATTAGTTGCCCCCATGTTCATATAATTGATAGTAACCCATTGGTATCAGTACATAATCTCAGTTATGCCGAGATGGGTTCCATATAGCTCATTAATATGATTGACCCCATTAACAATCCCTCATGTGTTTGGAGTAACTTGAGTTAGGACCACATTGAAGTATTGACAAAACTCCAAAAATAAATGGTTTCATGGGAAAGTTACCCCGCACTCTGTAATGGAAATTGAGGGCAACCAATGGCCTTCAGGAATGGCACAGAGGTCACAAGGACCATCAACTAATTCTACTCATACCTATAGAAGGATTAAATGTTTAAGTCTAAACTCTTCTAACGTGTTCTCATAAATAACGTACACCATGTTTAAAGATCACAAGATCAATGAAAAAATAACAAAAAAAGCAAAGAATAATAAAGTGAAGAGAGAGTTTCGAACAAATTCTTACAGTGAAGTGAAGGGAGTGATAAGCTCTCCATAGAAAGATTGAATATCACAAGATTTTCAAATGAACTGGAATATGGGCAAAAGTGTGGGAACCGTTACCTTTTAGTGCCCTCCCGATTCCCCCCAAAAATAATGATTACACATGCGTGTGACGATTTATGAAGCAACGGTTAACTTCTAGAAAGAAAAAGGGATAATATTTACCAATATACCCCTGGAGCACTCAACGATTAAAAAACCCTTTAATTTTAAGGATATTTACCAGATTTCATTTCAATCAAACCAGTAAATGCTCCGACACGATAACTTATTAAAGTTAACAGCCAACTAAGGCACAACAAAGCCCAACGACCTCAAAGCGACATTGAGCTTTGAGGGAAATTATGGGGGACCAAAGTTACGATGGCACATGACCTGCACGGACCCACAAGTTACTTGTATATCAAGTCAACTGAGAATCCATGTCACATAGGACTCCCACATTTATATCCCTTTGGACGGCTTAAATTGACAAGATATAGGTGTTAGCCGAAACACATTATATGGTTGACTTATTAGGAGTTTTTACCATATATGAGTTTCAACTAGTTTGGATATGAAGACACATTAGTGTTTATAGTTGCCATGAGCTCCTTTCAAGAGGTACAATAAAGTTCAGCTTCAAGTGCAACATCAAAAACTCTATCTAGAAGAAATCTAATGGGTATAAAAGGTATAAAATGGCACATATTAGGACACATGCACTAATATTGCATTAAGTGTGGTAAAATAATTTTAAATTTTTTTGGGGGAATTTTTAAAAGTTATTGGGCTTTAAAAGAATTTCCAACACTTCCATAAAATCCTTTTGTGCCAAAAACTAGGGTAGCAAATTAGATTTCTAGAAATATCAAAGACACGCATTTGTTGCCTGCTTATGTTATGACACCTTTTTACATCTGCTGGTTCGGATTGGTGGATATTGTGTTTGTCACACTCACAACTTTTAAGCGCATTTGCAACCGTAGATTTATTTTAATCAATGTCTATAATCTAATCGATTTTCAATCCATTTCATACCCGTTTTAACCAATCAACATTGGTAACCTTTAACCTGCTTTAGACGGTTTGTTTCATTTAGGCGGTTAAATTACAACCGTTGGATTTAAATCAAACAAATAAATCTATTTTAGCCATTGATTTTGAACTGAGTATTCGGAACCTTCCTTGTGACCTATATAAGGAACTTTCGTCTCAACATTTGGAGACTTTTGGTCAGTTTTAGAGAGAGAAGAAAAACGAGAGAGGATAGGCTAGTGAGATAAAAACTTTTTGAGAGAAAATAAGAGCGAAAATTTATGAGAAAGTTTAGAGAGAAAAAAACAGAATTGTAGATAGGTTTTCAAAAAGAAAAATAAGGATCTCCCTTCTTAAGTTTTTCAAAAACTCTTATTTGGAATACATGATTTCATTGTTTTCATACTATTAGGGTTTTCTTGAGTTTCATGAGAATTTGAGAGATTACACGTTATTTTCATACAAGAATCTCCCTGAAAACTTGTCCCTCTTAAAATAGCCTCAACCTGTTAGAGACTTGATTTTTCCTATAAGAAAATTGAGGATCTAACTTTATGGTACAATCACTACATGATTTAGGTCGTTAGGATTATTTCTATACACTTTCTTGTATACCTTGCTGTAGAAATAACTTTCTATTGTGGATTCTTGCATATATTTTTAGAATCTTTTAGATATATTATTTTAGATTTAAAACCATCAAAATCAGACGTAAATACTCTTGCATGCTTTAGATCTAGTCTTTAAAACTTGGATTTACACTTTGTGAAATCTTGGTATAAATGAATAAAATATTAGATCTCTGTTTTTCAAGATCCAAAAGTCAGATCTTGAACTTCATTAAAAACTTATTTATGATTTTTGAAGTTTTAAAAGAGAGCATATAGTTCTTCTATGTATTTTGTAGGAAATGTTTGTACTAGTAAGTATGAGTGTGTACTGAATCATATTTATATTTTTAGATATACACACCTTACACGTTTCACACACACTACACCATAGAAAGTGTGTTGTTTAGAGAAAGACTTGTTGTACGGAGTCGACGCAAAGAATGCTAAAAAGAGGAGGAGTTTCAACTATTGGGAAGATTCAAATGGAAGAATACCTAATGAGGTGTAGCTATGGCATTTTAGGTATATTTCTTTCTTTTTATTTTGATCTTGTGTCATAGTTGTAACTTGTAGCCTTGCTTTGTATTAGTGGATTTTTTTGGTTTGTGTCGTAGAGATCACTGTGGATGTTTCCCCTAATTTTGGGTTTTACCACGTAAAAAAATCATGTGTTCTTACTGCTTTAAGTTCTTAATAGTTGTGTGTGACTGTCTGGATTAAAGGCTAATAAGGCTTGCCTAAAATTTGATTTACCAAGAATCTTAAATTCTTCAATGATTAAATAATTTTTACACATCTTATGTTCATAAACCAAAGGAGTTTCCTCAAAGATTTTATTTCAGAAAACTTTACCTAATCTTTAACCTTGGTTAATAACTTGGCTGGGTGATTTCATAAACTTCTAGGGTTAGATGTTAATGGAGATTATGGCTCTCTTAATCTCCTCTATAAATATGACCCCACCTCTGTTAGGGATGGGCATGTGAGATTTTAATGTCGAGCAGTACTACAACTCTATCGACCTCTTCTCTAAGTTAATAAAAGAGAAACCCCAAATCCTATGTACATATGCACATTGCTAAACCACGTATAATCTTATGTTGCTTGTTTTTTATTCCTCCATCTTGAGTGTTTTCTCTTATTTAACTTGTGTGCATTGAATACAAACACTGTAGGAAATTACCACCTATAATAGTATGTCATTTATAAGAGAACATATACAAAGTTTACAACATAACTCATCATGTGAATCTCAAGCTTATAATTTAAATTAATAGTTAACAATATTATTCATGTTAACCAAAAACACATAAATGATGGTGGTTAGCTAAGATAGAATATCTATTATTTGTAGCAGCCCAACAACATTTCATAATCCTTATATAAAGAACTCACATCTAAATAGTCATTAATAAGAATACCATTTTAATTACATTAATTTATCAATATACATGTTCTAAGAAAGTAATCACAATCTTATTTTTAAGTTATAAGTGGATCGTTACACAACATCTTGATTACTCTAAGTATTCACTTACTTATTCGGACCATGATACCAAATCATAATTATTATTTAATACATATTACTTAGTGTGTAACTAGATCTCGACATCGAAATGTTAATAATCAAATTACATCTTACTTTTCTTGAACAAGATCCCGACAGTGGATTGTAAGTCTCTAAATTCCCTACAAGTGAGCCAAGATTTCTCAGTCTTGAAACCTATAAAATGTTGGGAAAAACAAGTTGGGATTGACATTTTAAATGCAAAAAATTCAGCCATATGGATCTTTTATTAATCATGTATTGAAAATAAAACAAGAACTAGGTTTGCAGAACAAACCTAAGGCTTAAAATACAATATCTTTGCCGATCTCGTTATAATCTTATCTGGACAAAAGTATTTGTTAATAATGGGCTACCTTGTTTTGGATTTGCAAAACCTTACGTAACCTTCGGTAAAGCTTGGATCTTCTGGTGTATGATCCTCCCCAAATCTAGATATGTGCGTGGGCATGTTTTGAGAAGAAAACTCTTCCTTATGAGTGAGATACGATCCTCTTCACAAAAATGCAAATAGTGTTTTATCTCACCCCTATCAAACCATAATAAACCACTATAATAATAACCCCCTTTCCCAGACCTTTATGTATAAGTACAAAAGATGGTCTTGGGCTAAACTGGGTTTCGTGAGAGTCTGGGACTAACTACTTGGGTATATGGACTATATTAGGTACCCAAGACAAATAATTAAATCAACTCCAAATAAATACTCGAAAATCTCAGTTACATTACCACAACTATTTCCTTTCTTTATTTAATTATGAATTAATTACACTAAATAATCACGATTGTACTCCAATTTAGTTATCTTAAAAATCAATCGGATATAATGAGGTCTTATGTGCAAAGTTAATTACGGTACACAATATGATTCCCCATGTTAAGAGTCTTATACTCGCTTGGTCAAATAAATTTACTATAAATCAATTTTAACCAACATCTAATTAATTCCTTGATTGTCAGACTTAACTTATTTGCTACTCCACCAGGATTATCAAATAATCCACTGGGCGAATTTTACTCGGTGTAAACAAAATATATAAGTCTATTAAAGGGGTATCACAATCCACTGTATCTCCTGGACGTGGATTCCTCCGAATTATGATCTCATACCTACTTATACAATTGTCACCGAATATGTGGAGATCATTTGACCCGATATAAATCAGATCGCACCCATAGCAATCAAAGTGAAATTTGCGTAAGCATTCCTATCCTCGTAATTCTTGGAATTAAGAATATATACACCATTTGTAATTGGTGTATGATTGCCTGAGTCTAATAAAGAAAACCCTTAGACTCAAATCTTACGGGTGGCCCTGTTCAATACATTCCAGGGATATACCGATTATAATTCTCTATCTAACTATTGAACAAGTTATCGAACCATCAAACACGTTCCTGTAGTTTGAATGAATTACTAGGATTTCCTCACAACCATTTCTATATGGTGTCAAATACCTATACAGGCTGTGAATGTTTTAATAGTGCTAGAACCGGAATTCTAATCTCCTTGTGATCGGCCCAAAGTCGCATCACTAGAATTCCTACTAAACTCTATTGAACGACATGTCTATAATATATTTAAACCAAATTTATGTTATTCTCGTAACCTTGATTCTTATTTCGAAATGAATTGACACACTTTTAGATAACAGTAACCGTCATATATGGTTTTAAGAATACCCCCCCCCCCCCCCCCCAAAAAAAAAAAAAAAAAAATTCCCACTTAGTCTTAAAGCTATGTATCTAACTCCTAAAAAATCTACATGAATCGTATGATAGACTTATCACCCATTTCGTTCAATCTCTCGAGCTGAGTGAAACATTGACTCAATGTGCTTTACCCCTTTATCGGTTACAGGTTCTCTCGAACTTATAGTTGTACCGCTATGTTCACTAAAAAGTGTGACAACTAATTTCACTTAAAGGTTTCCAAATTTAATTAGGAAGTAACCGAGTCATATTCCCTCTTTATTTACCTCCAAAGTGGAAACAACTTTGAGAACGTGTGTGCTAGCGTTCAAATGATTAAATTATATATAAAACCCTTTCAATCCAAACAAACCCTAAACATGCAGCAGTATGTGATTGAATAAATTGATAATCTACGCAAGAACATTCAAACACATGCAATTAAGGAAAAATCCCCCACAGGGGCAAAACCATTTATTTTCACTATAATTTGTAAGAAAACGGCTTACAATCGGATTACAATGAAAATACAAGTTGACTAAGAATTACCCTCGGGTATCGGATTCTGTAGTCGCGGCTGGAATTATCCCTTTCCAGTAGGGCTGCAATGAAGAAGAAGAACGGTCTCCTCCACAAGGGTTGAACAAACCAAAGTTGTGTTCTTGGGTTGCAAAAAGGATTCACAAAGGTTTGACAATTGTGTGTGAATCAAAACATGAGTCTTGGGACTCAAAAATATGAAGACTAGATGTGTTTGGACTCTCAAATTCGTCTTCTAAAGTCTTGCAAAATAACTCCCCCGAAGTTGGTATTTATAGGAAAAACTGATGAAGAGATCCAGAATTTTAAAACACTAAAATCTTATCCAGCGTCAGGTACACCGAACCGGTTTGGTGTCCCCTGCGAACCAGTTCGCCCCACCGAACCGATTTGGGCTTCGGTTCGAAAAAGTGCGCTGGTCCAAGAACAAGAACTTCGTATTTCTTTAAGTCTTTTTCTTGGAAAATTTTCTCCAACTTCAAATGGACATAACTCCTTCACCGTAGATCGAATTGAGGTGCCGTTTCTTCCAGTATCTTCGTTGTGGCAAGGTCTTCAACTTTACAGTTGACCGGTCCTCCGGACGGTGGCTGTAAAATTACCAATTTGCCCTTGAACATCCCTATCATGCCTTGTTTCACTGATTTGACTTCTCTTGCGTACCACTTGTATTACGTGCCTAGAATCAAGGAACGTGAAGTCGTTGATGCAGATGAGGGACGCAGTAATGGGGATAATGCATGCTTGATTCCCAAAATTCGGATAGAGGCCGTCATGTGAGATCGTGAGGTGACGTGCCAACTGTAGCCAAATGTAGCGGCGTACGACATACAAAACTGTAAGATAACGGACATGAGAATTATGTCCTTACAAATCTCCCCCTATGTCTATGTCGGTACATACATAAAAAATCCGAATTATCAAGTAACGAAATTGCCTATACAAATCTACCCTTCCATGAACCCAAAACTGGAAAGATAAAAATGAACAAGTCTTCATCGTTTGATCTTCAAGTTTTCAATTCATTCAAAGCTTTTCTCATCAGGGTGTGCAATTCAGTAATCATTAATGTAGTACCTACACACATGAGAACAAGCAAATACCACGTGACATATCGAGGTTGAAAAACAAATATACCAATTAAAAATAGATCATTAAACTCAAAAACTCAAAACTCTCCCCCATAAATGATAATTCTTTAATCTCCCCCTATGTCTATGCCGGTACATACATAAAAAATCCGAATTATCAAGTAACAAAATTGCCTATACAAATCTACCCTTCCATGAACCCAAAACTGGAAAGATAAAAATGAACAAGTCTTCATTGTTTGATCTTCAAGTTTTCAATTCATTCAAAGCTTTTCTCATCAGGGTGTGCAATTCAGTAATCATCAATGTAGTACCTACACACATGAAAACAAGCAAATACCACGTGACATATCGAGTTTGAAAAATAAATATACCAATTTAAAATAGATCATTAAACTCAAAAACTCAAAACTCTCCCCCATAAATGATAATTCTTTCTCCCCCTTTTTATGATGTCCCCAAATAGACAGATATGAGAAGCAAAAATAGATGTACATGGAGAATGTCACAAGGTAATAAACCACTATTTTTGAATTTTTCTTTTCAAAATTTTTCCATACAAAAGATATATACAAGAAAAAATACCATGAACGATCACAAAAACAACCAAGTCAATGAAGGCGTAAATAAATGGGTGTGATAAAATTCGATAGGAAAATCAATGCATACAATCATGACATATGTGCACGATGAATATTGGATATTCCTAGCGAATGAACTCAAATGCTTCCTTTGGTGTAAAATAGTGACAATATAAGGTATTGACTCAATAAAATCAACAAATCAAAGCTCAAAGTGATTTTCACACCAATAACGTCCAAAATGATTTTATGCTTTTTCAGGACTTTCAAGGAAGTGCAAACTCGTTTAAAATTCTCCAACCAAACTCCCTCAGATATAATTTTGAATAGAGGCATTCTAAATTCTCAAACTTTGGAGAATTGATGGTGAAACCTAAGTGGCCCATATTTGGCATGAATTGCTTTTATTGCCTGTAAATTTTTCGGGCTCTTTTAACCTCTTTGGACCTCGGATATTAAAATTCCTCCATTTTTTAGGTCCTTTTTAACGGTGGCTTTTGCGCAAAGGATAGATGATTACGTTTCGCAGCCACTCCCAGTTATACAAACACGCACAGTCTCACCAAAACGTTTTTTACATGCATTCCAATCTTGTCAAGTTTTATCGCATTTTATACATTGTATAGACAGGATTGAGACGGAAACACTCAAGCCAACATGAGATTGACAAGTGCAACAATCAAATATAGCCGTGCATGTGTGCAATAAAGGATATAGGAGTCAAACATGTAGGAAGATATCACGAATTACATCTCAAAGACTCCATTCAATGTAAAGCACATGGATGAAATGATGTAGTCTCTCAAATCTCTATCAAACAGTCACATGGATAAATGGAATGAATTTGTGACTTGGCTATCTTAAATGTTCATCCATAAAACGGTGCAAAAAAAATACAAAAATCTTTTTGGATTTTTCAAATTTTTTTTTATCAAAATAAAATCTTTTTGTGCTTTTCAAAAAAAATGTTTAAAACAAAAATATATCCAAAAAGTACATACTAGCAATAGGCAAACAATGACATCATGAAAATCACCCTATGCTAGTAAACAAGTCAATCCTCAATCATTAGGTGCGGAGGGATTTTCCAAAGGTGGTGACAACTTATGAAAAACTTCCATAAATTCTTGTGAATTTTTGACTAAAAACTTAACTTGCTCACCTAAATGTGCAAATTCTCTCATGTAGTCTCCGGGAGCATGTAAAGTATCATGTGTGGGTGCATGTGTGCCAGAAACACGTGTAGAAGAAAAACGTGACACATACCCCAACTTAAAGCAAAATTCCCTAAGGTGTCCTCTCCTCTTGCAATGTGAGCAAACATAAATAGGCCTAGGAACACCTTTTTCAAAAACTCTAGGACGCACTTTTCTAATAGGAATGGGACGCCTAGGTGGGTTAGGGTGAGACACATGTGAAACTGTCACTAAAGTGGGAACCGGCTCGGGTGCTAATTGGGAAGCAGAAGCACCGTCATGACTTATTCCTAACTTCTCAACTTTACCCTTAAGAACCACCTTTTCAACCTTCTTAGGTGCGTTCTCAAACTTGACTTTGACCACCCTGGCACATTTGATATCACTCTCGAGTTGGGATACACGTGTCGTCAGACTTGACAACGTGTCGGTTAAATCACACTTCTCCTTTCTCAAAACCTCCTTCTCTTTCTCCAAATCTAAAACCCGACGACCTAAATCTCTATTATACTTTTTTGTTTTCAAGGTCTCGATGTACAAATCTCTAAAAGCTTTTTGGAGCTCACTTTCATCTCCACTTTCACTCTCACTTTCTCCCTCACTTGAAGCGCTCAAATCATCATTATCACTTTCGTGTGCACTATTGTGGGTCAAGGTGGGCGTGCTCACACGACTAGAAAAAGCTACAAACTTCTCACCACTAGTCTCATCACCCTCACCTTCACTACTATCATTAAGTGTGGCGGTCATAGCTACTTTCTTTCCTTTCTTTCTAAGCCACGTAGGACACTCAGACAACTTATGTCCCTTACCCCCACATTCAAAACAAGTGATGTTCTCAAAATCTTCCTCACACTCCTCATCGGATTTATTCTCTTTTTCTCTCTCACCACTTTCTTTGGCCTTTCCTTTCTTTTTATTTTTCTCAAAAAAATTATTTTTATTGGAAGAATTATTTTTGTTCATGTTGAGAAATTTTCTAAAATTTTTCTCAAATAAGGCCATATCATTAAAATCAAAATCTCCTTCAGAATCGGACTCACAAAATTTTTCTTTCTTTTTCTTACAATGAGTCTTTAAAGCAATGCCATTATCCTTAGCCTTAATGGTTTTGGGAAACATATCAATCTCATAAGTTTGAAGATCTCCTAAAAGTTCTTCCAACTTAAGTGATTTCAAATTTCCCAAAGAGTTGAAAACAGTGACTTTAGGAATAAAGCGTTTTGGGAGAGATCTTAAAATCTTTTTAATGACACGCGTGTTATCAATCACCTCACCCAAATTAAAACATGTGTTAACAATGTCCGACAAACGTGCATAAAAATTATCAAAGCATTCGGACTCAGATATGGTTATAGTCTCAAATTGGGTGGCCAGATTTTGTAATTTTGACTCTTTAACCGCGGTCGTACCCTCATGTGTCAATTTTAAAACATCCCAAGCCTCTTTAGACGTGGTGCACGTCATAATTCGGCGAAACTCATCAGGAGAGACAGCTCCAGAAATGGCACTCAGACCACGGGAATTAAAATTGGACAGCTTATAATCATCTTCAGTCCAGGCTGACACGGGCTTTAAAGTGGTGATGTTATTAACAGTGACCGTGGGAGGAGTCCAAATATTTTCGCAAAGCAACCAAACACGCTCGTCAATAGATTTTAAAATCGATTTCATACGAGCTTTCCAATAGGCATAATTAGACCCGTCAAAAATAGGCATTTTATAATATGACTTCTCCATTTGAACACGCACTTTTTCAAAAATCAATTTTTTCAAAAAATTGACATCTTAGAAAAAAATTTGCGGAAAAAGGAATACGTGATAAATTAGCGTAACCTGCTCTGATACCAATTTGAGAACGTGTGTCCTAGCGTTCAAATGATTAAATTATATATAAAACCCTTTCAATCCAAACAAACCCTAAACATGCAGTAGTATGTGATTGAATAAATTGATAATCTACGTAAGAACATTCAAACACATGCAATTAAGGAAAAATCCCCCACAGGGGCAAAACCATTTATTTTCACTATAATTTGTAAGAAAACGGCTTACAATCGGATTACAATGAAAATAAAAGTTGACTAAGAATTACCCTCGGGTATCGGATTCTGTAGTCGCGGCTGGAATTATCCCTTTCCAGTAGGGCTGCAATGAAGAAGAAGAACGGTCTCCTCCACAAGGGTTGAACAAACCAAAGTTGTGTTCTTGGGTTGCAAAAAGGATTCACAAAGGTTTGACAATTGTGTGTGAATCAAAACATGAGTCTTGGGACTCAAAAATATGAAGACTAGATGTGTTTGGACTCTCAAATTCGTCTTCTAAAGTCTTGCAAAATAACTCCCCCGAAGTTGGTATTTATAGGAAAAACTGATGAAGAGATCCAGAATTTTAAAACACTAAAATCTTATCCAGCGTCAGGCACACCGAACCGGTTCGGTGTCCCCTGCGAACCGATTCGCCCCACCGATCCGGTTTGGGCTTCGGTTCGAAAAAGTGCGCTGGTCCAAGAACAAGAACTTCGTATTTCTTTAAGTCTTTTTCTTAAAAATTTTCTCCAACTTCAAATGGACATAAATCCTTCAACGTAGCTCGGATTGAGGTGCCGTTTCTTCCAGTATCTTCGTTACGGCAAGCTCTTCAACTTTCCAGTTGACCGGTCCTCCGGACGGTGGCTATAAAATTACCAATCTGACCTTGAACATCCCTATCATGCCTTGTTTCACTGATTTGACTTCTCTTGCGTACCACTTGTATTACGTGCCTAGAATCAAGGAACGTGAAGTCGTTGATGCAGATGAGGGACGCAGTAATGGGGATAATGTATGCTTGATTCCCGGAATTCGGATAGAGGCCGTCATGTGAGATCGTGAGGTGACGTACCAACTGTAGCCAAATGTAGCGGCGTACGACATACAAAACTGTAAGATAACGGACATGAGAATTATGTCCTTACAAACTTAGCCCTCCCTGGTCGAGTCAACAATTCAAGATTACTTCACAGTCCTTCAACTTATAGTTGGAATCCTTATCTGATTGAAAACCTAGTCTTAGTACCTTAAAGGTATAAGACTATTAGACTGAAATTTTTTGTCCATGCTGAAGGCATATCAAACTTTAGTCTAGTACACAACCTAACATGTCCGAGGTTACCCACCGCCGAAGCTTTAGGTATATCCCTCATTCGTTTCGTCTAGTTAAGTGTATTTAATTATTAATTCCCAAATAGATTGACCCCAAACTTGAAAATAAACTATTTTCATGGAATCGTGATGTTAATCTCATGTATACAAGATTAATATATTCGACTTGGGACAAGCTCAACATCCTTTACAACCGATCTAGTGTAATCTTTATCATAAAGATGTGACTAGCTTGTACTAAGTACTTCATATCAAATATTCGGACAACCACACTCCTATATGAAATAATTCTTTCACTTTGTTTCCAATCAGGTAAGTATTATCCATAAACTGTACTAAGAATTACCATCACATTTTCTTCATGCTTCTTATACAAATAAGTACTTACCGGACTTTGAACAAAATCGAAACATGATTACTTGATCAGACCAAATGGCCTAAGACCTTCATGTTTGCTTAAATCCATAAATGGACATCATAGGCTTACTCACTTTTCTTTTCCCGACTTCATACTATGCGCTTGTCAAGATGATTGTTCAAGAATGCAATATTAACATTAAAACAATTTTGATAGATTTTAGCATGGCTATCGCGAGAAGGCTTGCTTATAGTCAATTTCTTTTTCTGAGCAAACCTTTTTATAAGCCTTGCATTGAAGGTTTGCACCTTCCCATCCATCTTTCTTTTAACTTCTTGTAGGCCCGCTTATACCCGAGGGGTTTTATTCCATCAATGAACCTACAAGACCCATTACATGATTCGAATACATCGAATCCTTTTTGGTATCCTTAGTCATAAAGCAAAGCAAAAGTCTTTATCTTGTAATGCCTCGTTATTAGGGCTGTGTTTCGGTAGGATCGAAAAATGCCTCTTCGGAATTTTTTTTGATTTTTTTGAAAGTAAAATAATTATTCCGATTTTCGATCTGATTTATTCGAAAAATTAAAAAAAATTCGAATTTGAAAAAATCGGACAATAAAAAAAATCAAAAATTCACAAAATATATTAAAAATCCAAAGATTTTGAAAATTCTAGAATTTCAAAAAAATAAATTATGGACTTTCGATTACTCGAAATTCTCATTTTAAATAAACAAATAAAATGGTTTAATCCAACATGTAGATACATGGGGATTTGACCCATTTTTTCATTTGTGTAGAAGTTATGAGGATACTCTCCTTTTATAAAGCACGTTATGCGATCGACCTGAGAGGGAAAATGATTTGAGTTTATTTTTTAAGGAAGAAAGGAGTATTTTTAAAAAAGGGGAAAAATATTTTTGGTATTTTTAGTTTTGAAAAGAGGGAAAAGGGAGAAACCTCAACATTATTATTAATAATAGGTTTTTACTTGTATTATGTTTGCCTATATGCAGAAAAAAATGTTGGCTAGGACCCAAGCCTGGGAAAGATAGGGTTTAAGAATATAAGATACAGTTTGACTTGTTTCCAAGCTCACGAACATGGTATTATTTTGAAAAGGGAGAAATAACTCAAAAATTCGGGTGGTATGCGGACCCAAAATTTTGACAAAGTTTCGCATAATAATCGACAAACGAATTATGAGTGCCCTAAGGTTGATGCTTATATGAGGTTTATGCACTTGGTGGGTTAGTGGAAGGGTTCCCCCTGACATGACTTCCATGATATACCTCTTGCCTATAAGGGAAATCATTGATAGGTACATATAGACAAGCCATTTAATATACCTGAGTATTACTGAATTTGATGAGCCATTTAATGGTGACGTTGCCACTTTTTGGAGTTTGAAGCACTTGAGAAGAAATTTTGGATTGTAGTTCATTTGCCATATTTTTTTTGATTTTTAGTACCATTTTTCATTTTATTAGAAGTTTTGTAGTTGGATATCATTATTGGCTTGTATGCGGTGCTTGGAGACACCATTATTTTTTTCATTTATTTAAATTTTTAATAATTCAAAAAAGAAGAAAAGCGTGATAAGGAAACCGGACAAGGCAAAGATAAGGCGTCTAAAGGCGAGGATTTAGAAGCCTCTCTACTTTGGATCGGTAGAACTCCCGGGGCCGACAGAGATAGGCGATCCCCCCCCCCCCCCGATCGACTCAAATCGATCTTCACCCCACGTTTGTAAAAGCCATAGTAGGTACATTTCTTTATCACCCGCAAATCTCATGCAAGTGAGCCCATTCTTGTGCGCTTAATTGCTCTTGTGTGATTTTTATTATCGAATTGCATTTATTTTGAATGATTTGATGAATTAATAAACCTAAGACCTCAACCCGATCATTGAAAGCAGAAGGGATTTCATCACCCGAATCACTTACTTATTCATTGTGTGCTACCCTACCTATCATTAAATTTAAAATAAATCAACTAGCAAGCCAAGTAGGAGCACATTTTTGCAAACGCGATCACAAAGATAAATTCTATGATTTTTGTCGTTGGTGGACTTAACTAAAGTTTGACTACCCTTTCATTAAGGTTGAAGATAAAAATTGGCTAAGTGCTAGTTAGGATTCAACCTTGACTTATGTGCGCCTAATTCAATCTTTTGGTAGTTGGCTTTAGTGAGTTCATCCAATCCTAGAGTCCAAATATTTTTTTCCCATCTTTTCTTCCAAAAAATCCAAAAATATTTTCTTTTCCTCATTTTTCAAAAAAAAAAAAAAATCACAAAAATATTTTCTTTCCTTTTGAAAAACATTTCAAAATTAAAAAAAATATTGCTCTCATCATAGCCGAAGCACGTACTTTACGGGAATACTTTGGCCGTTACCCATTATCTCGAAGCATGTTTGAAGTTGAGCCTGAGTCGAACCTCCACACTTTACTTAGTGGCTTTAACTCTCAAACACAAATCGTTGATACTCTTGTGTCATCCACGCGCGCATCTCATATTTCATCGCCTCCAATGATGAGTGTCAATGCATCTAATGCTTCATCGTGCACCCATTTCTTTCACACCGACCACTTATCCCATGAGTGCCCGTACCTTCCTTATCCATCTGAATCCACCATGGACCAAGTATATCCATATGACACTGTTTCGGAATCCACCCCGAATTATTCTAATGACATATCCAATCCCGAGTGGCGTGAGTACCCAAGCTATTCGTGGAGGCCTGACCACCCTCCTACGTAATGCGAATCCTAAACCTATGTTGTGGATCCTCGTGATTTTCGGCAGTCGTCATGGAAACCAAGTGAATCCCAACCCATTCATTTCTCTCACTATGATACCCATGATTACCAATCTTTTGTCTCTCGTGGAGACACTTCTCTCATGTATGACACATTTGATCCCGCTCCACACACTTTATACGAGTATTTTTCGAATAGTCTTGCTAATAGTACGTTGTATCCACCTCAACTACCACCACCACCCACCACTTCACCACTATCCTCCACATCCGCTCTCGAAAGACTCTTGTAATAATTCATATTCTAGTAAGAGCAAGCTACTCAATATCAAAATCAAGCCCTTCAACCGCTTGAATAATGCCTTAATGAATTTAAATGTGCGAGCAAGTAGGATTACCTCCTAAATCAACCCATTGTTTCTCCCATATGGAACAATGATGAGTCATCTTGTGTCCCAGATTTTGAGTGTGACCAACCCTTTCATCCCAAGAATATCGAAGTTGAGACCACCTAGTGGTCTGGGCCCCAAGTTGACAATCGTGTTGAATTATCCAAAGATTGTGAGACTAACCAAACACCGCCTTATCCTAAAGAACCCACCATTGATATTCATAGTCTCCTTACCGATAAATCCAAACATACGCCCGATTCTACACTTATTGACCCAATTAAATGTGTCCCCGAGACACTAATTTTTCCTAGGGTAACTCCTTCTACGAGTACTCACCATTTTCTTGAGATTGCATCAGAGACAATTCTCATCTCTCTTTATTTGGATTATGTCCCACTATGTATGTCTCCCTTTAAGCCCACTATTTCTAGTGATTCTTCTATCTCCAATTTTGGTGCCTCGTTTGACTTACTAACCACTTTAATCGGTGATATTCTTGTGGAGAATTTGATCATTCTATCTTTAGATACCACGATCCCTTATGAGTATTCCTTTACTCCTCATGAGGAGTGTGTGTCTCCCACTATTGAGTTGGATTATCTTCCCCCACCCTTTATCCCACCCGATCCACCCTTTATCCCACACGACCCATCCATGTCCATCCTAACCTACCACCTAGTTTGGACCTTGCTATTATACCTCATAGGTTCCCATCCATGTATTTAGGTCCTCAATTAAACCCTCCCTCCACCATTCACGAGAGTATATGTGGTACCACTCTCACCTGTGACATTAAGCTTGTTCCTTCACGCACACCACTTACTTGTGGTATTAATTTTTCATATTGTCAGCTCATCAGTGTGTCACGACCCGACCATTATCATTGCCGATTTATAGAACAGTCGTGCCCTATTTATGGTCCCCACCACATTCCCCATACTAAACCATTTCTCCTTCCTCACCAACTAGAGCACCATGCATATAAGGCTCTTGTTGCCCTCACCTTTTAGCTCAATAAGGTCCGTAACCGGTGCCTATTCACCTTCACCCTTGACCATACCCATCTCCCCACCCATCCTTGGTCCACTGATGCATTTCATCTTGTGAATCACTTTTTCATACAAGTGCATTGACCCTTTAGCCTTTATCTAACGAAACTGATGCTTCAGTCTTTTTGGGGGGTGGTTATCATCACTCAATTTTTCCGCCACCTTGTGATTTCATAGTTTTTATCTTTAGGGTGAGTTCCCTTCAGTCTGGATGAAGAGATTAAACTTAATGCTACCGAGAGCCAGCTACCGAGAGCTAGCCCGCTGTTTCTGAGTATGTCTTATCCTGTTTGGGGGTGGTGTTTCACACCACCCATTGATTTTTCATGTTTATAGATTTGTACACATTTTTTCATCACTTATTCAGGTTTCATCTTGGATACGTATGGTTAAGTTCATTAGCGGTTGATTATGGTAATCTCTTTCCTACCTCATGCTCTCAATTTTAAAAATAATTTTATTTAACATCGAGGACGATGTTCCTTTTTGTTTGGGGGTGGGGAATTTTATCAAAATCGCACCTATTTTGAAAAAATTTCAGGACCTGATTTTTAAAATTTTTGTGCAGATTCTTTCATCTCATTCATTGACGTGAATTTTGTATCATCCATGTTTTAAGTTTAGGAATCAAGCGAGGGGATATTTTTTTCCAAATAGCTTATGTAATACGTACCAAGGCATTTTGTACCATGAATTCCAGGACTCAACAAAATTTGCACACTTATACGTCACTACGGTTTAGAGTTGAAGAATATTACAATTATCAAGAAAACCTTAAGGATCACTAGTGGAGACTTTAGCTTGTGAGAATCGTGCCTTTAACCCTTCTAGAGAGTTTTACACAATCTCCGAGTTACAAGTGGATTCAACTTCCTTTAGCTCCGCACTTAATTATTGTATGATCTCATTATTCTTTATTTTTCGCTTGATCACTGAGAACGACATCACTTTCAATTCATAAGAAACACGTGTCTTGTAGTTTTTCTCAAGCACAAAACCATTCTTTACCATACCACATTACCATTCACTTCACCCATTACCTTCCCATATATTCTTTATTCTTGGATACTCCCCACACCATCCATATATCATTTCCAATCATTACCATCCATCATTTTTTGAGAAAAAAGAGTATTTGAAAGTCCAAATGTAAATTGTCTTCAGTTGTGTTATGAAAAGAAAATGCATCGCAAAAAAAAAAAAGAAGAAAAAAATAGAAAATTAGAAAAGCAAAAAAAAAAAGAAAAGAAAAGAAATTATGATCAAAATTTTATAAAATGGAGACATTAGTTATTCAAATTGTGTTCCACTCTTCTAAAAAACCCTACCATCATGTCATCCATGTTTTTCATTTCATTTTTCCATCACTCCTTACACACACCCCATTTTTTCATTTATGGTAAGGTGTTCGAGCAAATGTGAAGTTTATAAGGTGAATGGCTCGACATTCTCTTTATAGTGATTAACATTCTTTCATGAGATCATTTTTCTTTCTAAAATTTTCGTTATTGCCTATGTGTGTGTGAGACATTTGCCCTTGCTTATACACAAGAGCGATACACTAACCCAAATCTCGTGAGGTCGTTTGAGAGATTTATATCTATGAGATTTTAAAGTTAAAGCATTGATTCCTAAAAGGAGATCTAGGAATTACTCTTGTGATACTTAATCCGTTTTGAGTGATTCACACCACACACGTTGAAGGATGTGCCTTGATAAATTTTTTATAGACTTCTAGCTTGTATTAAAATATTTATCTCATAATGGATTGTGCGATTGTTCTACGTCTAATAAGAGATTGACTGCCGTTTGCAAATAAAGAATTTTGTGATTATATTCTTTTCAAATCCTCACGAGACAAAACTCGTCTTATAGGGCGACCTATAGGTTTAAAGGCTTTTGCACATGCTAAGTGCAATCTCAAGTGCTCGCGAAAGTGACACACTTTTAGTTTCTTATCATTATTTCTCTCTATATTTTTGCTCGAGGACTAGCAATGTTCTGTTTGGGAGTGGTGGGATAAGCACCCAAAAGTGTTCAAATAAAATCCTAAATAGACTACTTTTAATTACTAATTCTCAGTAAAATTATACTTATGTTGATTTTTGTTTGTTTTGTAGGTCAATAAGCATTTGTAGTGTCAAACAAGCTTAATTTGAGTCAAATTGCCATAAACAAGTGGTCAAGTACATCAAATGTGAAAATGATGCTGTTAACTAAGCCTAAACCCAGTCCCGTAGTCTAAACCAAACCTGAACCGAGCCTAAACTTTCCTAATCCTGTCCCGAGCCTTGTGTGTGTTTTCTTTGCACCTTTTAGATTTTTGTTTGAGCCATTTATAATTTATTTTATATTTTGTTTTAAGTCATGTATATTGTTATGATTTATTTGTGCGTCGGCTATTTCTATATATTTTTACATGGGCGTGAGTTTTATTTTTTATTATTAGTTTAGTTTTATATTTTATTATAATTTCTTTTTATTAGTTTAGATTTATTCTTATTACTTTATTTTAGTCTTTGGATTAGGAATATAATTTTCTAAGTTTAATAGATTTTATATATTTTTTTAATTTAATTTTATTAAGTTAGAATTTTAATTTTTGATTTCTTTTGTTTTAAGTAGATTTTATTTTTATTTTCATCAATTTTTTTAAAGCCTAAGGAAGTTTTATTTTTAGTTAGGTGTAGGGGTGTCAGTTATTTTCGAACTTCCGAATTTTCTGTTTTTCGATCCGAATTTTTTCAATTTTGGCACCATTTTAATTTTTCAATTTTCAAATTTTTTGAAAAAAAATTAGAAATCATATATGAATTCTGAATTTTCGAATTTACGATCCGAATTTTCCAATATCACGCCGATTCGATCCATCCAAATATATTTTTTGAAATAATAATATTTTTGTTTATTTTAATACATTTTTACTACCTTTATTTATATATAATATTTATTATTTATTAGTTTAATCTTGACCCTCCATTTAAAACCATCTCAACCATTAATATATACCCATGTATATTAACCTTCTACATCACATTAACCCTAAATTGAAAGACAACATCCGAAATTATATTCAATTGTTATGCGAATTTAGATTCCAAGGATGATTTATATTAAGTTTCTCTCATCTGCCTTTTGTTCATTCTTTGTATCTGAAATACTGATGCAGAGGCTCTACTACAGCTGTTAAGCTTTCTTGCATTTCCTTTTTTTAAGTATGTAAACGATAGTTTTTTTTCCATTCACATAGCTTTGTAGCTTCTTAGTATCGTAGCAAGCCTTGATTAATCTTTCTCCAAAATGGTATGAAATGCATATCTCTGCAGTTTATTGCATTTCCATAATGGTATGAGATGTATACCTTTCTCATTCACATAGCTCCGTAGTTTATTGCATAGGTGATATAAAATGGAGTGTTTAATTTTTATTTTTATTTTAAAAATATCCTTTTCAAAAATGACATTTCCTATATTTTTCAAAAATATTATAACTGATAATTTCAATTATTTCGATATTTTTACGGATAATAAAATTTTCGAATATTCTGAATTAGCCAAATAGGAAAAAAAATGATATTTCAATTTTTATTTTTTTCGAATTGGAAAGGATTTTAAAATTCCAAAAATTTTGGAATTTTTCCTAACACCCCTATTCCAATTCGATCCATCCAAAACACACCCCTAATTAGGCGTATATTGAAGAGACACACACACACACACACACACTACCCTACACTCACCCACACCCAAACACCTCTCCATCGCCTTTAACTTCTCAATGCCCACACATACACATTCTCTCTTCTCTCTCTCTCTAACCTCCGTAAGCTAAAGCTCAACCATCCTACACCCAACTCTCAAACATCTTAGACCAAACCCCAAATAGCCTCAACCCGATTTCAAAAACTGAACCTGCTACGAACTAATCTTCTACCCGACTTTCCTATCTTAAAACCGCCGGCGGCCTGCCAACTCCGGCGCAACTACTCCTACAACCCAGCAAACCCGAACTACTCTCATTTACTGTCGGACATCCATATCCAAACCCCAAACGCCGACGACTTTCCACCATACCCACTACATCAACCGGGTAACTTGTTCCGGCCACCAACCAACATCTCCGATAACATTTGAATATAACCCCTCCAACCCGCAACCTCCATCTCCGGCCGGAATTACCCAACCCATACCCATACCCAACAACCCGATTCAAAAAAACCCAAAACCCGAGTCTGCCTATCCCACACTCACAACCATATATTAACCATACCTACTCGACCCATTTCCAATTAACCTCAATCCAATCCTTCAACTCATAACCCATGTCCGAAGACCCAATTCAAAGAACCATTCCCTTATCAAGCAAATAAACTCGCACCTAAATACAACCAAATAAATAATAGCTCCACATGTATTTTCCCCTATTCCTAAATTCACCCCACGCATGTTAAAAGTCACATATCCCCTTATTTCCTAAAATACCCTCAAATTTCCACCAATCTTATCACCCTCATTAAACTCACATGCACACTTATGAAATCCCTTAATTATCCCTCTCAACCCTCACACCCCTCATGTCCATTCAATTCCAACAATACCCTTATCCTCATTCCACCTATAAATTGAAGACTTGATGGCATTTGAAAAAAGATCTCCATTTTGATTTTAACCTTGGGATGAATTCTTCTCCATTCTTCTATAGAGAGTATTTGTAATTTTTAGCAAATATCTCAATACAGAGTGATGTAGTAGGATTTATTTCTTGGGGATGAATTCAACTCCACCCCTCTATAGAGAGTATTTGTATTTTTTTATCAAATATCTCAATATAGAGTGATGTGGTTGAATTTATCTTTCTTGGAGGTAAATTATTCTCCATCCCTTTATGATGAGTATTTGTAATTCTTAGCAAATATCTCAATATAAAGCGATGGTGTAGAATTTACTTTTTTCGGATGAATTCTATTGTATAATTTTATAATTTGAGGATTTGTATTTTTTAGCAAATCTCTCTCATTAATTAAGAGTCCATTATGAATTCAGCATTGTATATTATAGTTAGTTTATATATATATATATATATATATATATATATATATATATATATATATATATATATATATATATATATATATATATTATAGTTTTTATTTAAAAAAAATATATATTAGTAAGGGTCGTAATTGAAAGAATTTTGGATTGTAATTGAAGAGTTGCTCCAATTCAAGGCTAAAATGGGCTTGATCTATTCCTATTTAATTACTCTTGATTTAATCCTTGCATATTTTCATTTGTTTATTCTATGTATTGGATGATGATTAATGAGGAAAAATCATCATCCAATACAATGGACAAATTAAAGCCCTCATGAGTCTAATTTAGTTAGTTTGCTTGTTAGCACAATTTTGTTTATCTCATTTTTCTCTTATTAGATATTACATCTTCGTTAGTACTTTAAAAATTAACATAGTTAGTTAATTAATAATCGCATGAAAAATCATAAAAAAAATTAATAACATGCAAATGAATCTACCTTTGTCTTTGTATATTTTGTTCTTCACACGTGAAAGTGGATTGACATCCTTATTTATCGCTATGCATATATTTTCTATTTGTAGGTTCAAAAAAGGATTTTGATTGGAAATGATTTGCACCAACAAAAATGATCATACACAATTAGATTAAATATTCTATCCATCAGAATTGCCTAACGATATACCTCGTGGGGATGGTATGTGTGAGAGCAAATTCGATACACTCAACGAACGTGAATGAGTTCCCTGCTATATACCTCCCGGCGTGAGTTCGGTCAAGCAAAACGATGCAGGGAGAACCGTTCGATATACGTCGAAGGTACAAGGCCAATGGAAGGTGAGAAACGTATTTTTTTGGTTAACTATGCCCTAGTGAAGTCGGCACCCATCACAAAGTTGTGACACCCCACCTAACTAAATACCAGGTGATTAGTCCTTTATTAAAATTAAAAGAGGTTTCTCATCTAGTTCATTCGTAGCACAACTATCGAAAACTTTTTAAAACTTACTAACCACCTAGTATTCAAAAAGCCGATGTCAAATATTTATCTTTTTACTTAACAATGATAATATGCGGAAACATATAAATTAAACCATTCACACAATCAATGGGTCTAAATAATTAATGCATAGATAAATAAAAGACTGGCCGAATAAATCATTGGCTAAAATCCCAAATCCAAAATAATAACCCAACAGTCTAATAATCTGAATACAAAGTCTGACTGAAATAAAAATAGCTGGAGCAACATACCCAAATGAAATAACTAAGCTGCATCCTACTCTAAGAATGAAATAACCGAAGCGACTAAGTCCAAATCCTGCAAGCATCCACACCTGTTGTAGATACGCATCTTTGGAACAAATCGTCAAGTTTGGTGTCCCTATGGATGGACACCTAAAAGGTATTTGAAAAAGTTATGCAAGTATGGGTCAGAGCCCAAGCAAAATCATTTGAAAATATGTAGCAAGCAATTAAATTGCAGTTTAAATGAACAATTATTACATACACATATTAGGTTGCGAACACTCCCTTGGGTTCTTTACCTTTCATCTATAGTGCGCACCTAACGTTTTCTACTAAGCCCACCTAGTCATGCTACCCAAACTAACTAGGTCTCCAGTATCTAACTAACTACTAATCAATTTAGCTCATTCGCACCGCCTATACAGTACGCTACAATATACCCTTAATTATTATTAAGTCCTTAGTTAAGTTTCTACTTTAACTAACCCGTACCGCCTATACAGTACGCTATCAATCTACTTAATAATTAACACCCCCCTTATGTTATTATTAAATCCAAATTAACATTTCAGATATGTTATCAGTCACCTTTTTATTAAGTTTTCCTACTTAGATTTCATGTAAGATATACGCTATCTATTTTTCCTACTATTTACACATTAGTAGATTAAACCGTATTTAGATATACACTATATAATTCCACTACTATCACGTATAAGTAGATTAAAACAATGTCTAGATATACAATATATAGTCTCCTTACTGTCACACATAAGTAAGATTCAACATTCAAGAGTATATATAATAATAATAATAATAATAATAATAATAATAATAATAATAATAATAATAATAATAATAATAATAATACCGCATCTCCCATACAGGTCCTAACGATGCGCACTCGTGTACTCTACTATCAGTCCAAGTACCTCTTGTACCTAATCATGGACTATCGGTTCAGAACGTCTCCTCGAACCATTAATCAAATCACACATATTAGAGGCAAACATAACACTAAGTCTTTGGGGCTGCGCACATACCTAACGTACCCAAACAACTTGCCAGTATAACTATTTCTCTCACATAGTTATCCACTATCAGTACTATGCTCTGGGGCACAAATCCAGACCTCACTGAAATCATTAAGGTGGGATCGTCCACTGCGTGGGACTGCCGTGATAGCAAGTAGCGTAGGTATGTTAACATACAGAAAAACACATAATAGGTATACACACAACCTAACCATATGTATATTCAATATAGGCGCACACACAACCTATAATAAGTTCATATAGATATGCACTAAATCTATTATAATCCATATAAGTATACTCTCACCTATAATAATCACCAGTATGTAGTATTTATCTCTCGAATACTAGGGATGGCAACGGGTCGGTTCGGGGTCGGGTTTTAACTCCCCATCCCCGTCTCAATTAGAAATATCATTCCCCGTCCCCACCCCGTTCCCCGTTATAACGGGTTCGGGGATCCCCGTCCCCGTTTAAAATGGGTATCGGTTTCCCCGCGGGGAACCCGTTTCTTTTTTTTTTAATATAAAAAAATTCATTTCTTTTTTTTAATATAAAAAATTCATTTTACTAAAAGATTTTATCTCAAAGATTAAAAAAAAATCATTTATTTTAATATAAAAATATTCATTTCTTTTTTTTGTTCTTTATATGTTTTATCTCAAAGATTTTGACTTGAACAAAGCCTAATAAAAATTATAGAGCATAAACATAAACTGAATCTCATAAACCAAATCTCTGACATAAAACATATAAAGAACAAATAAAGAACAAAAAAATCAACCCATTTTACTCAACAAAACCTATACGGCATCTTACTCAAACCCTTAAAAGAACAACAAATCAACTCACTTATTAGATTTAACCAATAATCCAACACAGATTCGTGGTGCAAAGAATAAAGAACATTCAAAATCGTGGTGGAGAGGAATCGAGGATGGTGTCAATCATACACATGCTCAACGGATTCCACCGAAGCCTTGTTCCCGACGATGGCAATCAGTCGGCCTTATTCTCGGAGTTTGCTGATTTCAAATAACTCAAAACTTTATACCTCTAAATGTTCTTTGAGATTTGTTATAAATTATTTACCCATCTTTTCTGTTGTTAACTTGATATTAAGGAAAGGGTTTTCAATTTCATTCACGAGAGGGTTTGATTCGTGAGGGAGTGAGAGGGAGGCGAGGAAATAGTAGGGTTAGAAGAAATAGAAGCGGCGGTAAGGTCTTTCCTAGTTCCCTTTCTTATATATCGGGTATCCCCGTGGGGACCCGAGGCTATACCCGAAACCGACCCAAATTTTTTTAACTCCCCGAACCCGCCTCGATCCCCGAATTTTTGGATATTTTTCGGGGATTTTTTTTTGGGTATCCGCAGGTACCCAAATTTTTGGGAAAAATTGCCATCCCTATCGAATACTCACCGTACAATTTCATTCACATTTATACTTCTCTAGTATATTTATTCGAGCATTATTCTCTTCCCGGAGGGCCCCTAGTTACCCCATAAGTTAATTCAGTAACCAAATCCACAAATGTCTTACTGGTCTACATCATAATTTCCCTTGTCCTCTCCGTGGTCCCTTCTCATTCTCTAAAAATATTACATAACCATTAAGCCCATCTAACCTTAGCCTTAAACTATCACATATGTGACTAAGTCTCAAACCTACTAAGGCCTACTGCCATCCAATCTATTTCCCATTATATTTGAAGGATGTCTCAAAAGGTTCCCAATTAATAAATCACATTTTAAGGGCTTAAAGGAGAAATTTCACAAATTTGGCCAAATTGAACCGAACCGATTCGGCCTTACTCTAAATAGAGTTGCTAGACAAATCGATTCGGCCAAGGAGCCAAATCGATTCGAAAATCTGCAGAATCCCAGTTCTTGTACGCAGTTGCATTTTTCAAGTTTTTACCCATTAAAACCTCATGATGCTTTACCAAACTTTAAACCAACATAACTACACCTTACTCTAGTACATAAGGGTGATTTCCAATGAAAAGTTTACACAAAAAAATTAATGATTCAATCCAAGAATCGAATTTTTTCTTCAATTAACACAAAACCCTAGTTTTCACATATTCTTCATCTCTATAACCAAGAACCTAGATTTTATTTATATAAATCATCCCAAACCCTTTGATTTCTTGTTACCAACATAAAGGAATATCTCTACATGCATCCCTACTTCAATTTATGGATTATACCCACGGAAATTCATATTAAATCTCCCAAAAACATGTAAATCAAACCCTACTCTACATGGCTATTATAATATGCTTAAAATAAAATGCAATCTAAACACTTGCCTCTCAATAGAAGGTTTGAATTTCGTTGGTACGATAGTATGGATGTTCTCCATTCATTTCGATCTCGATTTTGTCACGTTCGGTGTGAAAAATGGTGTAGGAATCTTTGGCTCTCTCCTCCTCTTCCTCTCCTATTGCCTATCTTCCTTTAGCTCTGTGTTAACCCTAGCCTCCTCCATCTAATGGAAGTTATAAACTTGCAATTTTCGGAGTTCTCTAAACCAAAAACTCCCGAATGACCGAAACGTCCTCAAAAGGTGCCGGGTGGGTCTAAAATCGCCCCGGAACCAAAAATATACACCTGGGTATACTATTTTGACTATTTTGAACATTTCGGAACCAACGTGACTTCAGAATCACCATCCGAGTCTTTATAAAATCCTCTTATTTCCACCTCAAAATACGACACATGTAAAATTAAACTTAAACTTAATTAATTAAATGTAAATCATCGAATTAGATAATTTCTCCCAATTAAATAAATTCCTAAATCATTAATTTAATTAATTTCCATATTCTCCAAAAATACGGGGTGTTGCATACTTTCCCTTTACAAATGAATCTTGTCCTCGAAATTCGAATAAGATTCGTACTCAAAGATTCTTGCGCTACCTTAATCATCGATTCTAAAATCATTATGTATTTTCTATTTCTCTTAATTGTAGATAATATTGAAATAATTTAACTACTCAGGGCGCCCATACACCCTATACCCATGCATAACTGCACAAATTCTATATGACTCCACTAGCCTCAAATTTTAGCATAACTATTATCCCTCGATATAACTGTATAACCGATGTGGTTTGCATGGATATAAAAGTAATTCCCTAAATTAAATAAATGATTGAATCATGTTGATTAGTTGTTATAATCGTCATAGGACTTTTAACTCGTTTGCCATAGGTAAGCGGGGTGTTTAAGAGTGCGACGCGCGTGTCAGCTATTCCGACACCGTTTTATTTCTATTTTTGATTATGTATGATGCGGGCTTGTACCCTTATATATGTAATTCTTGAAATTAATAAAGTTTGTGGTTTAATTAATTATCTAATTCACAACTAGTTTTTATATCTGGTCCAACCAAATTTTCTCCTTCATATTAATTAATTCATAATTAGTCTACTTCTGCATACGTAGTTTAATTACTAGCTCAATTAATTTTCATTTAGTTCTTAGATAAAACTCAAAACTCATCACCGTTTCCTTTCTTTTTCTGAGCTAGTTTAGGTTTAAGCGTCTTTCATATCTGTCGTCATGTTCTATGTCCTATTTTCCTGAGGATTCAACCCCGTCTTATCAGGTTTATTACTTACGCAATCGATTTGTAATTGAACCGTAATTAGCACGCATTAGAGACACATTTTGAGTCGCGCCAGACGACATACAATGCGGCGCTCTTACTATCTCAAGTTCTCAGCGCTATATAAACATCGATCTATATCTCTCCGCTCGACCAGGAACACGACGCATCCTGAATCATATCAATAAAAAATCCCTACATACCGGGATCAAATGTAACTAGACATCATACTCACAGAAATCTACGATACAATACAATTTATATATACATATATATAGGGAAACCCTCTTTTAGGTAATGCCTCGCAAAATAATATAACTCATCATGGAATAACAAGAACGATAGTCTTATCACATAATCTATAACCGTTCAAGCCATCAGTATACAATCACTATACCTATTCATGATAAGTCCAACTTTCCTAACTCTCAAAGGTAGAAAATCATAACATAAGAATTATCTTAGTTCCCACACCCGATCCCCTACAGGTGACACCTAAAAGTCCCGCTACCCAACAGCAAATACATTCATAATAAGTCTGGTACTATCAATGCTTCCTTTAAACTCGACTCGTACTCGAATTGTAATGTTAACTATCATATACTGTGATGCACCACTATTAACCAACTAATCCTGTACTCATAAGGATAAAATCAAATATTACCTCTATTTGCCACCTGCGTCGCCTGGTCATCGGGTCCTTGAACGTAACTCTCGCGTCGAAACTGACCCATGATCTGTTGTAGTGGTTATACATCCAGGATCTCATCCTGTAGCTACCCATACCTTGCCTTGGGGTAATACTTCTTCCTTCATGGACTACAATCCCACAAGTGAAACAAGTGAAACCTTGATCTAAAAATCTCTCTGCCTTTTATCACGACCCTGCTGGCCTCCTCCATTGTTCCTTTGGCCCTAACGACCCTAAGGAATAGGATGCTACTACTGTTGAGGACCCTGTTGGTACTGTCTGAACCCACTTATTCTCGGGTTAAAAATCTCTGGGCCTAGCTCTCTTATACCGATTCCCCTGCCAAAAATCTCGCTCCTCCTGTTGTTGTGCCCCACTGTCGTCGTTCCTATATACTTCCTAGTCTTATTAGTCTCATTTTCTCGCTGTGGACAAGTTTAATATAAATGGCCTGTAACAACCCGCGTAATTTTTGGGGTATTTTCAAAATATAGAGGAAAAATAATTTTTTGAATTTTAAATTTTTTATTAATTAAATATGTTGGTTATGATTTTATAAGAATAGAACTTCAAGCGGAATTGAAATCGGATTTAAAATGGATTTTTAGTGGAATTTTTAATATTTTGCCTTATAGGCATTTTTAAGGGGAACTGTCAGTTTTTCGGGGTGATCGATCGATCGACGCCTGGGCATCGATCGATCGATGCCTTCAGAAAATGTGTGCTACAAGCAATTTTGAGAGTTTGTTTTGTTTCCAAGTCATTTGGTTTTGCCCTATAAAATAAGGTCGTGGGTGACCCATTTTGGTACAACTTTTTGGCAGCAAACATGTTTTTAATTCCTCTCTTTTATACATACTTTACCCCTTTAATTTATGTATTCAACCTTAGGTTTTTAAAGGTGTTCTTGGGGCTGTTTTGAGGTTGTTCTTGGAGGAGTTTTTGATGATTCTTGGAGCAGATTTTTGATGGCTTATTCTGTGTGTTCTGGGAAGATTGTTGTTGGTTCTTATTGGTGGTTTAAGGTATGGGGTTTTACACAATATGCTCCTTTGGGGTGGTAAACGGACGGATACGGATCGGATACCATGTTTTCCATATCCGTATCCGCTATCTGGATGCACTATCCATATCCGTATCCGTATCCTCCGGATAGTTAAAACAACTATCCGTATCCGTATCCGCTCGGATACCTCGGATAATATTCGTATCCGTTTACATTGTTTAGCCATTGCAAAAAATAACTATTAAAAAAGCGACAATATAATTCTATAGAAAATTAGTAATAAATGAAGTACTAACCTTTAATATCCATACTCATAAGATCATTTGTGTGTCCAGATTGTTAAGGAAAATCAGCATGACAATCACGTTCCAAAAAAATCTGTTGATTGATAGAATACGAAGTACATACAATAATAAAATCAACTAATAATGAAAATACTATAAATAAAAAGTAAATGATTTGAACTAAGTGCAAATAGTTTTGCAATATAACAAAAAGTGGTGCCACGATACATAGTAAAGTTTGCAACGTCCATAAACAAAAAGTGGTCCCACGATACATACTAAGATTTGAAATAACAATAAAGATTGTTTTTTCCAAAAAAAAACATCGCTTCATAAACAAAAAGTTTGCAACGTCTCGGTAGTCGTCATTCAGTATCCCTCGTGACCTTCAAATTATCTGGAAAAAAATTATGAATTAATGCAAAATTAATTGACTACTTAGATTTTTTTAATATGTAATAAATAATTAATTGACTTACTTAGTTTGTCACCAATTGATGGCAACCAGTCTTTTATGCATATAAGAGTCTCAACGGTCTCTGAAGCCAACGATGAACGTGAGTCATCCACAATCCGACGTCCCCAACTAAAAGCGGACTCTGACGCTACGGTCGAAACAGGTATAGCTAGAATATCACAAGCCATCTTTGCAAGTATTGGATACTTTGTCCCATTAAGTTTCCACCAATTCAATATATCAAAAGAAAGGTCATTTGAATCATCAAGAGGAAATAAAGCCTCCTCTAAATATTGTTCCAACTCCGTCTTTTGCACCAATGAAGTGCCGGAACGCTCCCTAATGTACCTCTTAAACCCTCCAGTAAATCCAACCCTCATTTGGTTTGTTATTTCACCATCACTATCACTTGTACGCTCAAATATTATGGGAGAAGAAGATGAAACATTTAAACTCTTATACTCGCCATACAAATCAAATAAAGCTGCACGAACTCTATGTATGTAACTATCGGCCAAAGAACCATATATTTCATGGTAAGCAAATTGAACAAACTCCATTTTGTACCTAGGATCAAGCACTAATCCAAATGTCAATACCAAACTACAATCCTCCCAATATTTTTCAAACTTAACTTGCATCTTCAATGCCATCAAACGAACGTAATCTACATTACTTTGTTGCCACTGCATCAACTGAAAATTAATTTGGCATACATCATTAAAGTAATAGTTTGCCGTTGGATATTTTGTGCCAGAAAGATGATTTGTCATGTCATAAAATATTTTCAAACACTGACAGATAAGTTTACCACGCTCCCAATCTTGTTCACTTGGAAGCCATTGGTATTCCTTATCCAATTCCGCTAAACGCTCAAATGCTACTCTCACATCTATAGCACTCTCAAGCATATGGTAAGTGGCATTCCATCTAGTTTGACAATCAAGTTCAACATTCTTTTTCGAATTCAATTGGGTTTGTCTTAAAGCTATACTCCATGTGTGACCTCTTGGAAGTGACGAACCAACATACTTAACACTGTTCCTAATCCTTTCAATAAAATGATCAATTACTTTCAACCCATTCTTCACAATTATATTGATTATATGTGCGGTGCAACGAGTGTGAAACATATCACCGTTTTTAAGAAGGGCTCTTTTACCATTCAACCACAATTTAATATGATCAACCATTGGCTTATTATAGCTAGCATTATCAACTACAATAGTCATTAGTTTCTTATCAATATTCCACTCCAAGATTCTAGCCTTCACCCACTCGGCCACATTTTCCGCATTGTGAGGACATTCAATCCAACAAAAAGCAATTATCTTTTTATGTAAATCCCATTCATCATCAATATAGTGACATGTTAAACAACAATAAGCGGTGCCTTGATGCTTAGGAGTCCATATATCAGTGGTTAGGGTAACAGTCTTTTATATATAAACAAATAACAGTCTTCTATATATAAACAAATAATCACTTATAATTGAAAAGACTGTTAAATTCTGATTACATCAGTGATTCTGTTATAAACAAACAATCTTTTATATTATGTTATAAACAAACAATCTTTTATATAGACTGTTATTTGACAAACAATCCTAAGCTTTAGAATTTGAATTGGAGCAAAATTAATTTAAAATTGAACTAGTTTAGCTCCAATTTTTTGCCCATATCTAACGTGTTCCTTTTAAAATGGATCTTTCAATTTCAGGTTGCAGATTATGGACTTGTTGGCGATCTGTTTGAGGTGATACCTGAGTTGTTTTATTTTAAGTGTTAATTTATAACTAAATTATTATATAAGTAATATTTTAAATTAGTGTTAGACGGATACGGATATCCGGTAAAACGGATATCCGGTAAAATGGATACTCCGCATCGGATACGGATTCCCCGTGTCGGATATTAGTACTATCCGTATCCGTATCCGTTTTTTCGGATATTTTTATAGAGTATCCATATTCGTATCCATTTCCATTTTTTTGGATAAATATCCGTAAATTCGGATTCGAATATCGGACGGATGCGGATTTTCGAATATCCTTTTACAGCCCTAAGGCTCCTTAATCTCGTGAGTATTATTCTCGTTGTTTTCGTGTGATTATTGACTCATATTTTAATTGATAAATTCATTTGGAAATCTAAAAATATTTGTTGGAATCTAATTTCGATTCATGTGGTATTATATTTGGTGTTGAGCATGTTGTCATGAGATTTTAATATGGTACTGAGGTGGGGCACCCACCAATATTCCTTTTTTCCAATATGCTTAAAAATGCATAGGCGCGGTATGGTGGTGAGGCTTGGTGACCCGGTTAATGTGTTACTGAGAAATTATATTGATATAATTGCTTATGATATTCACATTTTATTTGAATATTTATACTCGTATTGTTACGTTTTATTCACCGCTAATTTTTGTTGAGCATCTTTCCTGTTGTATTGTGTACTTCCCCATATTTGTTTTAGTGGAAGGTTAGCGCGGATTTTGGGGCGCTATGGAGATTGATTTTAGAGAGGATTATTTTGGGAAGATTTTTAATGCAAGATGATAAGGTAGTATTATTTTTGATGTATAGAGCATTGGAGATTTATTTTTACGAGATAGTTGTTGTATTTATTTCGAGAGACTTGTTGATTTAATTTGAAGATTGAGATTAGTAGTTTCCTTTATTTTGTGGGATTTTTAGAAGCTTTATACCTTATTATTGTGGATTTGATTTAGTTTATCGACATTAGCGCTCCGTTCGCTCTCCCCGAGCGGGCGGGGTGTTACTGAATGGTATCAGAGCTTAGGTATACGGCCACCCTCGGGTCTTGAGTTTGGATCTGTTGCGTTTTTGTGGCGCGTATTTCGGAGATAGAAATTTTTAGAGAATCATTTCGCGTTAGGCATCTAGATTAGATGTGAGGAATTTATTTTTTGGTGACGAGATTATTTTTGGAGATTGTTGGCCTGATTTTTAAGACTCAGGTATTCGACGAATTTTGAGGGAAAAATTCCCTTGTTAGTGAGGAAGTGTAACAACCCGCGTAATTTTTGGGGTATTTTCAAAATATAGAGGAAAAATAAATTTTTGAATTTTAATTTTTTTAGTTAAATATGTTGGTTATGATTTTAGAAGATTAGAACTTTAAGCGGAATTGAAATCGGATTTAAAATGGATTTTAAGTGGAATTTTTAATATTTTGCCTTATAGGCATTTTTAAGGGAAACTGTCAGTTTTCAAGGGTGATCGATCGATCGACACCTGGGCATCGATCGATCGATGCCTCAGAAAACATGCGCTACAAGCAATTTTGAGACTTTGTTTTGTTTCCAACTCTTTTGGTTTTGCCTTATAAAATAAGGTCGTGGGTGACCCTTTTTGGTACAACTTCTTAGCAGCAAACATGTTTTTAATTCCTCTCTTTTATACACACTTTGCCCCTTTAATTTATGCATTCAACGTTAGGTTTTTGGAGGTGTTCTTAGGGCTGTTTTGAGGTTGTTCTTGGAGGAGTTTTTGATGATTATTGGAGCAGATTTTTGATGGCTTATTCAGCGTGTTCTGGGTAGATTGTTGTTGGTTCTTGTTGGTGGTTTAAGGTATGGGATTTTACACAATATGCTCCTTAATCTCGCGAGTATTATTCTCGTTGTTTTCTTGTGATTATTGACTCATATTTGAATTGATAAATACATTTGGAAATCTGGAAATATTTGTTGGAATCTAATTTTGATTCATGTGGTATTATATTTGGTGTTGAGCATGTTGTCATGAGATTTTAATATGGCATTGAGGTTGGGCACCTGCCAATATTCCTTTTTCTGGATATGTTTAAAAATGCATACGCGCGGTATGGTGGTGAGGCCTGGTGACCCGATTAATGTGTTGTTGAGAAATTATATTGATATAATTGTTAATGAGATTCACATTTGATTTGATTATTCATACTCGTATTGTTACGTTTTAATTCACCGCTAATATTTTTTAAGCATCTTTCCTATCGTATTATGTACTTCCCCATATTTTCTTTTAGTGGTAGGTTAGCGCGGGTTTTGGGGTGCTATGGAGATTGATTTTAGCGAGGATTATTTTGGGAAGATTTTTAATGCAAGATGAGAAGATAGTATTATTTTTTATGTATAGAGCATTGGAGATTTATTTTTTACGAGATAGTTGTTGTATTTATTTCGAGAGACTTGTTGATTTAATTTGAAGATTGAGATTAGTAGTTTCCTTTCTTTTGTGGGATTTTTAGATGCTCTATACCTTATTATTGTGGATTTGATTTAGTTTATCGATAGTAGCACTCCGTTCGCTCTCCTCAGGAGGGCGGGGTGTTACTTGGCCCTACTCTCCACATATAGGATACCTTTCTGTGCCATCCCCTATCTCTAGACCCATGGACCATGTCGGGGTGTTCTTTTCTTGGACTCGGTAGTCTTGGCCCCAATTGATACTCCCCCGTTGTCTCAATGGCTTTGTTGCCAAATGGAACTCGTTGTTGGCCTCACTGGCCCTGATTGAACCCATCGTCACTCAGTATAAATTTAACCGGTCCAAAACATATAAATGGGTCCCCTACTAGGTATACCCTCCTGCGGTGTTTCACTATCACCGTTAAATCTATCCTTTCTCTTCGGATAAATTCTCCCACACTTTTGGCTCCCTTCTCACAGAAGCGTTTCTATAAATTTGTAAACATATAATTTTGGCGACATCAACGCTAGTCATTCTAACTGGATTTCCCATTCACGCTTTTGTATTCCACCTATGAGTCCACTATACACATACGGATCCCCTTTTATTATTCTCCGTATCCCTTGGGTGGTTACGAAGTTGGCTAAACAAGTCAACTTCTCTCTCACGATCGGTCTCTACTTGGCCTACTTGTGATAAGTTTAAAACTCCATTCGCATCTCTATTTGAACAGCAGATGGACAATCTTACGGTCAAACAACATCCAAATTTCTCGTTTAATCCCATATGTGCCTCTATACATGAGGTGACTGATTCTCATCACTCAACGCTGCTCCTATGAGAAAAAATTTCACCTGAAATCTAATCCTAGGAGTTGCTGCACTCCACCTACACAATTGCTGTTGGATTATCTCCTTCCATTGGATTATCACATTTCGCTTTCCCCCGAATACTTAGAAAGTCTCTTCAAAAGCGTAATATTGACTCCCTCCCCTTGTCATCCATGCTGGGTGGGTCTGAACTTGTACCACCGTTATCTATGATGGTGCTTGGGGAAAACTACTGTTCCCGAGTTATTATCATATTTTCACCTGTCTGAATAATAATCGTGGTGACTTCTATCGCAATTACCATTTCCAGAATACTCGATGTCTTTTGCTGAGCCTCTCCTCATGCAGTCCTTCTAACAGTCGTCACAGGTCGTCCCATAAACCGAAATTGTATAATAAGGCTCTATACCCAATAGCAGGAGAACGTAAGTCGCATACGTAGAGGAATAGGGCTCTATATCAAAGAACACTCAACTGAAATCTAAAAAGTCACACAGATCCTAAGGACACTAGAACCTGATGCTCTGATACCATCTGTGACACCCCACTTAATTAAATACCGGGTGACCAGTCCTTTATTAAATTAAAAGAGGTTTCTCATCTGGTTCATTCATTCTTAGCATCACTGTCGAAAACTTTTTAAAACTTACTAACCACCTAGTATTCAAAAAGCCAATGTCAATTTTTTATCTTTTTATTTAACAATGACAATATGCGAAAACATATAAATTAAACCATTCACATAATCAATGAGTCTAAATAATTAATGCATTGATAAATAAAAGACTGGCCGAATAAACCATTGGCTAAAATCCCAAATCCAAAATAATAACCCAATAGTCTAATAATCTAAATATAAAGTCTGACTGAAATAAAAATAGCTATGGCAACATGCCCAAAAGAAATCACTCTGTAACCTACTCTAAGAATGAAATAACCGAAGCGACTAAGTCCAAATCCAGCAAGCATCCACACCTGCTGCAGCAATGCTTCCCTGGAACAGATCGTTAAGTTTGGCGTCCCTATGGTTGGACACCTAAAGGGTTTCGGAATTTTTTTTGCAAGTAAGGGTCAGAGCCCAAGTAAAATCATTTGAAAACATTTTGCAAGCATTTAAATTGCAGTTTAAATGAACAGTTATTAGATATATATGTTTGGTTGAGAACACTCCCTTGGGTTCCTCACTTCTCATCTATAGTGCACACCTAACGTTTGCTACTAAGCCCACCTAGTCATGCTACCCAAACTAACTAGGTCTCCATTATCTAACTAATTACTAATAAATCTAGCTCACCCGCACCGCCTATACAGTACACTACAATATACCCTTAATTATCGTTAACTACTTAGTTAAGTTTCTCCTTTAACTAACCTGTACTGCCCATACAGTACGCTATCAATCCACTTAATAATTAACATCCGCCTTATATTATTAAATCCAAATTAACATTCCACATATGTTATCATTCACCTTTTTTATTAAGTTTCCCCACTTAGATTTCATGTAAGATATACGCTATTTATCTTTCCTACTATTTACACATTAGTAGATTAAGCCTTATTTAGATATAGACTATCTCATCCCACTACTATCACGCATAAGTAGAATAAAACATTATATAGATGTACATTATCAAGTCTCCTTACTGTCACACATAAGTAAGATTAAACATTCATGAGTATTTATATATATATCTCACCCCCACACACTATATATATATATATATATATATATATATATATAAAATAATAATAATAATAATAATAATAATAATAATAATAATAATAATAATAATAATAATAATAATACCACATCTCCCATATAGGTCATAACGATGCGCACTCGCGTACTCTGCTATCAGTCCAAATACCTCTTGTACCTAATCATGGACTATCGGTTCAGAATGTCTCCTCTAACCATCAATCAAATCACACATATTTGAAGTGAACATAACACTAAGTCTTTGGGGTTGCGCACATACCTAACGTACCCAAACGACTTTCTGGCATCACTATTTCTCTGACATAGTTATCCACTATCAGTACTATGCTCTGGGGCACAAATCCAGACCTCACTATAATCGTCAAGGTGGGATCGCCCACTGCGAGGGACCTTAGTGATAGCAAGTAGCCTAGGTATGTTAACATACATAAAAGCACATAATAGACATACACACATCCTAACCATATGTATATTCAATATAGGCACACACACACACGACCTATAATAAGTTCATATAGATATACACTCAATTTATTATAACCTGTGTAGGTATACTCTCACCTATAATAATCACCCCTACGTAGTATTTATCTCTCGAATATTCATCGTACAATTTCGTTCACATTTATACTTCTCAAGTATATTTATCCGAGTATTATTATTTTCCCGGAGGGCCCCTAGTTACCCCTTAAGTTAATTCTGTAACCAAATCCACAAATGTTCTAGATTATAATTTCCCCCGTCCTCTCCATGGTCCCTTCTCATTCTCTCGAATTATTACGTAACCATTAAGCCCATCTAACCTTAGTCTTAAATTCTCATATATATGACTAAGTCTCAAACCTACTAAGGCCTACTGCCATAAAATCTATCTCCCAATATATTCTAAGGATGTGTCAAAGGGTTCCAAATAAATAAATCACATTTTAAGGGTTTAAAGGGGAAATTTCACAAATATGGCCAAACTGAATCGATTTCGCCTTGCTTCGATTTGACAAGCTAGCCAAATTGATTCGGCCAAGGAGCCAAATCGATTAAAAAATTTGCAGAATCCCAGATCTTGTACGCAGTTGCGTTTTTCCATGTTTTTACCAATAAAAACCTCATGATTCTTTACCAAACTTTAAACCAACATAACTACACCTTATTCTAGTACATATGGGTGATTTCCAATGAAAGTTTAAGTAGATCAGATAATTTTTCAGTTACGGGAAATGATAAGTGCTAGTTGAGAGATTCAGAGAATAATCTCAGAGAGAAGTCCTTTTCGCTTGTGAAGTTCTTATTCTGGGAACATGGCTAGTGGCTAAGGGAAAGAAGATAAATGAAACCAACCTTGCAGTTGCACATCACGAGTCTTTGTTCTTTATCCTGTACTCTTCCGGACATTGGACTCCTTTTTCGTTATTCAAAGAAGAACTCGTTTCCTTTAAAGCCGAACTCAAACTGCAGCTAGTTTGGGAGGCCCTTATCTATCGGTTTTTAGTCAAGGTGCCACAAAATCTCTCTTCCTTGTGTTCCATTCGATCCTTAAGCCAATCAAGTTCTGTAAATGAAGGTTCTTTCGGTAAGCGACAGAGCGAATAGATAATTCCTTTTTCCAGCCCAAATGGTAGGTTTTAATCTTTATCCCTTCGCGGACTCTTTATCTTCAGCTTCAATTACAGATCATTCTGCTTCCCGGCGAACTGAGAAATTCTTTGATTCGTTCGAGCGACAGCTTGTGGGGCAGGAGTAATAGGGTGGATCAAGTCAGACAACCAACTCTATCATCCTTTCTTTATTAGTTAGTGCCAGCTCTCACGACGAAGGAATCTCTTTCCTACTGCTATTCCTAGTTCCACAATGCCCTACTCCTAATTCCCTATATTTATTAAAGGGCGTGTCGGTTTTTCAAAGACAATTATCAAGGTGGGGTCCTTTCCTCCATTTGGTAGTAGGATGTGGAAGTCTAATAATTCTCCGATTCTTTCGCATTAATCCGTGGAGTATAATGATTTATGGATTGGTAAGTTAATGATCTCCTCTCTCCAAATAAAAGAATTAGTATACCAATTATGTTCACCCGAGGGGGTAACAAGGGTTCGACGAGAAAGATTTATGAAAGAAGGCAACATAAGCTTTCATTTATTTGATTCCACTTCTTTCTGTGTATAGGCAAAAGGAGATTGACGGGAAGCACAACATGAACTAATGAAGAAAGGGTTATGGCCGCCGCTATGACTCCAGTACCCATTTACCAAGAGATCTCCTTAAGCATATGAACAACTCATGGGATTATTTTTCGTCGAAGAATAGGTTAAAGGGCGATAACCCAAGCAATTGATTCGGTTTTGCAAAGGTCTTTCTATCCGACAAATTCACCAGCGGTTCAAATCTAATGAGCGGAGGGAAGTCTTAATTCAAAGGCACCTGTGCCAAAACTTCTTCAGAGAGGGGGGAGTTGAAGCTAGACATATAAAAAATGTATGTTGGTTAATGAATGGACATATCTTAATTTATTGGGTGGTTTCATATAGAGGTTTCACTTCCTTATCCTCTCTCTTTAAGCAGATGACGCATCCTCTTTTATAGCAGTGATACAAAAGTTTTCCATCGATCTCTGATAGGTCGGAAGGATGAGAAGGCCGATATGTTAGTTAAGCTATACTTGTCTTTCTTCTTAAGCTAAAACTTAGAGTCTTTCGACAAGAATCCAAGTCTGAGTTTGAGTCGGTAGTCTCTGAGCCTTATACCTCAACCTTTAATCTTATTTATAAGTGAGTGAATGAGAAGTGTGTGCTGCTGTGTAAACGGTATATTCGTAGGATGTTCGATATTCCTATGGATGTCGGACTCTGCTGGTATCCTCTTTGGACTTCGTCCCCAGTACCTTAGAGCCCTGTAGAGCTATTTTTTCCCTTTTTTCGAGAATTCTTTTCCATATCATTATTGAACAAAGAAGTTCTACCTGGGCCAGAGTTTCTGACCAGGCCCGTGGAGACTGATCCCATAGATCGCTTTCAAAGTATGCAAATCTTCTTCTCCTCTCCCTTACCACAACTGGGTGGAGGACTCACGTAAACTTCTTCCTGTAGGTCCCCATTCAGGAAGTCATTTTGAACATCTAATTGGAACAGAGGCCAATCTCGATTCGCAGCAATAGAGAGTAGGAGACGAACATACTTTACCTTGGCTACTGAGGAAAAAGCTTCCTTGTAATGTATCCCATATGTTTTAGTGTTGTGTTTGTTTGTTAATAATAAAATTGGTAAGTAAGCGCAAAGAGTACGAATCTCTTTCTGTATTCATAATAGCTGCTGCCAATTGAATAGCCGATATCCTTGGTGGATTCCACTTTATGTTTTCAACATCAGGTGTATTAACAGCGTAACTTACGATATAGTAATAATCGCTCATCTTATCAGATAAGTAAAAATTATACTTATGTATCAAATAGTCATATCTATTTCTTTTGCATATCTCAGTTACAGTACTTTCAGGGTTTATACCAAATCTACCGCACAACGAGTTCATCAGTAACTTGTATACATATGACATACCTGAATCTTAAGCTTTCTTAGCTTCACTTCTTTGGGAGTAAACTGTGGGCACAAAGCTTTCAAAAGGACTATATTTCTTTTCAAACGAATACCCCCTAAGTGGTATAATCTGATTACCCCATTTTTGTGGAAAAATCAATTCTTCGCTATAATAAACACCGACGAATTTTCCTATTAGGAATAGTAAAGTACCATGACGTTCCTTATAGGGTAAGAAAGGTCTACTTATAATACTAGGACTTACTACATAAGCCTCAATAAATCCAAAAAATGTGGACAAATCCTGACCTTCAAAACTATCACGCCAGATTTGTTCACCACTAGGCATAGGATAAGATTCCATAAAAAGATTAATGGTTCAATCCAAGAATCGAATTTTTTCTTCAATTCACACAAAACTCTAGTTTTCGCATGTTCTTCATCTCTATAACCAAGAACCCAAATTTTATTCATATAAATCATCCCAAACCCTTTAATTTCGTGTTACCAACATAAACGAATATCTCTTCATGCATGCCTACTTAAATTTATGGATTATACCCACCCAAATTCACATTAAATCTCCCCAAAACATGTAAATCAAACCCTACTCTACATGGGTATTATAACATGCTTAAAATAAAATGTAATCTAAACACTTGCCTCTCAATAGCAGGTCTGAATTTCGTTGGTATGATTGTATGTGTTGATGTAAAAAATTAGATCACCCTAATTATTCAATCACAGATAAATAAAATGAACAAAGATTTTTAAAGTGGTTCAGCCTTATAAGAATGGCCTACATCCACTGTTATGTAATTGCTGAGTGTTTGGGAATTCTCGATTATCAGTTCAATCTAGAAATTCCGGTCCCCCTTGAATGAGGATGATACAAGGTATTTATAGCCCTTAGGCTGTACATGAAAGGTTCGGTACATTAAATGATATACATATGAAAGGGTAATACATTTAATGCAGCGTGTGCGTCAAGAATATAAACATTCAATGAATAGTTGAACTGTTGTCTATTTGGTAATTAATGCTACGGCCGAGATGCAGCTCGAACCGCCTTAGTTGCTCGTTGATTAAGAGTTCCTCGGAGCGCTTAGAGTATCTCGGGATGATGGAGTTCCTCGGGGTGTCCTCCTCGTTGCTCGGAGAGAATATGAAATGGTTTAAGGAATGAACTTCCTCGCCGCTATTATGCCACGTAGATTGACACGTGTCTTCGTATAATTCGTCCACATCAGCATATTAATTTTGGTATATCAACAGAAGCCCCCAATGTTTCATATTTCGAACTTTGAGGAGTATGGAATATTCTTTCTCGGTATGTAGCAATATTGAATGATCTTCCTGGGTTTTAGGAGCATCGTATTTGAATTTATTTCCAGCTTCAAAGAATCCGCCTTTTTTTCGAACTTTTAAGAGCGCTTCGATCTTTGTGCCCTTTTTGTCCTTTTAGCCGCCGGAAGTTCAATAGTTTCTTTTGTGTAATCATTTCTTTCGCCGCTTCCCAAGGCAAAGTATTTAAACTTCTTGGGTAACCATACCGTCTTCTTCTTTTTTCAATTTCCTGCATTCAAGCTTTCTATTCTCTCTTTCTCTCTTGTGCGTTCATCTTTTCCTTCGCTAGTTGTCAGCAGATCTTCTTCCTTCCTGTAAGATTTTCTTCCTTCTTCTTTTATTCATCATGGTTTACATTATTGAATCTCTCGAAAAATTCCGTTCTGACTTTTCCATCCCATCTTGGGTAATTTTGGAGGAGCTTTCTGAACCTCAAAATTACTTTCGCTTGGCTGAGGGACATTGGTTCCCCAGTCTTTTTATTGCTGAATGTGGTTTTTCCTTTCCACCGAACCCATTGTGTCTCGAGTTTTGTCAGTATTTTGATCTTGTCCTTATCGGGGGTTTGCATAAGAACGTTGCAGACGAGCGCATCAGGTCTGCATCATATCTGCTACAGTATAAGAGTTACACAACCTCTTATACTGCTCGCCCTGTTGAACCAGCTTCAACTCCAGAGGATCCTTCTTCAGATTCTCATCTTCCTTTAAGTCAAAGAATGGCAAGAAAAGAGCTCCTCCTGCTCTTTTTGATGACATTACTTCTGTTGTTGGGGCTAAGAAAAGTAAAATTGATGTCCCAGAGGGGACTAAGAAGGTGGATGTTACGCCTTCAAAAGCTACCGAGAATCCCCAGTGGCCCCGAGCAAGAAAGTTGCTCCTGTGGAAGTGATTACTATCTCTCCGACCAAGAGTTCTTCCTTAGTTGAAGCTGCCGAGGTCCCTTTGAGGAGATTGAGGAAATCATCCTCAGTCAATCTGGCTGAAACTGCCTCCTCTTTACCTGCTGGTGGTGTTGGTATTCCAACCATCATTCCTCCGAGCTCTGCAATGAGCTCGGTAAAAACTTGGATCATATCTGAGGTCCAAGGAATTGATGAGAAAATTTCTAGGGATATGCTGACATCCCTAGCTACTCGTCATCTTGCTTCGGTAAATTTCTCACATTCTGAATTTTCTTTCTTTCTCTGAATGCTTGCATTTTGTATTGACTTTACTGTTTTTCTCATCTTTCAGCTGGTGAACTGTTTCAATAATATCGTGAAGAAAGATGAAGCTATTAAAGCTTCAAGCTCCTCGTCAGGTGTAGAGGATGCTCTGCTGGGTTTAACCCAATCCTTGAAGGAATCTCGCCAATAGTATAATGAGGACAAGGTTGTTTGGGAGAAAAAGTTGTCTGCAGTTGAGGCTGAGAAGGTGAAGATGGCTGAGATCTCCAAGAATTTGGAGGATAAAGTAAAAGGTTTAGAGGTCGAACATCAGAAGTATGATGTCAAGCTCAAGAACTTTGGAGAGCTTGAAGATAAGTTGAAGAAGGCAGAGGAAAAGTTGTCCGCCCTGCGAGATATCAAGGTCCAAAAGGAAGAATTGGATGTGAAGCTCTCCTCGGAGAAGCTAAAAAGAAAACTCGCCATTAAAAAATCCTTCAGCGCTGGCTGGGATAAAGGATGGGACAAGGGAATTGCTGCAATGACATCCCAAGTCCAGTATGGGAAGTTGAAATACTTCCGAGATGGCTGGGTAGCTGCCCTGCAAGAATTGAAGATCAAGGACGACTCTGAGCTATTCCAACTACACCTCCCTGGTCCTCCTCCACCAATTATGGAAGAAGAAGATGAGCCTGTCTCTGATGAATCTTCTATGGACATAGGTGATCAAGTCCCTGCATCTCTATCCTCTGCCAACGAGGACATTTCTTCCATGCCTCCTCCTTCTGAAAAAATTTCAACTCCTGCAGACCAAGTCGCCATTACCACCGAGCAATCGAGCTCTTCATCCCAGCCTCCCGAGAATGTGAAGTTATTCGGTATCATTTCTATCTTTCATTATTTGTAATCAAACAATGTAATCTTTTGATGATCTAATAAAATACATCTTCGTTCCTCTTCATTGTTGATACTCTGTCTGCTTTTATTTATTAACTCCTGCCTTCTTTATTAGTTTTTGGCCAGAATGGAATTGATATATGCCCCTGATACCGAGTTGATGCAACAATGCAATGGATATTATAAAGCTGGTCATACAGACCTGAGTGTATCAGAGATTGTCGACATCCTTGGCCACGATGCCTCAGAGCAAGAAGTTGAGGCCTACCGGTACTTGAAGGATTTACTTGACCGAGCTGTGGCCAACAACGTCGCCTACTATGACTTGATTGAAGAGCTTCATGGTTCCATAGAGGATCTTCAAAATCAACATAATGAATCAACTGCCTTGTTGCACAAGGAATATGAAAATAGATATCAACAGCTTTCTTCTGAAACAGGCCATAAAAAGATTATCGCTGGATACGATATTAGGGAGAAAACTCTAAAATGTGAAGTTGAGGCCTGCAGGCAGATTGCTGAATTGCTGGAACAAGAGAACAATAATTTGCAGAAAAAGTTGGCACAGTATGAATCTGCAGCATCATCTTCAACTGCTTTAGTACCAGTTACCGATGAAGGTTTCTCGTTCTTAGAGGTTGAAAACGCCAAATTAAGGCAAGAATTGGATAATTTAAGAAGATCTGTTATTCCTGTGACTTCTCGGGGACGAGGAAGAGGTTCTCGGGGACGAGGAAGAATTGTTCAAAATGTTGTCGAGGAGCAAAGTTCTCCAGTCGCTTCTCGGAGCCGATCAAGAGTTCTTAGTTTCAATGTTGAAGAGGCTCGTACTCAGTCTACTTTGGAAACTCAAGCGTTCCAATTGAATGCCAAAGATCGTGCTCTATCTGAAATGTCCAAGAAAAACCTATCCTTGGAAGATCAACTCACTGCGACAAAGTCTACTTTACATTCCATGGAACTTTTTGCCAAAAATCTTCATGAACAATTGGATAGACTAACCTTCCAATTCCATAAGCAACCTCGTGAGTTCTGGATGGGAGGTTATAATGAGGCCCTTTGTCACTTGTATGCTTACATTGAAAATGCCAATAATGAAGGTTATAAACAGGGATGGTTGAACGCCCTTGGAGTGCTGAAGCTCGAACAGGGGCATTACTTATGGGATTATCATAGCCCTGGGTTATTAGACTTGCCCGTACCACGTTATAAATTGGATATGGCATGGATTCCAGCTCGCGCCATTCCTCGGAGCTTAATTTCAAGATATCTTGGTGAATATAATCTTCATTCTCAAGTTGACATATCTCGCCCTGAGCATCTCTTGGATACACCTTCAATAATGAATGTCAGAATGCTGAAGGACTTGAATTTTATTAATTCTCCTCTTTGCCTGGAAAATCCTCCTGCTGGCGAAGAGCCTATCTCAAAAGCAAAGGGCAAGAAACCAATAGAATAGGAATATTAATGTAATAGTTAGCACATACATGTAACCTGTAACTTATTTTGAATTTTTAATGAAAAACTTTCATTTTTGTTTGTAAATCTGTATTGCTATTGTCTTGTAAATATCAAACACTTTACATTTATGCATATGTATCTGTTAAAAAGATAACAATATTGTGCTGTTCATCGACCAACTTAGTAATAAAAAGTTACAAGTATTAGAAATGTTGCTCTATCACTTAATAATAAAGTAATCAGTATAAAAATGTTTAAAAATTTGCCAACCAACCAAGGTTGTTAAATTGCGCTCGCCGACTTAGTATAATTAATGATAGTTTATCCCCGACCAACTATACTTGGTAAATTTTTGACTTTATACAATGTACCCGACCAACCGAGGTCAATAAATTCTTCTTGTCGACCAACTATAGTTGGTGGTTTTTTATTCCCGACCAACCATACTTGGTGTATTTTGTAATATTTTTCTCTTCAAAGAACTTTTTGTAATAATCTTACCTCCCGACCAACATAAGTTGGAATGTGAGAGTATATTTTCAAATCCAATCAACCAAAATTGGCGTTTGTGATAGTTTTATCCACTAGTTATCTTACCAACCGTAGTTGATCACGCTAGTGTCACCTCCTAACCAAAGGAGTATTTTTTTGGTTCTTTCGAACTGTCCACTAGTTATCTTACCAACCGTAGTTGATCACGCTAGTGTCACCTCCTAACCAAAGGAGTATTTTTTTTTGTTCTTTCGAACTGTCCACTAGTTATCTTACCAACCGTAGTTGATCACGCTAGTGTCACCTCCTAACCAAAGGAGTGTTTTTTTTGGTTCTTTCGAACTGTCCACTAGTTATCTTACCAACCGTAGTTGATCACGCTAGTGTCACCTCCTAACCAAAGGAGTATTTTTTTGGTTCTTTCGAACTATAAGCGTAGTGTATTACACTAGTATTCCCCGAAAAACTTTCAACAGAAGGAAAATGGTGAAACATCCTCATTTTATTCATAATGAAGGAAATGCTTTACATTTTACATTACTGATAATACTTGCGCAGGTGTTCAGCATTCCATGCATTCTTAAATTCCTCTCCCTCTAGAGTTGCTATTCTGTAAGTTCCTGGTCGAACAACTTCTGTAACTCGGTAAGGTCCATGCCAGTTTGCTTCCATCTTATTATGCTTCTGAATGACTTTCTTTAGCACATAATCCCCTTCCTTTCAATCACATTTCTTCACCCTTTTGTTGTAGAACAGAGTTGTACGTTGTTGGTAAGCAGCATTCCTAATGGCTGCCTCTTCTCTAACCTCCTCGAGCATATTCAAATCCAGTCTTCTCATCAAGTCGCTGACTGGGGAATTGAAATTCAGCACTCTGTGTGTTGGGAGACCTAACTCGGCAGGTATCACAGCCTCACTTCCAAATGCCAGCATATATGGTGATTCTCCAGTCGCTGCTCGGGGAGCTGTTCGGTAAGCCCACAATACTGATTGTAGCTCGTTAATCCAGTTAGCTTTAGCTTCACTTAACCTTTTCTTCAAACCATTTAGCAGTGTTCTATTCGTCACTTCAGTCTGTCCATTGCTTTGAGGATGGCCTGGTGCTGAATGGGCCTTCAAAATGTTCGACTGATGACAATAAGCAGCAAATTCCTCGTTATCAAATTGGGTTCCATGGTCTGTGATGAAGGCATGAGTGAGACCATATCGACAGATGATATTCTTCCAAACGAACTGGTATACCTTCTCGTATGTCATGTCGATGAGGGGTTCAGCTTCTACCCACTTAGTAAAATAGTCTACTGCGACGATGAGGTACTTAAATCTTCCTAGGGTGATCGGCAATGGTCCCACCAAATCAATTCCCCACATGGCGAATGGCCAAGGGGAAGTTATGGGTGTCAACAATGCTTGTGGAGTTCGTCGTATAGAGGAAAAACGTTGGCACTTGTCACATTTCTTAGCATAGGCTATACAATCAGCCCTCATCGTTGGCCAATAGTATCCTTGAGTCATTACCCTTTGTAAAAGCGTTCGACCTACTACATGAGCTCCACAAGACCCTTCATGGATTTCTTCAATCAATTCTTTCACCTCGGAGGGATGTACACATCTCTGCAAACCTGCCATAATTCCTCGTCTATACAAAATACCATTAGTTAACACATATTGAGCAGCTTTATACTTCAGTTTCTTGGCAGCGAGCTTGTCCTCCGGCAATCCTCCCTCTTCAATATATGTCCTGATGGGATCCATCCAAGATGGTCCTAAATCAAGGGTTATTACATTCATTATCAGGTCTTCATCTATGCTCCGAACTTCTAATACTTCAATCGATATGGTTCTTCGCAACTCGGTACGAGTAGCTGATGCTAGTCGGGCCAGTGCGTCTGCTTGTACATTCTCCATCCTCGGTATTCTCACCAACCGAATGACATCAAATTCTGTCAACAACTTCATCACCTTTGCGTGATATTTGATCATTAACTCTCCTTTAACCGCATATATTCCCGTCATCTGATTCACAATTAGTTGAGAATCACTGAATACCATCACTTGTTGTGCTTCCATAACTTTTGCTAAGTTTAACCCCGCTATCATGGCTTCATACTCAGCTTCATTATTAGAGGCTTTGAATTGGAATCGTAAAGCATATTCCATGTCAATCTCATCTGGGGTGCTTAAAACAATTCCTGCGCCGCAACCTGCTGTGCAAGATGAGACATCCACATATAATCTCCATATGTGTAACCCATCTTCAAATTCCTTATCTGACAGGGTTCCTCGGTGAAATATTTGTTGCTTCTTTTCATCCTCCCCTGGCATTTTTCGCTCCTCGTTGACCATCTCTTCTCGTTCTTCAACCATCCGAGGCTGGTTTGAATTTGAAGTTGATGATCTTTCTACATCCATAGGCCCTTTTACCAACCGGAGTTGGTCTGGACTTATGTCTGTTGATCCTGTAACATCCACAGGTTGGTCAGCGGGCAGTTTTTGTTCCTCGGGGGTATCAGGATATGTAAATTCTGCTATAAAATCTGCTACAGCTTGCCCTTTCAATGATGCTCTGGGCTCATACACAATATCATATTCACCGAGTTCTATCGCCCAGTACATCAGTCTTCCTGAATTTTCTGGCTTGTGAAGGGCTTGTCTCAATGGCATGTCGGTATACACAATGATGGTATGGGCCTGGAAATATGGCCTCATTCTTCTACTTGCTTCAATTAATGCCAATGCCAATTTTTCTAACTTTGGGTACCTGATCTCTGCACCTCGAAAAGCCTTACTTGTGTAATAAATTGGTTTCTGGACTCCATTCTCCAATCTGATCAATGCCGAGCTAACTGCATTCTCTGATACTGCTAGATATAAGTACAACTTCTCTCCTGTTATTGGCCTAGACAACAATAGAGGTGCTCCCAAATACTTTTTCAAGTCTTGAAAGGCCTTTTCACATTCATCAGTCCACTCAAAAGTTTTTCGAAGTGTTTTGAAGAATGGGAGGCATTTGTCAGTTGCTCGAGATACAAATCTGTTGAGCGCTGCAACTCGTCCTGTAAGACTCTGCACTTCTTTCTTTGTTGTTGGAGATCGCAACCCTAAAAGAGCTTTGATCTTATCTGGATTTGCTTCAATGCCCCGCTGGTTGACAATGTATCCGAGAAACATTCCTTTTCGTACTCCAAATGTGCACTTCGTCGGGTTGAGTTTCATCTGGTATTTATCCAGTTGATCAAATGTCTGAGCTAAGTCAACTAAATGATTTGCAGCTATCTTGCTTTTTGTCAACATGTCATCGACATAGACTTCCATGTTGCAACTGATTTGTTCGGTGAAGACCTTGTTCATCAGCCGCTGGTATGTCGCTCCTGCATTTTTCAAACCAAAAGGCATAACATTATAGCAATAAGTTCCCCTAGGGGTAATAAAAAAAGTACTTTCCCTGTCTTCAGGTTTCATCTTGATCTGGTTGTAACCAGAATACGCATCCATGAAGCTGAGCAGCTCATGTCCCGAGGTAGCATCCACTAGTTGGTCAATTCTGGGCAATGGAAAATGATCTTTTGGGCATGCCTTGTTGAGATCAGTGAAATCAACACACATTCTCCATTTATTGTTCTTCTTCTTTACCATCACCACGTTTGCCAGCCAGTCTGGATATTTCACATCTTCAATGAATTGGGCTTTCTGGAGCTTCTCGACCTCCTCTTGTATGGCTTGATTCTTCTCGGGGCTAAATACCCTTCTTCTCTGCTTTACGGGCTTGATCTCCTTATTCACATTGAGTTCGTGACATAAGAAGTTTGGATCTATTCCTGGCATGTCCTCATGACTCCATGCGAAAGTTTTCTTCCTGTTTCTCAAGAACATTATCAACTCTTGTTTTATTGAAGCATCCAATGATGAACCTATCTGGGTTACTCGTTCAGGGTGCTCCTCGTCCAGAATAACATTTTCTGTAGATTCTACCACCTGTCCTTTTACAAGTTGGGATTCATCCCTTGGATCAAGAGTTTCAATTTCTGTACCTTCCTCTACCTGGTAGGTAATAGTTTTTTTCCTTGATTACTCAAACTCCTCTTGCTCGGCAGACGAATAATAGAATTCCCGAGCTACTTTTTGATCACCTTTTACAACTCCTACTCCGAAGTTTGTTGGGAATTTTAAGCATTGATGCACTGTAGATGGAACTGCTTCGAACTTCTTCAAACCAACTCTTCCCATGATGATGTTGTAGGCTGACTGCACATTCTTATCCATCACGAAGAAGCGTATTCTTTCTGTTCGACAAGCGGGCCAAGTTCCAATGAATATGTCCAACTTGATCGTCCCAAGTGGAAAAACTTTCTCGCCGGCGAAACCCAGAAGGGGTCTGTGATAAGGTTCCAATTGAGATAATTTCAAATTCAAGCTATCAAAACATGAATAGTACATGATGTCTGCCGAACTATCATTGTCCACCAACACCCTTGAAATCACCACATCTTTCATCCTCATTTTGATCACCAAGGGATCGTCGTGAGGGTAAAGAACACCTGCCAAATCGTTTTTTGAAAAACCAATAACCAGCTTCTCTTTATTTACCTTCCTCGGACGATCTTCCTCGGCAAGATTTATTCGTTGAATATATGAGCAGGCTTGGGCCTCTCCGAGATAGGCCTTTCTTTCTGCAGTAAGGTCTCCCCCTCCAGCATCTCCTCCTATTATAACATTACAATCAATTGACCCAAAACGTATGGAAAATACCTCTCGTTCAGGCTGTCTTGGCTTCTTTGGAAGATCGGGGTCTTCATCTAGATCATCTTCATGATTTCTTTTCTTTTTCTCCTCCGTCCGACGAGGAGATCTGGAACGATCTCTGGTTCTATCATCATTTTTCCTTTCACCTCTGCGATCTACATACTTTGACAACTTTCCTCTTCGGATGAGCGTTTCAATCTCGTTCTGAAGGGCTATGCAATTTTTGGTCGTATGGCCATGATCTTTATGGAACTCACAATATTTGGCCCTATTCCTCAGATCAGGATTGGTCCTTAGTTTATCTGGCCACTTGATTTCTTCGTTATTCTTGATTTCTTCTAAAATATGATTAATACCCATCTTCAATGGAGTATAATTATCATATTTCTTCAGGACTTCCCATGACGTCCTATTATTCTTGGAGTGCTTGTCACCACCATTACCTTTTTGCTCTTTCTTCTTAGATTTGTCAACCTCCACCTTGGTTTCTTTATCCATATTCTTCTTCGCAGCCATAGCCTCCTCGGCATTCATGATTTTGGCCGCTTTTACCATCAACTCCGACATATTTTTAGGTGGATCTTTGGCCAAAGTATAATATAACTTGTTAGGCAACAATCCACTCATCAAATCAATGATCTCTGTCTTTTCTTCGTAATCTATGACTTCCAACTTCTCGTTATTGAAACGAGTTATGTAATCTCTAGTACTTTCACCAGACTTTTGTCTAACACTTAACAAGTGTGCTACTCGTTTTACTGGCTTTGCTCCAAAGCAGAAATTGCCAATAAACAACTCGGCTAACTGAATAAAATTCGAAATCTTACCCCGAGGAAGATTATTGTACCATATCTGTGCAGATCCGGTAAGAGTTCCCGAAAACGCTCTACACCTCATCTCGTCGGGGACAGCATATATGTCGGCAGCAGCTTGGTATTGCTCTATATGAAGAACATGATCTGTCTTCCCAGCATATTTAGGTGTCACTACAGGTGCTTTAAATTTCGACGGTGTAGGAAAATTCACAATGGCTTGCACAAAAGGTGTCCCTTGAACAAAAGTTCTCTGTAAGAGATTCCTTTCTTTAACCATTTCTCCAAGTCTATCCTCCAATCGTTGAATGGAACCCTTCCATGCTTCATTTCCTTCCTCGGGCTGCTTAGTCCGAGCAATTAATTGTTCTGACGTAGCTTCCTGAGATCTATCTCGATGAGTAACTGGTCTTGATTGCGCTGATCCTTCTCTCAAACTTGATGGTGGTCGAAAGCTTCTCGATGGGGCTCTAAGTGGACTCATATTTCTCCTTGGTCCTAACCGACTGAAAGGAGATGCTCTGCTTAATCTTTCCAGGGCGCTAGTTCTCTCCGGAGAGAGGGTGATATGTTGATCTGTATCCGTAGCCCGTATCGATGAAGTTCGCCCAGGTTGATAAGAAAAATCATTAGATTCTTCATTACGATATGACTCAGTACGCCTGGATCGCGATTGCCCACGGTCACTCCTTTGCCTTGAATGGGTAGGTGCACCACCGTGAAGAGTTTGAATGAGTTGCCTCATTGTTTCTTGCATGGCGGTTTGTCCTTCAGCCAGATTCGTCATAATTCCAGCCAGATCTGGAGATGCAGGCGGATTCGGAGGATTTCCAACATTTCCAGCAATTCGGTTACTGGATTCTGGATTATCTGCCATTGATGATAAATGATTTTTGGTGAAAAACGATAGTAACAGTCGTTTCCCACAGACGGCGCCAATCTGTTGATGTAAAAAATTAGATCACCCTAATTATTCAATCACAGATAAATAAAATGAACAAAGATTTTTAAAGTGGTTCAGCCTTATAAGAATGGCCTACGTCCACTGTTATGTTATTGCTGAGTGTTTGGGAATTCTCGATTATCAGTTCAATCCAGAAATTCCGGTCCCCCTTGAATGAGGATGATACAAGGTATTTATAGCCCTTAGGCTGTACATGAAAGGTTCGATACATTAAATGATATACATATGAAAGGGTAATACATTTAATGCAGTGTGTGCGTCAAGAATATAAACATTCAATGAATAGTTGAACTGTTGTCTATCTGGTAATTAATGCTACGGCCGAGATGCAGCTCGGACCGCCTTAGTTGCTCGTTGATTAAGAGTTCCTCGGAGCGCTTAGAGTATCTCGGGATGATGGAGTTCCTCGGGGTGTCCTCCTCGTTGCTCGGAGAGAATATGAAATGGTTGAAGGAATGAACTTCCTAGCCGCTATTGTGCCACGTAGATTGACACGTATCTTCGTATTATTCGTCCACATCAGCATATTAATTTTGGTATCAACAGTATGTATGTTCTCCCTTCGTTTCGATCTCGATTTTGTCACGTTCGGGGTGAAAAATGGTGTGGGAAGCTTTGGATCTCTCCTCCTCTTCCTCTCCTTTGGCCTCTCTTCCTTTAGATCTGTGTTAACCCTAGCCTCCTCCCTCTAATGGCATATATAAACTTGCAATTTTTGAAGTTCTCTAAACCACAAACTCCTAAATGATCGAAACGCCCTAAAATGTTGTTGGGTTGGTCTAAAATCATCCCGGGACCCAAACTATACACCCGAGTATACTAACCAACCGTGACCTTAGAATTACCATACAAGTCACTTTATAAAATCCTCTTATTTCCACCTCAAAATAGGCACGTGTGAAATTAAACTTAAACCGAATTAATTAAATTTAAATCATCGAATTAGAAAATTTCTCCCAATTAAATAAATTTCTAAATCACCAAGTTAATTAATTTCCATATTCTTAAAAAATATGGGGTGTTACAGAAATGACCCTATAGTATGGGACAAAATTTTGGTAAATATTGCCATGCTATGGTGATGTAATGCGCAAAAATGCATGATTCTTAATTAGTATCTTATGGAGAGTTTTTTTTATTTGCATGCTAATTAAAAGGGGTATTACCACTATGAGGGAGAATGTACAAGCATCATGAAAAGTAAATCTATCATGGAACATGAAGACTATACTAAGAATGGTGATAGAGAAGCTTATGAAAATATACAAGTGAGCGGATATATGTGCAAAGTAAGAGAATTACATAGGAATGGTGTGAGTGATTATGTGATTATATACAAGTGGAGGAGTGTGTCAGTGAGCCTAAGCATTGATCAATTACAAGTGGTGTGTGAGTTTTGTAAGTGAACACGAAGATATATAAGAGTGTACGAAGTGAGGGTGTGCCCTAGAGAAACTAAGCATGGATACTCTACAAGCGGTGTGTGTAGCACGTAAGTAACGATGAAACTATATACAAGCATTACGCCAAAACTGGCTACATGTCACAGTAAAAAACCTTGACAAGTCAACCTTTTCACGGTCGAAGATCATGACATGGGCCGGGGGGATAACAAATTTGTTATGGACATGTCACGATCAAAGTCCATGACAAGTTTGACCTTATCACGGAAGTGTCACGGTAAAAAACCTTGACAAGTCCATGACATGGAATGGGGTGACAACATAATTGTCACGGACATGTCACGGTCAAAGTTCGTGACAAGTTTTCCTTTTAACGGACGCGTCATGGTAAAAAATTATGACAAGGTCCTGATAAGGATAACTTGTCATGAACTTTGGTCGTGACATTTCCATAATAACTATACTTGTCACCTACAGGTCACAGTCAGAGTCCGTGACAAGTTATCCTTATCACGACCTAGTCATGGTCAAAGTTCGTGACAAATTTGGGTAGCAGTATAAACAAACTGCTATGCAGAATGGCCACTGCCGTTGCCCAGCAGTATATTATCACCTGTAATAGTAAATATATGACATATTTTCTCAATAAATAACAACAACCAATATTCAAAAACCTTAATAATTAAACACTAAACAAATATAAATAAGAAAGTAGGCCATACAATATTCATTCATTATCAAATAATAAACAACATTTAATATTCATGATAATCAAACAACAAATAAATAACAATCAGATTTTTACATATTTTTCATTCGTTATCAACTTGAAGGAGAAAGCTAGGCCATACTACATAAGAATTGATACAACCCTCAATAGTTCGTACGCCGCTCTATTCGTTTAACCACACGGCTTCATTCTCTTTTCCCTTCAATAGTTTCGCGATGTGAGCCCGAGCCTCGTGTGGTTGCAATTGACAGTTATGTAGCAAGGAACCTTGGCGTATATTTGGGTCCCTTAACCCCTGGCTATTTTATCGCCACCCCGTAAGTCTGTTAAATACAACCTATCCCAACCAATTGTAAATGGCCTAGTTGGGACGAGGGGGGTTTGGTTAGGGGTGCCAAATATGTCACATGGAGACGAGGGGGTATCAGTGAAGGTGAGGGTTATAAAGATGGCATAGTGGTTCCCTCATCCACCACTTTCTCCTTCCCCTTCCTTGAGATGGACCCATCTCGGCGTTGAATAGCATGATTGATAAACGAAAACATTTTATTCAATATTTTCTCCAGGCTCTCAAACTTCTCGGCATTTTTGGTCTACAACTCGTCCACCTTGCGTGCTAGCCCAATGATGCTCGACGCAATCCCAGTGAACCTCGAATTCCTCATCCGTGAGATCACCACCTGAATATGGCCCTTGTGATCTCACTCGAGAACTTGGCTAAGTGCGTCCGTACAGAGACATGACTTGTTGGCATCACTCGACGAGCTATGGAGTTATTTGAGTTTTTCCTGAAATAACAAAAATTTATATGATTAAATGAATTAATAAAAAAATATGTGATCATAAAGTTTTATTTTAATGACGTAATTAAAATTATAACTTACAATAGTGGCGGCCATGATTGGATTCACCTCCTTATCCTTCACTTTCTTCATTAAAATTGCCACATAGGCATCGAGCCTATGTAGCTTACCCCTAGGATCACTCCCCGTCTCCTGAAATAAAATATTTCAAAATGAGTTAATTAGTATATAATTATCACTAAATAGAATAAAATAAAACTAAAATGAAAGAACATTAAAAATTTACCATCCAATGCTCAACCTCGGTGTAAGACGTATGCCCGAAGTAGTGCACGTCGACCTTCTTGGCCCGGTTTGCCCTCCCTGATTCACGAGAGGACAATTGCCTATTCGATATCTCATTATCGACAAACTTTTACTAGCTTGCCAATGAGATTGGCTCCTTCTCGGGTATAGTGTCCCTACGTCGTAAGACGACTCCCGATCCCGGCTAAAACATTGTGCAAGCATATTTTTCTTCCACGTTTTCCATTGATCTCTTAGTTGTTCCAATGTGCAGTCGCGTGCTTGTGTGGGCAAGTCGAATTATTCCTATAAAATAAATACAAAATAAAAAAGAAAGTCAGTTATTAGTATTTAAATAATAAAATAAAATAAAATATTGATTTAATCAAGAAAGTACAAGTAATGCCCCCCAAATGTCCATCTTAAGATCGTATAGCACCTTCATCCAGTGAGTGTACCCGGGGCCAGTAATCGTCTTGAGCAATTCCAAGGCCTTACTCGAGTTCCTCAATTGAATTTAGTTATATTGTTAATCCTGTATAAATTTAGTGGAGGGTGTGCAAAATAGTTTTGACATACATTTTCGTACTAAAGGAATTGCTACATCCAAAACATGAATTGATACCCATCGAAATGAATTCGAATTACATGCTCATTAAACTCTAAACTAAACATGAATATGTTGGGATTTGAACTGAATCAAAATAGTTTTGATATTAATTCAAATAAAATTAGGTATAATTGCAAGAGTAATTATGAGATAAAATTCCTTCACAAGCTATATAGGATTAAATATTAAATTTAAGATGGGATACAAAAGACCAAATACAATGTTTATCTTTAACCTTATGGGTGCTTGCAGGTTGTAGAATACTCCACATACCTTAATAGCTTAACATTCCTATTTTGGATCATATAGTACTGATCAAACTATTTGGTTACACTAATAAGAAACAATCCTATATAGATTTGAAATGTTTTTATACTCCATTAATTGTGCAACTGTTACGGGATTAATAACAAAATTATATATATATATATATATTCAACCATAGAAATTTTAATATTATGTTCTTGACATTCAAGCATCTCCCTGTAGTAAAACATAACAAACATTAAAAATGAACATATGAAACAATATCACCGTCAGAATAAAAAATCATATAGGTTTGAAGATTTATAATGAGTTATAGAAACTTCAATTCATGAATGGGGGTTGGCTAGGCACGTATGTGGATATTTATTAGTGCTCGAAACGGACTATCAACAATTACAAAGGTGAGGAAGAACTTGGGGTTGGAATGTGATGTTTGTTCTTTGACTCTATTTTTATAAATGAAGACATATTTATTATAATTAAATATAAATATAATTTAATAATGCTAAAAAACCCAAAAACAGGGAGACCACCAACCACCACCTCCACTGGGGAAAAAAATAAAAACAGGGTCACTAATGCTTAATCGAGAAGGAAACAATATTTTTTTGTAGTTTGTATGTTAAAAAAACATGCCCAATAGTTAATCATATACCTAATGTCAAATTTGAAAAATATAAATTGAGAGTTCTTTCTCTATTTTACTGTAACAGGTTCAAGTAACCCGCTATATTAGAGCAAAAAAAAAATGGGAAAATTAAACCTAAAAAAGTATCTAAATCAAACCTTTTCCCCATTTCTATAAATAATAATTTTCAATATCCATGAGGAATTTGCTCAAACGCAAAAATTCTCAGTAAATTCGACAATAATCAGCACATAGATCAATCCACAAACATTGAGTAAATATACACATAAAATGCACAATTACTTGAATTTGCTCAATCAACATAAATATGAATTCAAAAACCTTGAATAAGAAATCGTAAGTACTGAGAATTTGGGAAAAAAACTTAACCTGCACACTAATGCACACATAATTAAATATGCTCAATATATAGAGTGTATGATTGCAAACAAATAACGTACTCGAGGAAGATTTGCTTTGAAAGGATACAAAGAAAACTCTAGCAAAAACTGTTGAAATGGCCCCTTTAAATCAATTAAAACCTTGAAATCGATTGGAACTTTGAAATTTATTGGAACCGCTCCTTAAAATCGACTGGAACAAATCGATTTGAGAAGAACAATAAATGGGTTTTGCTGATTTGGTATTAGATCGAGAGAAATCGCCTGAATCGTTTGAGAGAGAGAGAGAAATAAAGTTTTATTGGAACGACTGAAATAGGTCTGTGTTGGTTAGGGTTTTAATTTCTTTTTTTATCACGACCATGTTAGTAAAAAATCGCGACACCCTGACACAAACCATGTAGAGATAAGGATGTACAAGTAAGTGAAAAGAGATATATACATGAGGAGGTATCATGGTAGAGATAAGCATGAGATAAATACATAAGAAGTAAGTAAATGAGTAATGGGAACATACAAGTGGGAACATATGTACACATGCAGAAAAGCATGAGAGTAAAGAATAACACCCATATAGAAATAGAGTCTAGTACTCTAAAAACATCCCCAGCAGAGTTGCCACTATGGCCATTTGGGTTCGAATTCCTCCGACATGTGTGGCTCGGGCCCCGACAACCTCGATTATCGGGGTAGTGGGGAGGAAGAAGGAAGGAAATAAGGTTCCCCCTCTCTCTCTCTTCCCTTTTTCGTAGTACAGCTTTGGATATAAAATTAGCCATCATAAAATGGGGTAACACAAAGAGATAGAGTCGCCAGCCTATTTTGTTCAAAACAGGCAAAAAAATGTTACCGTCTCGAGAGAACGACATTAAGGTCAAACTGAAGGTTCGTGGACTAATTTACGGAATATGAAGGTATTAGGCACCCATTTATTCCTTTCGGTCTCTCGTAGGCAAATGTTAATCTTCTCCTTTTTACTCCGTGATGTGTGTGTACATGTGTATAATATAAATAATGGGAAAATGGAATCATACAACTTGCATCATGGAAGGGACATAGCAGACTCATCCGTAGGAGTGTTCTAAAAAAAATAATAAAAAATATGGTGTAAGTGTTCGTCGAATCACAAATCGCTATGAAAGAACGAATCTGTATGTCGGATAAGACATAAGTATGTAAGAGTCTGTAACTCACAAAATAGATATAATAAGATATAAAAGATGTATAATTATAAAATGGGAGGACTCGAATGTCGGTATTAACCCAAGACACCTACGTAGCCCAAGGGGCATCAAAGTTCATGTAGTTCGAAAATAACATAGAGGTGGGGTTCAACCCATAAATCCAAATGTGGGACTCCTCTTATGTGTATGTGAAGAAAATGTATTTTAAGAGAAAAAAATATAAAAATAGAAATCCCACTTTTGGAGTTTATGGATAAACCCTCATTTTGTCTTTTTTTTTTAGGTTTGTTATGAAATAGGTTATGTGAAAAACTACCAATAAAGAGTAAAGATTAGTGGATGTGAGATAATGAAACAAAATCACAAAAGAGAAATAAGATGAATAACACTAAAATGGATAAACTAGAGAAAGTGGTTGAGAAATAGACCTCTTTACGGATGCTTTATACTGAACTTAGAATGCACGTGTGCTAGTTTTGAAGTAGTACGGAAGTGATGTAGAGATATGAGGTGAATTACCAAGTGGGGTAAAGAGGTGAGGTAAGAGAATGTGGGAAAATGGGCTTTTTGAAAAGGGAAAGGCTCTGATTACGAGGAGAACGTCCTTTGATTTTTTAAGAGGGTCCTGTTTCCAGTGGTGAGGTCATGGCCTATTTATAGGGGAATTTGGGCCAAGAGGGTTGCCGATCGGCATTGCCCCTAGCCTTCCTATCAGCATAGTGCTTGCCTTTCTGGAAAAGGAAAATGACACCCTGCCGATAGACAGGGTTTGAGGTGCCTATAGCAGTCCGAAACTTTTTTTTTTAACAAAATGGGCATAAAATGTAAATCATAATTCTGAATCGCGCATGGGGTGGACCGTTGGAAAGAGAATCGACACCCATTTAAGAATACATTGAGCTACTTTCGGGTCCAGGAGTTGATCGAACTCCAACGGGTCTCGGAGGTGCCTGATGGTCTCCTGATAGGAGGTTTTCAAAAGAAAAAGGATCGTTTGTCCGAAACGTAAGGCCGATTCATGCATGGGATGGACCGTTGGAAAATAAATTCAGGTCCCTTTGAGAATTAATTGAACTTCACTTCGTTCGAAGAGTTGACTAAGGTCAAATGGGGGGGCCAGAAGCTCTCGATGGTCCTTTGAAGTAAAATGGATCGTTCGTCCGAACCGTGAGGGAGATTCTCACATAGAATGGACTGTTGGAAAGAAGATTAAGAGATCTCAGAAGATTCGTGGAGATTAACTTAAATGGGAGAGTTGGTCAGAGTCAAACGGAGTCTGGGAGCACCCAACAACCTCTAGATCAGTACTTGGAGTAAAATGGATTGTTCGTGCAGATCGTGAGGCTGATCCGTGTAAGCGACGAACCGTTGGAAATGGGAATCAGAGCCTTTCAAAGATTCTTTAAGCTTCGCTCAAGCTGGAGAGTTGATCAAAGTCAAGCGGAGCTTGAGAGAGCCCGATGGCCTCTAGATCAGTACTAGGAGAATGACCTAGGATTTATAGTGAAGGGACGGGTGTTAGGGACCTAAGGAGGTTCTTGGGGGGGGGGGTCTTAAGATAGGATTTCTACAAATGTATTAAAAAGAAAATAAGAACTGGTTTTTAAGAACAAACATAGGGTTTAGAATCCAATACTTTTGCGGATTCGATTATGATCCGACGTGGAGAAAGCTATTTGTTACTGATGGGGCTGCCTTGTTTTGGATCTTGTAAGATCAAATTTTTATAATTGCTCATATTTTTATTTATTTTGGTGTATCCTGATACAAACTGAATAAACCACATCTACATATGATTCCTATAATCGTTAAAGTCAAATTAGTGACCGAGCAACATTTCAAAGATCGAACGTGTTAAGATAGTCATGACTCTATTTGGAGGTATATAGTATAAGGTTTTGACTTGGACTTATACATATTACTTAGGGATGCTTTTTAAAAAAAATATTCGAGTCATATTTGTATAAAATGTTATTTATTTATTTTATTCATTTGTACCTAACTGTACGTTTGTTAGAACGAGCACTACATCTTATTCGAATGAGGTTAGCTTTTGGTTGGAATGAATTTTGTAGTTTGTTTTAACGAACATCTAACGAGCTTCAAATGGGGTTTCTCTGCCTAACATAGGGTCACCCGTTGGAAGGCCGTTTGAACGAAAAGGCCTTTTCATTCGAATGAGTCTTAGGCTCATTTGAGCGAAGCCTTGATTTCGTTCGAACAAAACCCCATTTTAGTTGGAATGAAGTCCACTGCCTCGATTTTCATAATTTCTATAAAAAAGATTCTCGTGGACTGATTTTCTTTAAACTTTTGGGGAAAAAATATTTTGCCTACTTGTCCCAAAAGTCTCAAAAGTTTAGTTTTCCAAAAATACTTTTGGTTTTACAAATCACATTCCTAAGGATGATTTGTTTAGTTTAGTCAAACACTAGTTACACATACACAATCAAACCATTTTAGAGTGCTTCTCTGTTGTTGACCTTTGTACATATTTGATCTCTACTACTGAACAAGAATTCTTAAGATCAGTGGATATTGAGGCGGAGCTGCATGTTGTCGATGGTGTTGGACTATGACGTATCTGTTGAAGATTTGAAGACCATTATCGTGTTATACTCAGTGGATCTCTAAGTAGTCTATAAGTCATTACGCGTCTGTCCAATCTTAAATAATGTTGAGAAAAAATGGTTTTTCCTGCAAGGGATTTTTCCTCAAATATTCTTTTGTTTGACTTGATTATTTGGTTTGTCATTTTAGCTTTGGAATTTATCTTGCATGTTCATCTAAATCTAATCAAGATAAAACTTAGCTAAAAATTTGATCTTTTGTGTATATGACCTAATATATAAGTGAATCCATATAATTCTCATTTACGATTAGTATCAGAGTCGGTTACTCTAATTTATTGTGTGATCTTTATTTTAGAATTATATGGAGAACATGTATAATAGGGTTCATATTTTATGGGTCTAACTATGCATGCTGGGAAGCTCGAATGAGGTCGGATTTAAAATAATTTTACGAGAGAGTTTGACTTGTTTGTGAAAGACGGTGAACACTACCCAATGTGACTAATGACTAATGATGATGTCATAAGTCTTAAACCTCTCACTGCTTAGACAGAGGATGATTTTAAATGGTGTAATTTTAACTCCCTAGGCTTAAGTGAAATTTTTGGTGCAGTCACTCCCGATAATTTTTGTCGTATTATGACGTGTACACGTTTAAGAAAGCTTGAGATATCCTCCAATTCACTCACGAGGGTACCAACGTTGTGAAAGATTCTAAGCTTAAAAATCTAACCACACAGTTTGATACCATTAACATGCTAGAAACTGAAACATTTGATGAATTCTATGCATGATTATCTAATATTATTAACTCTTGTTTTAATTTGGGTGAGAGAATTCCTGAGGTGAGGGTGGTTAAAATATATTTTGATATCTTTCTCATTCCATTTTATCCCAAAAGCCACGATCCTAAATTCCTTGGGAATCTTACATACTATTAGGTTAGAAGAACTCGTAGGAAGTCTTCAAACTTATGAAATTCAAAAAAGGGATATCATGTAAAGAAAAAAAGATCACTTTAAAAGATTAAACAAAGAATAAAGAAAAGGTTTTTGACTTTGACGCCGAGTTGGATTTTGCTTTAGATGATCCTGATCTGTTTGCAAAAAAAATCAAAAAAATTCTCAAATTTAATAAAGAAAATTCTTCCAAAGAAAATAAGAGTTTTGAGAAAAATAAAAATGTCAATGAGGGAAAGAATGTTTGTGAGAATGATTAGTAGAAAGAGATAGGAGAGTGCCTTAGGAAAGTTGAACCGGATAGATGCTATGAATGCGAGGGTAAAGGATATAAAGATCATGAGTGCCCCTTTAGTCTTAAGTGATAGAGAAAAGGCAGAGCTACATATAATGCCACTCTTAACGATAGTGGTGTCGAGTCAGTGGATTCTGGGAATGAAACATCACATGAATCTAATTTCTATGCATTTATGGGCAGCCACGTTAGTACTTCTAGTATGTCCCATGTCGTTGAAGACTTTTCTGAATGTGATAGCCTCAACAATATGTCAAACCTTTCTGGATAGAGTGAGAGGGATGAAGAGAATTTGAGTGAGGGAGAATGTGGCCTTAAAAAACCATACACCATATCTTTAAGAACCAAAAAGAAATGTAGAAGTTTGACTCTTAGGGTGTTAGATTTAGAAAAGAAATTGAAAGCTTCGAAAGAGTGTGAGGAGTCAGTGAGTCAACTATAGAAGTTAAAAGTTTCTTTGTATGAACAATTGATTGTGGTTGTTAGGGAGAAGACCGATTTGACCAGCATAGTGGCTAGTCTTACGAGAGATATTCAAGCTTCATTAGAGACTTGTGACAAACTTGAACCCTATGTTTCCCAACTAGATAAAGATCTCGAACATGCCTAGGAAGTCAAGGTCACTTTAGAGGATACATATTAAAATGTTGAAAATATATTTCTCGATCCCTCATTAGGTTTTAAAGAGAGGTAAGGAATAGGTTTCGATGGTGCATGCACTTCTAATGTCGCACCCAAATCGGTCCTCGAGTTTGTTATACATCCTTATAGGCCTCGATCTAACCCACCAAGGAGAGATCATCCTAGGTGTTTTAACCAAGGTAAATCCAAATCTTTCTACATTTGTTCCCATTGCAAATAAAGATGTCACCTTAGGGAGTTTTGTTTTAGGTTAGGAAGAGTTATTTCTGCACGTGTTCTCACATTTGCTCCCCCACACAGTTATAGAGATTTTAATAGTTTTCGAGGAAAGTAAAGTTTTTAGTCAAGACTTCTAAATATTTGATGAAGTAATTTCAAAGGATGTTTACTCCTATTGAGAACATCTCCTGGACTAATGATTAAGGTTATGACTTGTTTATAGTATCGGGTGATTTTCTTGTTGCTATATGTTGTCCCTATTGCTAGATTGTATTTCTATGTTTATATTTGATTATTACTAGAATTCCTACTACGCTCTATTCACCGATATGTCTATAATATATTTAAACCAAATATAAGTTATTCTCACAACCATGATTCTTATTTCAAAATGAATTGACACACATTTACATAAAAGTAACCATCATACATGGTTTTCAAAATAAACTCCCAACATAAAGAAGGCTACTAATTCTCATCAACATGGTCCTATATCCAAAAAGTTATGATCTTGAATCATTAATCCTCGGTCATAAACACAAAAAAAGTTAAAGGCTATAAATCTGGATCGATCCCGAACCAATACAGTCTACTGAGTAGACTTGGAATCGCCATATGTATACCCATTATCTCGACAATTGGTCATTATCCTCCCATAATACTAAGTCCAAAAATATGAAAATTCAATATAATGATGTAATACAATTATTTAAGATTTAACCATTTAAATACAAATACACATGCTTATATTTAAATAAAAATTTAATATAATGAAATTAAATGAATTAATTTAAATCACTCAAAAATGTGTGTATTATTGTCTTATCAGTAATAAAGGAAATATGTCCTCGAAATTCATCTCTTACCACGTGAAAACAAAAGTAGTTTCAAGTATCAAGATTTTATACGATAACAATCCAATTCATATATGACACCATTTCACTATCTTCTATATAATATTCTTGAGATGAAAACATGCACTCAAGATAAAATGAGACATATCATTAGGATTGTACCCACCAAGCAATCAGAACCTTAAGAAATTCATCACCTCAAAGAAGATATCATATACCTAAGTTGGGCAAAGTAAAGAGTTGGTCATCATATCCTCAACACTCGCACAAGTCATGATTTCATTCCATTTAAGAATTTCACAACCCTAGATATAAATTAAGATCTATGCATACTCAACACGTTCAGAAGTTCACTAAATGCATGTTAAGATCAACCAGTCAAGATAGTGAATTCCCATTCCAAGTATCTCACCTTTAAAGAATAATTAACTTCATCCAATCAAACCATGCATGACAAATCTTAATCAAATCCCATGATAATTATAATCAACCAGAAGAAGATGCATAAAGTTCAGTGAAGTGATCCAACTCCAAAAAACCCTATCAAAGCTTTGAGTGATTAAATAATGACTGTTGTAGTGTAAATAAACTTATATGATCATGTACTTGCGAAGATCGAGTTAAACCTTTCCCAAACCCATAACAAATGAAAAATATCCTGAACATCAAGTCACGCACTTCAAGTCAGCTCAAAGTGGAGTTTAAGTTGACTTGAACTACCCTACCTTAAATTTTGGGAAATAATCAAGGTTTAGGGAAATTTAAAAATGGGTCTGGGAGTTTAAGTCGACTTAAAGTGCCTAGATAGATCAAAATCTCAACGATTAGTTTTCAATATTCAAATTCCAAAATCTCCATAATTTACTAAAGTACCCTCCGATGGCTAGTTTTTAAAAAATCCTATAAAAGGACCCTTTGGGTTCCATCTTCAAGAACACAATATTTCTACAACATCTTCCAAAGATTAAAGTTTCATTTCATAGCTTGTGTCCCTATACTTGAGATTTTCAAAGAGAGAAACCAAGCCCTAAAATTGGAGCAAAATTATAATGGAGTGAGTATGAACATATAACTACTAAAGAAGACAATAATAATAAAATAATAAGGCTACAACTCATACAAAATAAATTAAAAATGAACTAAAATCCCAAAATAAATCTGATATGCTTACATATCCTCACGAAAAGAATCAAAGTCCATGCAGTTTCAAAACAAGTGTGGGGATGGATTTATGTCATATGTCTAATTTATGGGTGTTTTATGATGTAAAAATGGGTGTAAAATGCCTTTAAATATGAGAACATACAAAGCGCCACTATATGGGTAAGTAGGTTATAAACCTTATTTTTGATGTTTCGAGATTTTATGAATAGAATTTGAGAGATATATGCTAAGGTAAAATGGTAATTAGAGTGAATAATAATGAAAATAAGCATTAGCAATATATATATATAAGTGAAAGAACTAGAAAGAATGATTAACAAAATATGAAATGAGTAGTGTTTAAGAATACTTTTCAACCTTCAAAGTGATATTAGGATACAATTTCTTTTGAATATATTCCTTAACTTGTTAAAATTCTGAAGTGGAATGATGTGAGAATAAGGTGAGTTAAGGGAATGTTGAATTGAGATGTATGGGAATGTAAGGACATCAAAGAATGTAGGGGATTTGTAAATTGGGTAAGTTGTTGCGCCAATTTTCAAATCCTTAAAAGTGAGTTCATGTGCCTCTTATATAATGGAACCTTAAAAGGAGTAAAAGACAAATTTACCCTCTAGGGATTTGTTGATCTTTTGGGTGGTCTTTAATCTACTGATAGGAATGTGGGAAAACTAACCCATCAAGTATAAAGGGACTCGCCAATAGGCAGCTGAATTTTCTTGCCTATAGATACGTGTTGTAGACTTTGGTTACTCTTGTATCTGTATCTCATGATCCGAACATCCAATTCATTCATTGTTAGGGTCGTTGGAAAGAGAATTCATAAATTTATTAATTAGATCGTCGGTTTGATAACTGGCCAATGTCAATCGAGTCTTGGAATTCCAATAGTTGCCCAAGATTAAATATAATTGAGAGAATTGATGGTTGGGGAGAGAGGAATTCTCCGGGGGGAGGGGGCTACGTGGAGTGTAGCGGGTGAGAAAATAAGGTGTTTATAGAGCCCCTAGATTGGTGAGTTAGTATAAGTAATAACTATTGAAATGAGACACCCTAAGGAGAGTGGAGTGGGTTGTGTTTAAGGAGAAAAAAATTGAGTCATCTGTTACATTAGAAGGGAGATTATGAGTCAAAGAATGGCATTGGGTATTATGTTTAATTAGAAGAGACAAGAGGGAATTTTCATTGTATTAGAGAGACGCGCGAGAACTTCATTGTATTGGAGAACATAATTTTTTGTTGAATTTTTCTTTGGTTTTGAAGAGACAATAGTGGACTTCCCATTGATTGAAAATATGATCTAGAACTCCGTTGTATTGGAGAACACATGTTTTTATCAAATCTCTCATTGTATTGGAAGAAACGATAATAGATTTTCCGTTGTATTAAAAAGATCAACAAGAAATTTAATGTATTGGAGATCAAAATTTTTTTGTAAAATAACTCATTATGTTGGAATAGATGACGGTGGATTTTTTGTTACATTGGAAAGACGATCGATAACTCCATTGTATTAGATAACATAAATATTTGCCAAAAATCTTATTGTAATGGAAGTGGAGATAGTGGAATTTATATTGTACTGTAAAGATGGGCGAGAACTTTATTGTATTGGAGAACATGGATCTTTCTTAAATCTCTCGTTGTATTGAAAGAGATCACAATGGAATTTACATTTTATTGGAAAAATGAGAGAGAGATCCATTATATTAGAGAACTTATGCTTCTATTGAATCTCTTGTTTAATTGAAATAGATGACGATAGACTTTTTGTTACATTGGAAAGACGAGCGAGAATTTCATTATATTAGAGAACATAACTTTTTGTCACATATCTTGTTGTATTGAAAGCGACGACGGTGGACACTTCATTATATTTAAAATATAAGAGACAACTCTGTTGTATTGGAAAAAAATAGTTTTTTTCGTTGAATATCTCTTTGTTTTGGAAGATACAACGATGGAATTTCCATTGTATTAAAAAGGCGAGCGAGAACCACATGGTATTGAAGAGTGCATGTTTATGCCAAATCTCCCTTTGTATTGGAAGAGATGATGGTGAACTTTCCATTATATTGGAAAGATGAGCGAGAATACCATCGTAGTAGATAACACAATTTTTTGTCGAATCTTCTGTTACATTCAGAAAGACAATGATGGAATTTCTGTTGTTTCAAAAAGACGATCGAGAACAGGATATGATATGGTATGGGTGTACCAAACCGTAACTGTTATATTTTTTTTTGAAAGTTTGGTTTAGCAAACTTTTGCGCGAGACGACCATGTTTGAAGTAAAGTCGAGGTTTAAAATTGATTTATTTGGGATTTTTTGTGATGAAAACTATTTTTTACAGGAGTAAGAATTACTTAAGATTTCTGTGAGGTGAAAGTTTCATTTACAAAAAAACTTGTGGCAAAATATCATTGTTTGAAAAAAAAAGCGGGTTAAAAAAATCATTTTTTACAATAAAAATTGAATAATTTTTCGATATAGGAAGGCGATCTGCCTATAAGTAGGGGCATAAGAAATGATGAGTCACATGAATTTTTAAGGGGTACCTCTCAATAGGTAAGGTCCAGACCTGCCATTCGGCAAACCCCGAACGATTATAAAGGGAAGGCACAAAAGATGCGATTTCTCACCTTGAAACTTATTAGAAAAATTCCCTCTAGATAAAAAATTATCTTTATCACTAGGAAATTTTGTTCAGTCTCTTAGAAAGTTCATTTTTTTTGCAAAAAATCAAGTACCACAAAGCTTTGCTTAAAGATGATTGGGATGGAATGGTGTGGCAGTCCATTAGCGCCAGAGTAATCGGTTGAGAGACTGAGTCTTATTTAAGACTTCTTCCATTTGAATTCTTATTCCTTTGTGAGCCTGGATATTTTTATTATTATTTCTGTGTAGACTAATACCTCTTTGTCTTCCACTCTCTCTTGAGGGTCTCCAAGGTTGGAAAGGTTGTGGGAAAACCTTCCCTTGGCAGTGCATAGTTTGGTCTGGGGTGATGGTTTGGTGACCTGGATTTATTGGATAAGATTCGACGATCAACTGTTATTATGTATGGCCATGAGGTGGTCGTATACTTCACAAACCTTTGACTTTAGGGTAGGGAGGTGGTAGTTAGTCCCATTGTTTTGTATGAGATCATGGGATTACCCATGCGAGGGCATTCAAATTTAAAACGATTAATCATGAATCTTGACTTTGTCGACCATTATTGTTGCTCTTAGGATTTCGATGAATATTGGCTCTAGGTAGGCCCTTCATTATACTATGCTAATGGGATTTATTAAGTTTTGACTAGTAGATTTATTCGAGGGATGCCTAACAGGTTTTCCATAAGGCACATTTTTTCATAATGTAGTTGTTATCGATTACTTTGCTAGCAAAAGAGTGGTGATGATGTTCATCTCTGTTTTTTACCTTATATGCGGGACTTCACCATGATCCACAGTTATGACTTGGAGAGTTAGTGCTCTCCACCCTTTACTTTTCTCTCGATGCACTAAAAGATAACCTTCACTAGTGCACAATACTTTTTGGAGGTATGCGTTGGAAAAATTGGACATAAAGATGTCCAGAGTTTCTAGACAGATTTTTGAGCAACTCTGAGCTCAATTTCAAGTGGGACCCACACCCTGATAATAATGGGACCATATACTAACGCATTCTCCTTGACAAGGAGATTAACGTAGTATATTCACATGTCCAATTTTAATAAGTTATGAATGATAAATATGTCCCTAAAGTGACTCACAAAGCAATAAAAGTTAATGAATTGGGTATGTTTTAACTCTTGTCCCACATTGGAAGAGTTAAAATCTCCTATATTTTTGGGTTGAATTAATTTGACTTTATGGGCTTTAAGTATTAATTAATTAATAAACTGTTGGCAGTTATTGCCAACAGTCAACAGTTAAATTCGTTTAACTGTTTTGTGAGTTATTTTTTAACAATCACTTACTTTGCTATAAATACAAAATGCTTCCCTCCGTTTTTAAACTAATGGAAAAATTCCCTCTCTAAATTTCTTCCAACAAAAATGCTGTCATTCCCAGAAAATAAATTCTCCAGTCCTATATTCATTTTATTACCATTTGACATACTGTTTGGGTTAAGTAAACACACATAATTGTGTTCGATGAGATTTTACATTATTGTGCTACTTGTTTAATCCGAAAATCCGTTCTATTTTGGGAGACAATTATTCATTACCTAAAGCACTAAGGAGGGAATAACATTGTCTTAAGGACACTGTGGTATCCCACAGGGCTCAAATTCTTTCTTGTTTCTAGTAATTATTTCTGCATATACAAGTAAGTATTATTTTCGGTAATCTCGTTTTAATTTCTGTAATTATTATTATTCATTATTCTGTGCTTTTATATTTTATTAAATAGTATTTATAACAATCATAAGACAATTTTATATTCGTTCTACTGTTTTGTATAGTGTACAATTTTTTTTTTATTACAGAAATTTTATTCCCATAAAATAAATCTCTTTTGACTGAAAAATTTGAATTAAAATATAGTTTTATTACAGAAATTTAATAACAAAGTTAGTGTTACAGAAAATTAATTTTCTACACTATTTATATATTCTGGTTAGAATATAAAAAATTATTTGTATTTTTTTTTGTTTTGTTAAATCTGGTTATATAAGACTTTACTTTGAAATTATAATTCTATTTCGCACGGAATTTTGTCTAAAAAATAGTGTGACACAGATTTTTTTAGACTAGTATAAAGTTGTGTTTATATTTTAGTTTAATTCTAAATATTATTTAGAATTCTTTTGGAATTCATTTATTGTTAATTATAATTGAGGAAATTGTATAACAGAATTGTGTATTTTGTTTTGATCAATTCATTTATATATGAATATTATCATTGATAAAAATTCTGTTTTTTGTAATAGAAATGGAATCGCATAGCACGAACACTATTCGTGCAAATGTGATTGCCACTAACACAAATGTGACTGCACCAGTATCTATGCCACATTGGGAGAAATAAAAAAAGTTCAATGGGGCTGACTTCAAACATTGGCAAGGACAATTGTATTTATATCTCACTACCTGCCAACTGGGTAGGTTTGTATATGAAGATCGTCCCTCTATTCAAGAGGGAGATGTCTCAGAAAAGGTTGTTGCTGTTGATGCTTGGAAGCATTCTGACTATCTATGCCGGAATTATATTCTGTCCTACTTGGACAAAATATTGTATCATGTCTATTGCATGATCAAAACATCCAAGGAATTGTGGAATTCTTTGGAAAAAAAGTACAAAACTGAAGATACTGGGATGAAGAAATTTATCGTCGGGCGTTTTCTGAACTTCAAAAAGGTTGACTCTAAACCAGTGATCTCGTAGGTGAAAAAACTCCAAGTGATCCTCCACGACATCCATGTTGAAGGAATGTCCCTTAGTGAAACCTTCCAAGTTTCTCCAATTGTTGAAAAATTGCCACCATCTTAGACTTTATTCAAAAATTATCTCAAGCACAAGCGAAAGGAGATGAATATGGAGGAGTTGGTGGTCAGGTTGAGAATTAAAGAAGATAACCGTGAGTCTCAAAAGAAAAGTGGGAAGAATCCAATGAAAACGAAAGTCCATGTTGTTGAAGGTCCTAAGAAGAACAAGATAAAGCATGATGGGTAAGGCACTTCCAAACAAAACAAGAAGAAGTTCAAAGGCAAATGCTACAACTGTGGTAAACCTGGACACCGCTCAAGCGAGTGTCGTAAGCCAAAGAAGCAAAATCGGAATAATCCTCAAGCAAATGTAACTGAGGGTGAAAACATCACCAATGACTTGGCAGATATGAATCTTTCTGCTATAGTCTGTGAATGCAACTTGGTTGGAAACACAAAGAAATGGTGGGTGGACACTGGAGCCACACGACACATTTGTGAAAACAAATGGATATTTTCTACCTATAAGCCTTTGGAAAATGAGGAGACCCTCTTTATGGGGAATTCTTCCACTTCTAAGGTGGCGGGACAAGGAAAGATTTCTCTAAAAATGACTTCTGGAAAGGAACTTACTCTCAATGATGTTCTTCATGTGCCTGATATCCGAAAGAATCTGATTTCTAGATCTCCCCTGACTAAAAATGGGTTCAAGCTTGTGTTTGTGTCTGATCGGTTTGTATTGTTAAATAATGACATGTATGTAGTAAAGGGCTACCAAAATGAGGGGCTCTTTAAAATGAATGTTCTTACTGTAACTGATACATCACGAATATTGCATATTTGCGCCCTTTATCTTTATTGATTCTAGCACTTTTACATTCTTAATGCCTATATTTATGCTCGTTAACCAGACAACCTCGGATTTGGACATATATATATTTTGCAGGGGTTAATTGTGCTTTTGTAGGTATTAATACGCTAAAAGTGAGGTTCGATTGCATTCCGGAGAAGTTCCGTCATTGAATGTTACTTCAAGGGCAATTTTGTCTTTTCAAACTCACTATTTTTTATGTAATGAAGTTACCAACATGTAGATCATCAAATTATCTTTTTGTGGCCACTAACCGTGCGTCATTCTGACTCCGTATGTGGAAGTTATGCCCATTTTTGAAAGGTTTCGGTATTTTCTTCTACTTCAAGGGAATTTTGGTAATTTATTACTGCATAATTAGGAGGGTTTCAAAACATAATCATGTAGATAATTGAATTAGCTTCGCGTCGGTTCCGACCATGCCTCATTTCGATTCCGTATGAGGGAGTTATAGTCGTTTTCGTGCAACGCGTCAAAATTGGTTCAAAGAGGAAAAGTGGGTTGTCTCCAGCCCAAGGCAAATCTCAAAACCGCGGTCGACCGGTCCCAAACATGAGGTCGACCGGTCCCATCAGATATGGACAAAAAATGACTTATTTTGAGTTTTTTGGCTTGGTTTTGTTTGGGTTTTTTTTTGGGGTATAAATAGAATGTTTGGGGATTTTATTAAAGAGATATATTTCATTTTAGGTTAGAGATAGGGGATTTTTGGGTGGAGCTTCTCTTCCTATGGTTTGCACCCATTTGGGTATTGTAAACACTATTCATTATCTCCTCCATTGTTATTAATTGTTGTTTCTTTGTTTAAGTTTTGTGTTGTTCATTTCTTGCTTTCTAATTTAGGTTTATTGCTTTGTTTACTTGCTTTCCATTTATTGCTTTCTAGTGTAGATTTAATTCATGATTTTTACTATGCTTTGTAGCTAGGCTAAATTAGGTTGTGTCGGATTGAACTCACCTATGGTTGACATGTTGCTTTGCTTTGGTGATGGAGTTTTACGGGTCTATTTTTGGTGCGTTGTCCTGGTTATTACGCCTAGGGGATTTGACGGGGCATATTATGTATGTTCCGTGCTTACAACCTTGCGTGCATAATTTTCGGGGCATTTGTTGACACCAAAATTGTATTAGGCTTTTATGCAAATTTAGGGGCGTGACAACCCTTGATTTAAGTAACTGTTGAAACGAGATGCATTTGTAATAACTCGTCGACCCATGTAACCATTTTATACTAATTAACTCGGGTGAGGGATATTTGACGCAACCTATAGTTTTTACTTGCTTTCCGAATCTAGCTTTATTTTTCCTCGCGTAGATTACGATTTTCATTTTATGCATCTTTCCCCTTTTTGTGTATAATCATCTTTTACACTTATATTTAGGAATATTAAACCTTATAAATTCTAGCAACTCGTCTCTGTGGATTTTCGATACCCGACTTACCGCTATACTAACCCGTTGAGTGTAGTCGTAATTTAGGTTTTTGTATAGTTCAGGTGAGCCGAATTCAAAACGACCGGCGCGTAGGTGACTCTCGCTCCGCGGCGAAACCCAGTCTATCAAATGGCGCCGTTGCCGGGGATGAGTTTGTTTTAGACTTTATTTGATTTAGTATTTCATAGTATTTTCTTTCTATTTGTATTATTTGCTAACCTTTTTACAAGATTTTCACATTTGAGCACTTAGAAACGCTCGAATTTTTCCCGCTCACCTACTTTGTGGAATCCGCCACTTGAGCCATTTTTGGGGTAAGCATCTCTTATTTCAATTCTTTTGGTAATTATTGTTATAATTCTCAAAATTCTCGTAAACCTATGACTTTTGGTGAATACTTAGAATCCCAAAGTATAACAAATTCAAATATGACTTTGGGAGAGTATAACGAAAGTCAAAATTTAGGTTATTGGAATTTTGATGATGAAGATAATGATTTTGGACCTTTACCTCCTTATTATAGGAATTTTGAAATGAATTCGAATTGTTTTCAAAATTCCTATCATAATGAGTTTTGTTTAAGTCCGATGGTAATTTTCAAAGTTCCCATTTTCATGGATCTGCACCTCGACCTATGACATTCGGTGAGGGTTTGCGTATATATGAAAATGAGAAAATTAAAAATCTTTATCGGGAAGAAAATCATCTTTGGGAGCATGAATTGGATTTATTATTTGAGTTCGACGATGATTTTGCTTCCTAGACTTTCGAAGTCGAGGAATGTTTTGAACCAAGTGAGGTTTTTGTGCCTACTTTGGAACAAACCATTCATCACTTGGCCCATCTTGTGATTGAGAATGAAAGTGAGGATGAAATGGATGTAGTATCCATTTGCAATGAGATGATTTCTTCTTTGGATCCCAAAGAAGAAAGTTTCATTGAAAATGATCTTATCTCCTTTGAAATTCCAACTTTGAGTGATGATAACTCATCTCTTGAGTTTGAATTTCTTTCCTCGCCATTTTCATTCTCCGTTACCACACCGTCACAAGTACCCGATGATTCGGTTTCAAACTTTAATGTTTTAAACCTTTTCGTCGATGAGGAGTACTTGCTCGAGTCGCCTTCCACGATCGCATTCATGCCTCTGTGTGCGCCACCTCCCATTCCAATTTCAAAATCATTGGGAGGATATTCGGCCTTTCTCGGTCCCCACATATTTTTGTCACCCGTGCAATCCAAAGCCCCCATCGTCCCACCAAAACTTTTAATTGGCGATGGTTCATTTCTTTCGCCTTTCACATGCCTTCCGTTGTGCAAACGGAATCCATATTTTTCAAAAGGCATGCTTGTATGTGAGGGTACACCGATTATCCTCCAAAGTCTAATCGTTTTTGCGGTGGACCCTCAGCTATTTAGACTTCTAGTGTATAGTTAGTGTGAAGCCTAAATAGTAGGTTGTATATAATTAGCCTTCTTTCTTTTTATTTTTTCTTTCTTTTTAACTTAGTCTAGTGAAATTAGTTAACTTTCTATTTTTTTTGTTTTTGCTATGCTCGGTACTAACTTGTTTTGTAAATTTTTGGACTTGTTCTTATAGGGATCGCTCCAATTTTGGGTAATATCGCTCTTTTCCTCTCTTTGACTTGGTTCTTAATTTACATTGAGGACAATGTCAAGTTTTAAGTTAGGGGGTGTGGGAAATTCTATCCATTTCTTTATTTAGTCCATGTTTTTTCTCACATGTTAGTTACTTAGTATGCTTTTCTTAGAAAAATTGAAAATTTCAAAAAGATTTTCTTTCTTTTTTCTCCTTTTTGGGGCTTTTTGCCTTTGTTTCCGATGATAAATTTCAATAATTGGCCGATCCAATAGACAACCCAATGATGCATGTTCTCGATTTTAGAAGTTGTTAGTCTTTAGTCTCACTTATTGATATTATGAATAACTTCCTGAATTAAACTTTAATCCCATGAACACATGCACTTTTATTGTTCTATTGATTTGGTTTAAGATTTTTATAACTCGGTAATCTTTTGTTGCATTGTATATACTTACACTGAGTAAGCTTTTTACCTTTCGTCGTTTGTGAGTGTATACACTATTCTTTTCTCATTGAAAACATTGAATTAATTTGTAATCTCACTATTCTTTCATTTGATCGTTCATTAATTGAGTTCATACTTGAAATGTGTTACTTGAGCATGATTTTCATATATTGTTTTGATTCGAGAATTGCGTAAACTTTTTGAAATGATCATATGCCCTCTTTGTTATACCACCCATATTAGCCTTGAGCTCACCTTATATGTTTACCCTCGTTAACCCCTTTGAGCCTAAATATAGCCTTTCGTTTCATAACCCCATTCCCATTACCAACTCTAAATTGGAGTTTTGGCCCATACATACATTTCCATACCTTTGTTTGGAATGTTACTTGGGATTGAATGATGTTGTTATGATGTCGGTTGAAATTTAGGCATATGAGAGTTTGAAAAGTAAAGAAAAGAAAGTAGTGAAAAAAGTGAAGAAAAAAAGAAAGCAAAAAGAAAACATGAAAAAGAAGAAAAGAAAAAGAAAGAGAAAGTTGTATATGTTGTATATAGTTCAATAAGCTTTGAGTACTCTCCAATTGATATATGTAATGCCTTTTTGGAACTTGTTTTTCCAATTTTGATATTGCCCGCATTTTTCCATTATTTCGAGTTTTCATCCCGAACACTTTGAATCCGTATATACATTCCTTCATTTCATACCCTAGCCTAGCCTACATTACAACCCTACAAGTCCTATGTGATCTTAAGTAGATGTAATTCAAAAGGTTTAAATAGTTTTGATAATCTGTGAAATTGCATTTCGCCACTTTTAGTGGGCGGTATCCTTTCTTTGAGATTACAGTTTTTCATTTTATATATAGCGTTCTTCATTTGTGACATGTGTGCGGCCTAGTTTCCATTTACATTTACTCTTTATGCCCGCATGTTCCGTGTGTTACCTCCCTATTTCGAGTGAATTCACTTAATGCGTATAATGCCCGTGAGGATTGAATATATGCTTGCTTTAATGTTTATCCGGTTTATATAAGTTTTTTGCCAAATCACACTTTGCATGTGCTCTCTCCCCCTCCCACATTTTAAGGTTTCAATCCTATAAGGTGCATTCTATAATGTTAATGATTTGGAATTTTGTTTGAATTCATTCACTTTGCTAATAATGCGTATGAAATCCTTTTTTCCATTGTTGGGCTTGTTGCATGTTGGGTTGGGCATATTTTGAGGAAACCATGTGATGTTTGTGTGTATCATCCCTGAAAACCCTCACGAGACAACATTCGTCCACTAGGGTAACCTAGGGGTTTAATGGCTTATTGCATATGCTAAATGCAATCGTGTTCCCTACGAAAGTGGCAATTATATTTCGATGCATATATACGTTTTGTATTTCTTTTTGTGGACTGGTTTTGTTTGTTTCATCACTAGGGACTAGAAATATCTAAGTTAGGGGGTGTGATACATCACGAATATTTCATATTTGCGCCCTTTATCTTTATTCATTCTAGCACTTTTACATTCTTAATGACTATATTTATGCTCGTTAACCAGACAACCTCGGATTTGGACATATATATGTTTTGCAGGGGTTAATTGTTCTTTTGTAGGTATTAATACGCTAAAAGTGAGGTTCGGTTGCATTCCGAAGAAGTTTCGTCATTGAATGCTACTTTAAGGGCAATTTGGTCTTTTCAAACTCACTATTTTTTATGGAATGAAGTTACCGACATGTATATCATCAAATTATCTTTCTGTGGCCACTAACCGTGCGTCATTCTGACTCCGTATGTGGAAGTTATGCCCATTTCTAGAAGGTTTCAGTATTTTTTTCTATTTCAAGGGAATTTTGGTAATTTCATACTGCATAATTTGGAGGGTTTCAAAACAGAATCATATAGAGAATTGAATTATCTTCGCGTCGATTCTGACCACGCCCCATTTCGATTCCGTATGAGGGAGTTATAGTCATTTCCATGCAACGCGTCAAAATTGGTTCAAAGAGGAAAAGTGGGTTGTCTCCAGTCCAAGGCAAATCTCAAAATCGTGGTCGACCGGTCCCATCAAATATGGATGAAAATTGACTTATTTTGGGTTTTTTGGCTTGGTTTTGTTTGGGTTTTTTTTGGGGTATAAATAGAATGTTTTGGGCTTTTATTAAAGAGATATATTTCATTTTAGGTTAGAGATAGGGGATTGTTGGGTGGAGCTTCTCTTCCTATGGTTTGCACCCATTTGGGTATTGTAAGCACTATTTATTATCTCCTCCATTGTTATTAATTGTTGTTTCTTTGTTTAAGCTTTGTGTTGTTCATTTCTTGCTTTCTAATTTAGGTTTGTTGCTTTATTTACTTGCTTTCCATTTAATGCTTTCTAGTGTAGATTTAATTCATGATTTTTACCATGCTTTGTAGCTAGGCTAAATTAGGTTGTGTCGGATTAACCTCACATAGGGTTGACATGTTTCTTTGCTTTGGTGATGGAGTTTTACGGGTCTATTTCTGGTGCGTTCTCCTAGTTATTACGCCTAGGGGATTTGACGAGGCATATCATGTATGTTCCGTGCTTACGACCTTGCATGCGTAATTTCCGGGGTATTTGTTGACACCAAAATTGTATTAGGCTTTTATTCAAATTTAAGGGCGTGGCAACCCTTGATTTAAGTAACTGTCGAAACGAGATGCATTTGTAATAACTCATCGACCCATGTAACCATTTTATACTAATTAACTCGGGTGAGGGATATTCGACGCAACCTATAGTTTTTACTCGCTTTCTTAATCTAACTTTATTTTTCCTCGCGTAGATTACTATTTCCATTTTATGCATCTTTTCCCTTTTTGTGTATAATCATCTTTTACACTTTTATTTAGGAATATTAAACCTAATAAATTCTAGCAACTCGTCTCTGTGGATTTTTGATACCTGACTTACCGCTATACTCACCCGTTAAGTGTAGTCATAATTTAGGTTTTTGTATAGTTCATGTGAGCCGAATTCAAAACGACCGGCGCGTAGGTGACTCTCGCACCGCGACAAAACGCAGTCAATCAGTAACCCCAAAAACATCTGTTTCAATGAATGAATTTGCTAGTTCTTCTTACTTGATTGAGTCATCTAATATTTGACATGCTAGATTAGGACATGTTAATTTTGATACCTTTCGTAGATTAATTAACTTGGAATTTTTGCCAAAATTTAATATTGATAAAAATCATAAATGTGAAATTTGTGTGGAATCTAAATTAGCCAAATTACCTTTCCATTCTGTTAAAAGAACAACAGAACCTTTAGATTTAATTCACACTCAAACTAGAGGTGGAAAAAAGTATTTTATTACTTTTATTGAAGATTGCACAAAGTATTGCTATGTATATTTTTTACACAGTAAAGATGAAGCTATTAGTGCATTTAAGCAATATAAAAATGAAATTGAGAATCAATTAAGTAAAAAGATAAAGGCAATAAGGAGTGATAGAGGAGGAGAATATGAATCTACTTTTGAAGAATTTTGTTCTGAAAATGGTATAATCCATCAAACAGTCGCTCCTTATTCTCCTCAATCAAATGGTGTTGCTGAACGCAAAAACCGTACATTGAAGGAGATGATGAACTCACTATTATTAAGTTCAGGAGATCCTCAGAACTTGTGGGGGGAAGCCTTACTTTCTTCTAATTACATTCTCAATAAAGTATATCACAAGAAGACTCACAAGACACCTTATGAATTATGGAAAGGTCGAAAACCTTCCTATAAATATTTACAAGTGTGGGGGTGCTTAGCCAAAGTGATGGTTCCTAAACCTAAAAAGGTAAGAATAAGGTTAAAAATCGTGGATTGTATATTCATCGGTTATGTTACTAATAGAAGTGCATATCGATTTCTAGTTTGTAAATCTGAGATGTTAATACGATTATTGAATCGAGGGACGCTTCATTTTTTGAAAATAAATTTTCGTATAACATGACCTGAGAATCTGGTCCTTCTAAAAGGACAAATCAAACTACTATAAGTGGGACTCATCAACCTATTGAACCAATAGAGAATGAACCAAGACGTAGTAAAAGAGTACGAACCTCGACTTCTTTTGATCCAGATTTTCTAACATATTTGCTAGAAAATGAACCTCGATTATACAAAGAAGCCATATCCTTACCCGATGCTTCTAATCGGAAAGAAGCAATTGATAGTGAAATTGAATCCATATTACAAAATCACACATGGGAACTAGTGGATCTTCCACCAGGTTCAAAACCGTTAGGTTATAAATGGATCTTCAAAAAGAAGTTGAAGGCCGATGGATCAATTGATAAATATAAAGCTAGACTTGTAGCTAAAGGCTATAGGCAAAAGGAAGGGTTGGATTACTTTGACACATACTCACCAGTAACAAGAATAACGTCCGTTCGGATGTTAATAGCAATAGCTGCTATTAATGGACTTAAAATATATCAAATGGATGTAAAAATTGCATTCTTAAACTGTGAACTAGATGAGGAAATTTATATGGAGCAACCTGAAGGGTCCAAGGCTCCCGGATAAGAAGAAAAAGTATGTAAGCTTGTTAAATCACTTTATGGATTAAAACAAGCACCTAAGCAATGGCATGCAAAATTTGATAATGCAATGTTATCAAATGGTTTCAAAATTATTGAATGCAATAAATGTGTTTACTTTAAATACATTCAAAATGGATATGTCATTGTATGCCTCTATGTTGATGATATGCTTATCATGGGTAGTAACATGAAAATTGTCAAAACTACAAAACAAATGTTGAGTAGTCGATTTGACATAAAAGATTTGGGAATCGCCGATATTTTATTAGGAATTAAAATTTCTAAAACATCGGACAGACTTATATTATCTCAATCTCATTACATAGAGAAAGTACTTGGAAAAATTCATGAAGTATGATATTACTCCTACCAAGACACCTGTAGATGTAAATTTACATCTAGAAAGAAATAATGGTGAAAGCATATCTCAACTAGAGTACTCTCGTGTTATCGATTGTTTAATGCATATCATGAACTGTACGCGACCGGACATAGCATACTCAATAAGTAAGCTAAGTCGGTTTACGAGTAACCCAGGGAGAGATCACTGGAAAGCAATATTGAGAGTTTTGGGTTATTTGAAATATACTCAAAACTATGGACTGTACTACTCAAAATATCCAGTTGTTCTTGAAGGATATTGCAATGCAAATTGGATATTCGATACAAAAGACTCTAACTCTATGAGTGGGTATGCGTTTACCCTTGGAGGTGCATCCGTATCTTGGAATTTTTTAAAACAAACGTGAATTGCTAGATCGACAATGGAATCCAAATTCATTGCAGTAGACAAAGCTGGAGAAGAAGCTGAATGGCTTCGAAATTTCTTATAGGATGTTCTAAATTGGTCGAAACCAGTGCCCGCAATATGTATACATTACAATAGTCAATCGGCAATTGGAAGGGCACATAATCACATATATAACGGAAAGTCACGACATATTCGTCGTAGACATAATATCGTTAGACAACTTCTCTCAAATGGAATTATCTCAATTGACTATGTAAAGTCAAAAGATAATATGTAGGATCCACTAACGAAAGGTTTAAATCGAGAGCAAGTTGAAAGATCATCAAGGGGAATGGGTCAAAAGCCTATAAATAAATAAGAATAAATATAGTGGCAACCAAACCTAGCTAACTGGAGATCCCAAGATCTAAGTTCAATGGGCAAATCGAACTACGTTGTATTCAGTATACATTGGAGGATATTTAATCATATCCATTCCAAAGATGAGACAGTGCACATCTGTCGCGAAATTAGGATAAGTTATGCTTTTAATGACATATATATCTTAGTATGTCTAAGTGGGGTATTGCACGATACTCTTTATGAAAGTCACCTACGTGAGTAAGAAGGGGGCCACTTCTATGAGAATAATGAAAGGCAAATTCTCTAAAATGCTCACGAAACCAAGTGGTGTTCATGGCTAAAATGAACAAAAACGTGAGAACCAACTGTGTTGAAGAATTGTTGTGTGAATACTGTTGTCTAGGTTTACAAAAACGGTTGACGGTTCAAAGACGTGAAGTCTACTGATTAACCAAGTAAATCCGATGGTATATCACTAAGGAAAGTTAAAGGCCACTAGGATACTTCTCCCGATGTAATAAATCTTTTATTTTACTTAAACTGTGTTCATATATGCATCTGCTGTGTTTATTTCTAGCGATATATCATTCATGTGGGGGATTGTTGAAAAAATTGGATATAAAGTTGTCCAGATTTTATGGACAGATTTTTGAGCAACTTTGAGCTCAATTTCAAGTGGAACCCACACCCTGATAATAGTGGGAACATATACGAACGCGTTCTCCTTGGCAAGGAGATTAACGTAGTATATTCACATGTCCAGTTTTAATAAGTTATGAATGATAAATATGTCCCCAAAGTGACTCGCAAAGAATTGAAAGTTAATGAATTTGGTCTGTTTTAACTCTTGTCCCACATTGGAAGAGTAGTGGGAAAATGATGAGTGAATAAAACCCAAATGATGAACTAACACTACAACAAAACTTACATTTAGCTGCGATTTTCTTACCTACAAAAAAAAAATTCGTGGCAAAATATCAATATCTACTACGAAATTAATTTCGTGGCGAAAAATATCATCTTTAGCCACGAAAGTTCAAATTTCGTTGACAATAGATCCCCAAAAGGGTGGCGCCAAACTCTTCCCGCGCATGAGTGTAGGGGCAAATTATTTAGCAACGAAATTAATATCATTAGCAACGAAATTATTCGTAGTAGTTAATATATATATTTTTTTCAACGAAAAAGAGTTCGTGGCCTAATATGTAAGTTAGTGGACAACACCTTGTTTTTTGTCAAAAGGTAATTTTTTTTTAACACCCCTCGCGCAATTTCGATTTGTGCTTTCACAAACCGCTCCAAAATCGGAACAAACTTTGACAGACATCAAACCCACGATTTCACAAACCCTTGTTTCAGGTACATTCTCTCTCTCTCTCTCTCTCTCTCTCTCTCTCTCTCTCTCTCTCTCTCTCTCTCTCTCTCTCTCTCTCTCTCCCTCTGTGTGTGTGTGTGTGTGTGTGTGTGTGTATTCATCGCCGCGAACGTCTAAGCACAAATAAACCCTCGAACGTCTAAGCACAAACAAACCCACGAACGTTTAAGCACGATTTCGTTTGTTTGTTTTGCTGATGTTTTGACAAACCTAATCAGGTATATAGTTTGTGTTTTGTGTTTTGTGTTTTCTGTATAGGGTATTGAAATTTATGCATATATTAATGTTTTGTGTATATTAATCTTTCCGATGGTTATTATAAAAAAGTTAATTGGTGATAATGATAAATTTCAATAGAAATTAAAGAAGATTATTAAGGAAATTTTTCTTTTACATGAAGATATGGATGTTCAATTTTTGCATTGTTATAGAGAAGATAATATAGTTTCAGATTCTTTAGCTAATTTGATGAATGTTGATAAATCAGGTTTGCCTTCTCTAAGAATGCAGAAAAGAGGATATATCGTGTGCATTTTGTGTTTCTTGGGTTAATACAGGCGAGCTAAAATCATTTTTATTTTTGTTGTGTGTTGAATTTTTTTGAATAACCCCCACCCCATTCATATTTCTATCCTCTTTATAGTAAGATCTTGATAATATTTTGTTTATGTTAAATTTATTGGTGCATAACTGTGTACTTTTATCATTTTAGATATAGACACGAATTTTGACTTTTTAGAAAATATTAATGTCAAATATTAATATAGTAGAGTCAAAATGATTTTTATTACTTACATTTGTAGTTATATGCCATTATTATGCTACCACAAGTTGTTTTGGCTCCCCAAATTATGATACATGTTATTTTTACGAAACATTTGTAGTACATTTAACACTTTTTGCAGAACAAGAATTTTCCTAATTTCCATGCCTATTGTCCAAGCTCTATTTGATAAACATTCTTTGTTTACTCAATTATATAAATTAGTGTACTAAACCATTGTTAGGACCTATTTTATAACAATAATGTATAATTTATTTGTTCCAATGGCTTGTACCTTCGAATTGTGGATTATAATTTCAAGGTATTTACTACGACTTTGTTTAGTATATTACTAGATCCCATTTATTTTAACTAATTTATTTTTACTTCTTAACTTGCTACGCACCACATATGTAGCGTGCTATCCCAATAGGTACTATATATATGTCGGAAAAATTTAGTAAGATTGACGAAAACCCTTGTTTAATTGTTAATGTTGCGTGTTGCTTTTTTATTGATTAGAGGACTTAGGTCTATGTAGTGGGAACCTAATTAGAAATGTTGTGTTTTGACTTGAAGGCTACCAATATCCTATAGTTTGATGGATATTGATTAGTGATTATGAATAAACATATTATGTCTTATGCTCTTGAATCTTAGACAACAAAAATATTATATTAAACACTAAACTAACATTTAAAGGGCTTGATTTTTCATGTGAACTAGATGGATAAGAGTTGGATGCACGAAACAAATAGATTTTGTGAAAAGTATGTCTTGGGTGTTAGATCATTTATTCGATTTGCGAATGATCATATGGGACCTGACAGTTTCATTAGGTGCCCATGTTGCAATTGTCTTAACATCGATCTCAGAAATATTGATGAAGTAGAAGATCATCTTTTCTTAAAAGGTATTTTTACCACCTACACCCAATGGACATATCATGGGGAATATTCTAATGATATAGTTCATGATGGTGTCAATAATGACGATGTTGATAATGCTAATGTCGATGGTTTGATGGATAATGAAAATGAAGAAGGGGACGAGATGCAAGAAGTGTTGGAAGACATACATAAAGGGTTTTTCTTTGATGCTGGTCCAGCTGGAGCGTTTGAATCTGGTAATACTCCTAGACAAGTTGGTGTCAGGGATGGGACAAATTTTAACAAATTATTGAAAGATGCAGAGCGTGAATTATATCATGGTTGCACAAAATTCTCTACACTGTCTTTTCTCGTGAAGTTGCTCCACTTGAAAGTGATTAATCATTGGAGTAATAAATCACTCAAGATGTTGCTTGAATTACTGAAGGAAGATTTCCCTGATGGTGAGACACTTCCAAAGTCAGATTATGAGGCAAGAAGCATGTTGTGTGGCTTGGGATTAGGATACATATCGATTCATGCATGCAAAAATGACTGTTTTTTGTTTTGGAAGGAGCTTGAAAATAAACATGAATGTCGAATATGTGGAGAGTCTAGATGGAAGGTTAATGATGATAGGGGTAAACGTATTCCTCACAAAATACTTCGTTACTTTCCACTAAAGCCAAGACTCCAAAGACTGTTTATGTCGAGAAAAATGGTTGATGATATGAAGTGGCATAAAGAAAAACGTGTCAAAGATAATGTATTGAGACATCCAACAGATTCTAGTGCATGGAAGGATTTTGATGCGGAGCACGAGTGGTTTTCTTAAGACCCTCGTAATGTAAGGCTTGGCCTAGCAAGTGATGGTTTTAACCCCTTTGGTAATATGCACAACTCATATAGCATGTGGCCAGTAATACTTATGCCATATAACTTGTCGCCTTGGTTATGTATGAAAGAGTCATTTTTTATGAAGTCGTTACTTATTCCATGACCTATGGCACCAGGTAAAGATATGGATGTGTATTTACGACCATTAATTGATGAGTTGAATAAGTTATGGGAAGTTGGTGTAGAAACATATGTTGCATCCACCAAAATGAATTTTCAGATGCATGCGGTAGTTTTGTGGACTATAAATGACTTTTCGGCATATGGTAATTTGTCTGGTTGGAGCACTAAGGGTTATATGGCTTGTCCTACATGTAACAAAAATACTTCTTCGAAAAGAATAAGAAGTAAGATATGTTATATGGACTATCGTCGATATCTAGATCCCAACTATATATGGAGGAAAAGTAGAAAATTTGACGATAAGTAAGAGCTCCGGTTACAACCCATGGACTTAAATGGGGATGATTTGTTGCGACAATTGAATCATGTCAATGATTATATACCGGGGAAACATTCGGGTAATAAAAAGAGGAAACGTACACCTGAAGAGCTAAACTGGACAAGAAAAAGCATTTTTTTGAATTACCATATTGGAAAACATTAAAACTACGACACAACCTTGATGTCATGCATATTGAATTTTTTTTTTGTGAAAGTGTGTTGGGAACTTTATTAAATACTGAGGGGAAAACAAAAGACACATATAAGGCGAGGCAAGATTAGGAGGATATGAAGATAAGGAAGGAATTGCATTTGAAGTGGAATGGGGATACATATGTAATGCCGTCTGCATGTTATACACTTAGTAAGTTAGAGAAACAAGGGTTTTGTGAGTTCTTGAAATCAGTGAAGTTTCCAGATGCATATGCTTCGAATATCTCACGGTGTGTGAACGTTGGTGATGGTAAGGTATCGGGGTTGAAAAGTCATGATTGTCATGTTCTATTACAACGATTATTGCCCGTTGGGGTTCGTGGATATTTGCGCAAGGAAGTTTACAGTGCAATTGTTGAGTTGGGGAATTTTTTCAAAGATTTGTGTTGTAAAACACTAGATGTAGAAGAACTGAAAAGGTTAGAGAAAGACATTGTTGTGATTTTGTGCAAACTAGAATTGATTTATCCACCGATTTTTTTTTATATAATGGTCCACTTAGCTATTCATTTGCCGCGAGAGGCTATGATTGGAGGACCGGTGCAATATAGGTGGATGTATCCTATTAAAAGGTATGTCAATATACTCGTCGTCATTTTTTTTAGGGTTATTTCGACATAACCCCCAATTTTTAAGTCAAACTTGACATAAAAAGTGGGGGGTTAAATCAAAATACTTATTTTTTACGTATAGTTTATAGATTTAACATGAGGTAATTTATTTCTTTGTAAATAATAATAGGTACTTGGGCACATTAAAGGGTTATGTGCGTAATAAAGCTCGCCCGGAAGGTTCTATAGTGGAAGCCTACATCGTTAATGAATGTTTGACATTTTTTTCAATGTACTTTGACGGGATTGAAACTAAACTCAACCGCTCGGAAAGAAATTATGATGGGGAGGAGCAAGATGAGGGATTGGATGTATTCTCTCAAAAGGTAAGCCCTTTTGGGGCATGTACTTATGACTTTCTCACAGTGACTGAGATGGAAATGATGCGGTGGTATACGTTGAATAATTGTGAGAAAGTTTCTCCATATATAGAGTAAGTTAATAACTAGGAAGTAATCTTGATAAGTATTAATTTTGCAACTGCTACGAAGCTTATTGTTATAATTATTATCATTGTTAGTGAGCATATGGAGGAGCTGAAGAAACAAAGCCCTTTGAATTTAGAAGAGAGAAGTTGAAGGAATTTCCCTAGCTGGTTTGAAGAACGCGTAAGTTTAAGCAAAGTTATCATAACATAATATTGATGTATAAATTTAATTATTTTTTAAGTAATATAATTGGTCTAACTTATATCATTCAAATTATCTTTAATAGATGAAAAATTTGTACGGCCAGAAGTCTCCAGAATGTACGGAGAAACTATATGCATTAGCATGTGGTCCTGACATACGGGCAATCAAGTATAAAAGTTGCATAGTGAACGGAGTTAGATTTCACACTAAAGATCGTGACAATCGCAGGAGAAGTCAAAACAACGGTTTAGTTGTTAAAGGAGATCATAATGACGAAGATATTAACTTTTATGGTGTATTGAATGATATTATTGAGTTAGAGTATATCAAAAGAAATCGAGTCCTCCTTTTTGAGTGTGACTGGTTTGAAGCTGATAAAAAGAAAAAATCAGGAATACAAATCGATGATCACTTTACAAGCATCAATGTTAATGGTAGGTGGTACAAGAGTGATCCTTATGTGCTAGCCATTCAAGCAAAACAGGTGTTTTATCTCAATGACACAAAATTGGGAAAAAATTATCAAGTTATTCAGGAATTCCAGCATAGACACTTGTATGATCTTGGGGTGGAAGAAATGGACACAGATGTATAAAAAACAAACGATTTTGTGTAACAGGAAAATGCTTCATCAGGGGCTTTTGAGATTACAGAAGTTGATATTAGCTAGTTGCAGAGAAACGATGTAGAGGCGGACACTATTGTTGCTGGAATTGTAGATATAGACAAAGGAGTACTATCGGAAGAAGAGATTGTTTCCCTTGATGACGTCGATGATGAAGACGAAACACTTGATGAATATTGTGAAAATGCGGAAGGACTCGTAGTGGTTGAGGATGATGGTAGTGATATAGATTGACTTTGTTAATGGAAACTATGTAATGGAGTGTACTGCTGGTTGAGGATGATGATAGTGACATAGATTGCCTTTATTTTACCATTGTAATTTTTGTTGATTTGCTATGAATGACCATGCATGTGATTGTTGTTCCTCTTTATATTGGATAAACTATAATGAATGGACAATGTGCTACCCATGTCAAATAAAGCATATTTGGTGTACAACTATAATGAATTTACTTCTAATTACATATTTGAATGTTGGTCAAAGAATTGGTATGGCGGGGTATATTTGAAAATTTTGTGAAATTGTGTATTTCAATAAATTTACTTCTATTTATAGCATATTTGGATCAACTATATTTGAATGTTGGTCAATTAATTTACTTGTATTTGTAGTTTTGTTTTATTTCAATAAAGTGGTGTAGAAATTACAATATTTCAATAAAGTGGTGAATTTTTTGTGTGTTTTGATGTTCTTTTTCAGTATGGCGCTAGGAAGACGTCTTCGGTCAAATAGCATGAAGGATGCTCCATCGGCACCCCCGGATCTCACGGCGCCCCTGACTTCCATGGCACCCACGACTCCCATAGCACCCACAGTACCCACGGCACCCATGGCTCCCATAGCTCCCATTGCACCCCCGACTGAACACATAATGGATGTAGAATTTGCAAATATCTTGTCATCAACACAACAGACTAGTCCCGAAACCTCCACAAGCCATGCAGGTACAAAAACTAATTTTCAAATGTTTCTTACTATTGTTCATTTGTTGCTAATATTTTTTATTTGCTTTTAAAGTTTCGAATACAGATTCTACCATAACGAAAAGAGTCCGTGGACCTACACGTGGCAAGGGGATCCAAAAGATTATCAAAGATATTGGGAAAAAGATGCGTATTGAGATATCGAAGGAGAAAAATAGGCCACTTGACAAAGACCAATCTGCTAAATTATCAAATGAACTCGGGATTATCATTCGTAACCTAATTCCAGTCCCAACCAAATGGAAAGACCTCACTGAAGCTGATAAGACAATAGCGTTTGACAGACTCAATGTAAGTAATTTCGTATTGAAAATGGCATTGTTACTTTAATTTTGCGATTTTGAATTATTTCTGCATGCTGGAGTGATTTTCATTAGGAGTGATGCATTAGTTCATTTGAGATAGGACTTGGTGACATGATGCCTAGTATTATAGTTTCAGCAGTTACGTCCCAGTATGTACTGAATTTGTGACGGAGAATGTACTGAATTGGTGACACGATGCCTAGTGTTGTTTACCCCAATTTTAGGGTTGGTTTTGAGTTACTTTCACAAATCATATATAATATTTTTTAAGTTACACTTAAATTTTGTAGAAGTTCACAAAAGTGCAATAAAATATCCTCCTAAAATATAGCTAAAACCCTGAGTAAAGGTATAATTCAAATATTTTAATTTTGGGAGCAACTCAAAGTGATGGTAAAACTCAAAATATCCATAACATATATAATTTATGTATCACCTTAGCATAAAGTTTCAACTTAAGTCCAAGGATGGCTGCAATTGGCATGCCAATGAGATAGAACATTGCTAAATTAATGCATATAGCTGAGTATTGCCAACCACATCCTCTGGTTACTCCTGCAGAATTATAACCTTTTGAACTGAGAGAATAAAAAAACATCCATCCACAATTTTATTAGAAGATAAAAGATGAATATTTGAACCTGATAATACTCCTTGGAAAGAATCAAATATAAAGGAGAGCATAAGGAAGGGTATCATGGAAGCATATTATTTTAATATAGCAGGACTGTCACTCAAGAAGCCAGCCCATATATTGTGACCAAGGGCTAAAGCCGAAATAGTAATAAGTGCAAAGACAGAAAGCTTGAGAGTGACGGTCATAGCATGCTTAGCCTCATCAGGATTGCTTGCTCCTAACTCATTTGACACCATTGTGTTGTACATATTGAACCATTTTTTTATTACAAATTCAATAGTTGAAATAAAATGGATCTGACACTCACGTCACCTTGTGCGTATATTTTCTCTAGTAATTTTTTAGAATCTTGGTTCCTCCCCTGATTTCGACACTATTGGGGATAGAAGTCAAATAAAGGAAAATAGTGGGCGTCCTAACACACTGAAGATATTATATTCAAATGTCAATAACTATGAATTAGCTCAAAAAAAGTTAAATCACGTTAGTATAGAGAGTGAAGAAATCATACCACATAGCGACGAGTGAAGCAGTTACTTTCTGCGTTTGGCATCATTCCCTCTTCTTTAGGTGAATTAACATTCAAATCAATTTTTGAGGTTCTCAGATGTGCCTCTCCTACCTCTATGAGCTAGAACCTAATTTGGGATTCACACTGTCCATTAAAATTTTAGTTTTTATTTGGAAACTTCTAAAAAATGCAGTTCCAGTTGATCCTCAACTATTTAAAGAAGAAGTTAAGCTTGCATCCCAGTGTAGAAGTTGGAAAGTAGAAGAAGAGCTACACACTGCTCTATTCAATTGCACATCGACATTTTGTGAACTTCAAACTTATTATGTAGATGTACATACACAAATATGTAGCAATAAAAATAATACATTTATTTTTTAGCGTCACATTGTATTAGGAAGTGTGATATGGTAGTCGTTATTTATTACAAGTAGACTGAAAACACTAGCACATGCAGTCAGGGATTAGAATATTACCCCATCATTATGTTGTGAAAATTAATTTATACTCACTTCTATTTTGTTAACAGTAATCAATTTATACTCACTTCTTCATGCAGTCAAAGGATCCCTATTTTTTCCTCCATCAGTTGTTTGCTATAAGCACCGTCTTCTTAGAAGATATGCAACCTCTTTATAGCATTATTCTTATAAAATATACAACCCCTTTCAGTATCAAATTGTTGCCAAAATCTGACCTCCAGATGACTTTGTAGTGCCACACTATCAGGTAAAGTTATCATCAAGCAACTCGAAATGACACCGAATGCATTCGGGTGGAAATGGTTTTTGTGAAATGATGTGACAAATGACATGACATGATAGTGCCATGTCATATGAAGGTTGAAATTTTGCATTTATACTATCTCATTTTTCAACATTTGTGTCAAATCTAGATAATTGATTTCCAATTTGTAGAAAACTAGTGCAAATTAGGATTAATTTTGAATTGTCCCCAAGTTGTATAACTGTTTAATGTACCCTTCCGCAGTGTTGGTTTATTGTCTCAATTGGGTGAGCTGCAAATGTTTTTTTTTTGGAGTCGAATAAGCCCATTGGTAATTTACGTCCACTCACTCAAGCTTGTAAAAGTGTACAATAAGGTTTGAATACAATAAATTTTAGGTTGATCCACACTGATCTCTAATTGGCTCTTTTCTTACTCACTGGTTAAGGTTTCTCACAAGCTGATGAACTAAAATGACCAGGCTGGATCTCCTGCATTTTTAAAATTTTAATTTAAACAGTATCGGTAGCTATCTTCTCTGCATCTTGAATCTAGAAATTGACTTTGAGGGAGCAGCAGCTGTTTGTTCCCTTTGATTGCTTTCTATCTTATTAGTGTGCTCTACAATAGAACCAGTAAAAACCTTGCTACTATAACTGTCTGGTTCAAGGGTGCCGACGAAAACCTCTTTTTTGGATAATGGTGCCACCTGAACATTCTCCTTCAAATTAAGAAACTTTGATTCTGATTCAGTAAAATCATACTTGTTAAATGCTGGACTTTTCTCATGTGAAGACCGATCCTTGGATGAAGGATGAACCCTTGAATATTTTGACTCTGAATTTGTGAACTTGTGATCTAGAGAAAGCTGACTTATGTGGTGACCTAAATCACATTTATTCAGTTCATCTTTGTCGGGTTCATTTACACTTTCAGCTTCAAGTTCTTCTTTCTCAAGTTCATCAAGCCTGGACAATATACGAGCATATTCTTCATCTTCAACTGTAGCTTTCTTGTTGTCTGCCTCAGTAAAACTACGAGAAACAGGCTTCAATACCCCTGATATAGATGCATATCCACTAGGAGCTTCCTCAATATAGTCTTCCCTTATCTCCACAAGACCCTCCGCTGCCTCAGTCGCTGTTGTGTCAAAAAAGGAAGCCTCAGCCTTAAGATCCTGCATTACAGCCTTGAGGGACTCGATTTGTGACTCCAAAGCTTTCCCCCTTCTTTGTAAAATCTCAGTTGTTTGTTTGGTTGTTCTGTCGGCATAGTAGCCTTCTCCTAAAAGAACCTGGAACTCAATCGTATGAATTAAACGATCGGGGAAAAATACTGCCTTTCCGGACGGTACCATTATGTGGTGGTGCTTTGGTCCCACCTCAAATCACCATTATGTTGTGATGCAAATGTGTTTATTTTTTATAATTTAGCGGTAAATAGTAGAGAGTCAAGGCGAGTCGCATGTTGTCCCTTATTCTAATTGCGACATTATGTGTGTTGATAGCTTTAAGAAGTTTCATCCCATCTACAATTAGCCTTCTGTCTCCAAAATTCTTCCTTTAGCTTGAGATGATAGGATATGTATGGAGACACAAAAAAGAGTTTTATAAAATCCAGAGATCAGCTGTAAATAGGAGGGGTCTAATGCTAGAGCCATCTATGAATCGCCAAGTTTGCTGCCCAGTGGAGTTTTGATTTCTCCATGAAGTGGAGATGTTCGCTGACCGGTTTGAAGGGTAGTCGATTTGAGCATGTAAGAAGCAAGGGAAGTGTGCGATAAAGAGTATAACAATACAATTCTTCAAGCCACCCATTGCCTTTCTTCTTGCTTGTTTGGGAAATATGTAAATGTATATACACATTTATAGTGCCTTTTTATTGTTTTCACTTCTCTTCACGTGCGCACTTGTTCCACATGAACCATTTTTTTGTGGAATGATAACATTGACTGGAATATGTGATGACTTGTACTTATGCTTATCTAAAAAATGATATTTTTTGATTCTGAAATTGAGGCTAGCAGAGAGAGGTGTTTTCATATACAAAATGTTAAGATATGTATGGAGACACAAAAAAGAGTTTTATAAAAAATGTTACAGCATGGGCCCCTTTTACTAATCATAAAGAGTTTTATAAAGAGTTTTAACTAATCATGTTGTTATTGGTATACTAGAATTGCAATTAAAGGCCATTAATGTTAATATGTGTATGTTTTGTTACACTATTACACTATTACATTATTACACTATTACATCATTTCATTTCATCAGTTATTGATTTAGTATAAAATTTCAGGAGAAATTCGACATTGATTTGGATGATCATGCAAATGAGTGTTTGGAAGAGATAATGAAAGGGAGAAGTAGGAGTCAACGGAGCAAGCTTCGTGAAGTGTATAAAAAATATGGATCAGCAGAGGAGGCTCGAGAAAATGTCCCTACTAATATGACCAAGGATAATTGGCTTAGTCTATGCGATCTTTATGGAAGTCCAAGATATCAGGTTTGAATTATCGCTGATGTTGTAACTTGTAAATATATTTTTTTATTAAAATATGCATACTTATGATGTTTGAAAAATTACTGCAGAGACAATGTATTGTAAATCATAATAACAAGTCTAAACAAATTGTAAAGCATAATCAAGGGTCAAAAGCATTTGTGGTGGTTCGTCATGAATTGGTAATATATCAACTTGTTTTCGTTTATCAATTGAGAATTTTATTTTACAAGTATAATTATTAATTATTTGTTGTTTACTAGCGGAGTAAAGAGGTGGACGATCAAGAGCCGAATAGGATCAAGTTTTATAAAGAAACGCATTGTAAAGATGAAAAGTGGACATCTACCGAAGCCGAAACACTCTATGTAAGTCTTATTAATTTTATTTAGAATTTATCCTGTTGTTGCTGAATTACAAACCAACAAACACTGATGGTTTGTAATTCCTTTGGTAGTTTAAAAATTACACATACTGCATTATGCTTTACTATTTTAAAATTATTTTGTCTTTAATTAGCTTAAAAATTTTAGACATCTTAACAGTTTGGCCAAATCTATAATCCTTTTTCTTCTATTTTGTTTGCAGAATGAGATGAAACGCCTTGAATCTGAATCAATATCTGAGGATGGTACCATGATGAGCTCAGACGAGATAGCAGATAAAGTTCTTGGCACAAGACCAGGATATATTAATGGTCTTGGGTATGGTCCCAAAAGAAAGGATTCAAGAATTAATATATTGCGATTGAGGAATGCCGAATTGGAAGAGGCACTTGAGAAGTCTATGAAAGTTTAAGAAGATTTGATGGAGCGTTTACAAGCTCGTGAGGTAGAGGCAACGATTCAACGAGAAGAGTCAGTGGCACAAAAGGCCGATATGGAGAATCAACGTGTAATGCTAGAGTCTATTCTAGTTCGATAAGCGGAGTCCGATAAGTTGATTAAGTCGTTGATCGCATCACGTTCCTCATCTTCCGAACGATAGTAATCTAGACATCCTTTCGCTCATCGTTATAACTTTTTCATGATAAAGACGAATCAATTCCCACTTTATTTTAGCTAATGATATTGTATTCTCTTAATTGCAGATTTGATATGACAAGAAGCTATTTTTGAGGCGCCATGAACTTTTGACATTTGCAAATGGAATCGGAGACTTCTAAGTCCTTTAACTAGTATAAGTTATTTTTTTGCACCATGGATATTTGTCGGGGATGAAATGTGGGACTTCTACGTCCTGTAACTAGTGTTTAGTTGGCTTGACAACGCATGTGTATGCGACTTAATGTGAATTTTATTTATGATAATTTAGTTATTTTGTGGATTTTAATGAATGTTTTTTTTTATGGTAATTTGTTTAAATTTCGTGGTATACACTAATTTATCAAATTCAAAATAAAAAAATATATATTTGAAAACATTCCGTTAACAAAATAAATGTTTTAGTAGTTAAATATGCAATTGATAAATAAAAGTGCGGTTTAGTTATTATTGAAAAATTAATGATTAAGAAGCATTCTTCAACAATAAAATTTCGTAGCTAATAGATCTTGAGGGAAGGAAAATTTTTGTAGCTAAAAGCTTCTAATGATTAATTTAATTGTAGAATTACCAACGAAATGTAAACATTTAGCAACGAGATGTTGAACAATTAGCTACAAAAAAATTGTAAATTTCGTAGCTGAAAGTTTATAAACACTAGTTTCCTTGAAGAATCGGCAACGAAATGTTAGACTATTTGCTACGAAACAAATTGTAGCCAAAATATGGTAATTATCCATGAAAATAATTTCGTGGCAAATGACCTAAACAATTGGCAACGAAAGTTAATTTCGTGGCCAAATACATTTAACAACAGGCCTTTGGCCACGAACTTGTTACGAAATAATTTTCGTTGCAAAAAACTATCAGCAACGAAATATGAACATTTTGCTACGAAAAAATTCGCAGGTAAATGTGAGAATTGTTGTAGTGAGGCTTGGATGCCTTGGGGTCTCCCAACTCTTTGAAGGGGAGATGAACTAAGCCATCCTTGGGTTGACTTTCGGTCAAAGGTCTACACGCGCGCGTCTGTCCGGCCAGCGCAGCTCGGCTCGGGCTTGGGCTTGCACTTATAAAAATCTCCTACATTTTTGGGCCGAATTAATTTGACTTTTGGGCTTTAATTATTAATTAATTACGAAATTAATTAATTAATTAATAAACTGTTGACAGTTATTGCTCACAGTCAACAGTTAAATTTGTTTAGCTATTTTGTTAGCTATTTTTGAACATTCACTTACTTTGCTATAAATATAAATGCTTCCCATCGTTTTTAAACTAATGAAAAAATTCCCTCTCTAAATTTCTTCCAACAGAAATGTTGTCATTCCCAGAAAATAAATTTTGCATTCGTGCATTCATTTAATTACCATTTGACATACTGTTTGGGTTGAGTAAACACTAAATTGTGTTCGATGAGATTTTACATTGTTGTGCTACATGTTTAATCCAAAAATTCGTTTAACTTGGGAGACAATTATTCATTACCTAAAGCACTAAGGAGGGAATAAAATTGTCTTAAGGACACCGTGGTATCACAGAGGGCTCGAATTCTTTCTTATTTCTAGTAATTATTTCTGCATATGCAAGTAAGTATTATTTTTTATAATCTCGTTTTTAATTTCTGTAATTATTATTATTCATTATTCTGTGCTTTAATATTTTATTAAACAATAGACATACCAGTATGTAATTAATTTCATTGCATTGCCTCAATTCTTTGTAAATTTGCATGCTCGTAGATATTCTAAAATGAATTTACCCTTTTATATCATCTTACTTTTATTATGAGCATATTGAGTCTTCGCCATGTATGGTGTTATTAGAATATTGTCTTGGGGACTAACTTAGTTCACTTGAAGTTGATGAAGCAAGACGCTTGGCCTCAGATAAAGATGTAGAGGGCAGATAACTGAACCTTGAAATGGTTTATATCCAATGAATCAGTTAAAGGTGCATTAGATAGGAAAACCGGTTCAATTCAGTCTTCATCATCTTTTATGTATGAGTTTTTGTCATCACGTATATGATATATACGTGAGGATGAAACTGTCCATAACTCACCCAAAATAATGTGTTTGGGATCCATTAATTGTGTTTGTGGGTCAAAATGGTTTGAGCGATCTAATAAGACGGTTTGTTGGCGGGTCATTAGCGGGTCAAAATGGTTTTAGAACCTCTCAAAAATAAAACTCAAATTACTAAAGAGTTTAAAGATTTTTTTTTATTTAAGTACCTACTTGTATATTTTTTTTCAAAATTATTATACCATATTTATCCGTATATGGTATAATATTTGTTTTTTCAAAAAAAAAAACGGGCCAACCCGACCCGATCCGGTTTTGATCCAACCCGACCCGGATTTGACCCGACCAAACCCGCCCAAATTATTCTGTCCGACCCGCTTTTGACCTCCCCAAATTTATCCATATCCATTTTTGACCCGTCCATAACCGCCCATAACCGTCCATTTGCCACTACTACGTATATCTTGTAATGTAGTGAATTTCTTTGCCTGGTCAAGGGAGATTGGAGAGATGGGTGTAACGGGGATGCATACTATGATGCAAAGCCTCATGGACCATGAATTTGGATATTAATGGTATCTAGGTAAGTGGGTGGTCATGCAAGTGACGGTGGGTGAGGATATGGTTATACCGACAGTTCTTTTAGTTCCTGAGCACCTGTTTACGGAGGAAAGTGGGGTGGCTATGAATGGTGATCCCTATATACTATATTTTGATGCAATGATGAATGTGTACTGTATGGATGTTGTCGCTCCCTGATTTATGGCACATTCTATCTTTGATGTCCCTTCCGCAAGTGCTGCGGGTGAAGGTGGTATTGTAGTTCCAGCGGCGTTTAACCAACAGACAGATATTACTGGATAGGTGAGGGCTCTTCGGCGTGGCAACGTAGACCGCTGCCCAAGGGCGGAGCCAGGATTCCTTCAAGGGGTGGGCTGATATTTTTGAGTTGTACTTTCCAACCACACACCTCCCCCATGCCACCTTAAATTAGTTGCCCGTTGAGAGGGCATCGAAAATACATTAAATCGACATCCACTCCATTACAAATTATCTATATATACTAGAAATAGAAACACACTTCATACTTGCTTAATAATAATTAATTATATTTAAATTTTAAAAAATTAATATAATTGCTAAAAAATAATTAAAAAAATTGGATGCAAACACAGTTTTTTTTTAATAAAAAAGTTATTAAATATGTTAAGGGGTTTTCATGACATTAGATATATATATATATGTATATTTGGTCGGTAACCAATAAAAATTTTCTAGTACCAATTAATTGAGGCTATTTTAGTGTTTTTAAAGGGCACCCCAAATATACAACTCATATTATATGGATTTAATATATAGTTATAAGTTTCTACTATATAAAATACTATATTATAACTTTCATGATTGTTTAAGAAATCATACAAATCAACAGAAATTTATAATGCATACCATGCTAATTTAAAAATTGGGGTCCCATAATTACATTGCTTGAGAGGCAATTTTTCTTTTAGTTTTTGTTAGTATCATGTAAGAGAATGACACCTTTTGAGTGCCATTGTTGTTTACTGAAAAGTTGTCTTATGAAAAAGGAACATCATTTAAGGCTTGATTTCATGCCTTGCTTTATGTAAAACTCTGTTCATACTGCAATTGGGTGGGTTATATCATTGGGATGGAGTAAATGACTCATATACCGTGAGTTGCATTTTCAGTTTGCCCTGGGCTACATGAGCCCAGGGTTGGATCCGCCCTTGCCGGTGCCTCACTATGAGGAACTCGGGGGGGAGGAGAGATATCCCTTATAGTCCACGTGATGATCTTGACAGTTTCCCTGATCTTCCACCGGAGTTACTGAGGTAAGAGGTAATATTTCTTTATGTTTACATTTATTTCCTTTGAGTATTTCCTTCTTTGTATTGCTTGTTGGGTATATTAGGTATATATATTTATTTTGAATGAATTAAATAAGTTGGGGTAAGTGGCCTAGCGGTAAGTTTATGGGGTTTGGTGCTTGAGGTCATGGGTTCAATCCCTAGGAGGCACACTAAACATTAATAGTCTTTGATTGGGCGTTGGGCATTTGGGCTTCTCTTGAGTGCCCAGAATTTTTACTCTTTTATTAATTCGTTTTTAATTTTTGACTTAGTCTCCTATTCTAAGTAAACTACCCATTAGTGGAGATATTAGTGACTTAGTTGGCTAAAACCTCTACCCACATTTTTGATCATTTTTTTTATAAAACAATGGCTACGGCTTTGAAAAAGAAAACATAAAAAAAATCAATCTCTCTCACTTTCTCTGTAAAAATAATTTTGCTACTTTCTACTTTTCGTTATTTTTTGGGAGTGTTGGAGTATCCTGAGAGTTCAAAGATTTAACACAAAGCCGGTGTGTAAATCTGATCGTTGAATCCTAGGAGGTGTATGTTCACGAGGTTGACAGCTACAAATATCAGCGAGCAATTTTACTTTTAGGACTTTGTGTCAAACACAAACCTCAATCGATAAGTCCTTCTAATTTTATCTATTTCGAATTTGGGTTTTTTCGTTTATTCTGCATATATTATTTCCAACATTGCTTGTAATTACGCATTTCTCTTTGAGTACATCTTGGATTCATGGTGTTCGTGAGTCGATGGCTTCAGTTGTATAGCATTTTTGTACTATGGTGAGGTTTTGCACTTCACGCCCTACTACTGACGAGTAGGATCCCTCCACTTCTTTTGACTGAGGTATTCTATTGGCTGGTTCACTTAATCTTCTATCCATCGAGGGAAATGGACCAGTCGCCACCACTGAGAGGGGGAGAGAGAGAGATATTACTAGTGATGGAAGTCAGTGTTTCATCCTAACAAATTTATGTTATTCTGTTATTCTTGTTGGTTTTTATTGATGTACCAGAAACTTTACAAGACATATATATATATATATATATATATATAAGGAGTAAGGGTGTTTTCACTATTCATAAGTTTGGAAGACATTTTGTGGTTAAGATTAGTGCCACATCACTAAAAAATGAAGGGTTGAGATTACTTTGAACCCAACACTTACCCCAAAACCCTAACCCACCTGCCTCCCTCTTCTCATTCATCTGCATCTCTCTCTCTCTCTCTCTCCCTTTACCCCGCACTCTCAAACTCCCTCGACCCTTCAGAACTCCAATAACATTCATTTGCATCCCTATCTCTCTCCCTTCTACATCGTTATCACCCCAAGCGTGAGTCCATCTCCAACAAAAAGCTAATAATCGATTTCACTTTGAAAATATAAGCTTTGTGGGTTCAATTTTTTGATCTATTTGTAAAAAACTAAAGTTTGCTTTACATTTTGCAGATCTGATCTCTGTTGGATTATTGAGATCTATTTGTGTTTATCTTCATCTTCCACAAACAACTAATAGGTGCTCCCATGGTCAAGGTATTTTGTTTTCTTTCTCACTCAATTTATGGATTTAGGTGTTGAGTTTTTGTGATTTAAAATGGTTTGAAATGGATTTGTTGCTCTATTTATCATCAAGGGAGATTTATTGATGATTAGTTGTGTTGATGGTGACATGGTGGCTGATTTGATGTTTGGAGTTGTTACATACATGGAAGGTATGGTGGTTTCAGTTACATAGAATTTTATAAAATTTTCAAGACATCCATTTTAGATGTTTGATACTTATTTCCGTCATCCCATGTAATATTTTTTTTCAGTGAGAGTGTTATTCCTAGATAATTTTATTTGAATGTAATAATTTACTTTGGACTACAAATGACACGTGGTATATAATTTATGAAATTGTTTGTTTATTTTTTAAACCGATTGATATTTTTGGGGATATAGTATTTACTGTCATAGTGGAAGAGCCAATGTTGGTCCAAATTGATCTTGGGTTAGGATAATTGTTTGAGTAGAGCACTGTTTAAATTATTCACTTATAATTACTGTTAATATTTTCATTTTCATGGTCTTGATAAATCAATGGATTACTAAATTATATAGATTGACCATATAGATTTGATTGGTAATGCCCACAGTTCATGGTTCTATGTTCATCTATTTTGAATGAAACCTCCCTTTTTTTTTCTATTTTGCATAAATTATTTCTATTCTAATTTGTTCTTTTTTTTTTAATTTTGCAGGTATCCACCTATGTTCTATCTGGAATCTTTACCTCACTGCCAACCATTGCATTCATGAGTTAGGTTGTCCTTCCTTTTAATACTTTGTTAGTTTATGTTCAATTCAAGAGGACTATGTATGTGTGAGTATACTTCGACTTCCTTTTCCATTTTCATTTCCTTTTAATAGTTATTTGCAACATGTTCTATGCACATGGAGGTTTGTGCCAAAAACCTTAAGAATGGACGGGGTCTTATTAAAAAATCTATGCCCATATACCATAGGAACGTGGATTTTTTTATGTAGTTTCACTTTATTGATTATGGAGTCTTACTTAGGCATTATTCTCTAATGTTGGGGTCTTATTACACAATAGTTTTCTAATTAGGCTCAGTTTGGTGATTATCAGGTCTTGGTATAAAAAATAGTCATGACGTATTTCAATTCTCATTTCAAAAATCAATTATTAATGTGGAGTTTTTATGCTGGTCAGTTTCAAGCTTATGTTATATGGTTGAAGACCTTTTTTGGTATTTAGGAGTTCAATTATCATTGTGAACCTTTTATATTAGTCTGTTTATTCAACTTTGAAGGTTGGTGCGGATTACAACATTTGTTTATCATTTGATCCAACGATTTATATGAATTCAATTGATTTTTGGTCATTTATGCAGAACATATTTTCAAATATGTAAGTTATGGGAGCACATGGTGCATATCACATTTGCTGTGAATAAATTAACAAAATTTAGATTGTTTAATAGAAGCACTCAGAAGTAAATAATATTGGTTTGTGTTTGTGCAGCCGGAATTAAAATGCGACATTTGGAGTATCTCTGCATTGATTTGAGATTATGGATGAATGATAGTTCGGGGGTATCTCTGAAGCTCCATCCCGGGGGTTTTGGCCTATTTTAGTAATAATCTATAACGGGGTGAGCCCCTGAAGCTCATAGACAGTCAGGTAGCTTGCTGAAATGATGTTACAAGTGTATTCCAGACAAGGGAATAAAACTCATTGGTCTTCCATAATTCATTGAATGCTGATATATCTAGAATGGCAGGGATGAATATAAATCAATTCGAAGCCCTTTTTCGGAGAGTCGATTTGGATTAGGACGTAATAAGTGTATCCTACAACAAAGGCAATACCCTGCCACCCTTCAATAGTGTTGCATAAGTATATGCATTTCATTATTACTCCATGTGCTATAGATTGAAACTGACTTTTATCTCCCAAAGTTCATGACTTCTTCTATCGTTTCATTCATCTAGAGACTACTACCAAGCCTTCATCCATTTTCAGATCAGAAAATGCGTTTTCAGAAAATCCATTTTCATATTGGTATGCATTTTCAGATCAGAAAATCCCCAGGTGTTTTTTTATTTGGCAATTTTTTTATATCAGATATTTGGTATACATTTTTCACGATTTACAAATCGTTTCTCAAGCATCCAAAAAGAACACAGACTTTCTTTACCCCACTATAGAATAGGTAACTATGAATTTTTCGTAATGAATGACAATATACTTTGCATTTTGTTGCCAATGCGCCCTTATAGGAAGTCTCTAGAGACATCACAGTGACGCGGTGTGTTCAGGTACCTAAAAGTGGCATGGATGTGTCTTAGAATTATTCCTGCTATATAGTTTCATGTTTCTTCTTAGTGACTGATTGAAAATTTAAATTCCAAATTCATTATGTTCAGGTCCCTTAAAAATATTCATCAAAATAGTTTTTTCTCACTCAAAAGAAAAGTGAATCAAGTCCAAAACAACCGTGATTCTAATCACAAATCTTGCATTCATAGGTAACAAATCTGTTAGAGTTAGGGATTGAATTGTTACATCTCTCTTTAAGAGATATTTACTAAATTTTGGGAGAAATGCTATTAGACGTTTTTATTTTTTGAACTGTAAAGTACAATTTGAAGTACAATTTTTCATTATAGTTTCTATTTCTTTTGTTTAATAGGACTGACAACCAAAAGAATAAAAACTTATGATCAATTGCAAATAATTTTTTACAAACGGATCCCTTGACTTTATTACTCTCTTTGTGTATCTCAGCCGATGTGGATCTTTTTACCTCTTCACCTTCACTTATCAAGCTAAGGAGAATTTGTAACATTACCATTCTACATCACGAGTCTACATTTTTAAGAAGTATTTCTAGCTAAGACTGCAAATGATCCGAGATGTTTTTGAACAATTCAGAGCTCAGATATGATTGAGCTCCGCTCAAGAATGTTCAATATGTAAATGAATCATACTGGAGCTAAACTTTGAAGACTATTTTGCTAAACGAGCAGAGTTTTTAACAAAGGTGGGCTTAACTAGATCATGAACATAAATCTTTAAGCGATTTTAGGTCTTAACCTGTAATGTTATGGGCTTAACCTGTAATGTTTTCAAGCTTTTAAGGGATTTTAATATAATTTTGTTAAGACTTTAAGCAAATATGTTGTATTATGTGTTAGATTTGATTATACTCAATGTCCAAATTATACTCAGTGTCCTAATAATACAATAAACTGCTGAAGGAATTGGAGATAAGCAAGGAATCGTCCCAGTTTATTAATCCTAACTAATATCGCTTTGTGGTATTAGGAAGCAGCAGAGTGTATCAAGGACCCATATAATTCTTCATCTCATACAATATATGACCAATGACCATCTGTTGGAGCCACATGTTTTTGATATATCAATCTTCTTATGTTCGAATAAATTATTGAATCTATCATCAATTTAATGACAGTTGGAAGCAACGTCGCTGCAGCAGTGGGAACGAAGCAACAGCTACCTCGCTATAAATAAAGGCATCGTTTAATACACGGTATGTTTCTATTGAATTGTCTATCCTACATCATTTACAGTTTTTCATCATCTCTAACGCTAAGAACATATTAGAACATTTGATTGGGCATATGAATATGTTTCCATGTGAAATTTTAGGAACTAAAAGGATATAGGATGGACTGAAAGAAAGATGCATGCGTATGATATTGTTTTCTTATGGTAACGGTGATTTGTTTTCATCTTCGCGAATTAGTGCATCATTTTAGCCTGATAAACTTCGCAGATGTCATGAATGTCTTTGCATAAGTTCTTTTTTTCTTTTCTTTTTTATTTCTTTCTCCCTCTGTAGGACTAATTTTTAGTTTAAAGTAGTGGTTGGCTGTCTTTGTGAAACTGGCAGGGGCTTTATGATGGAGTAGGAAGCGATTTTATGACTAATTTTGTTGCCCCGACTTTCATTTTTCATTTTTATTTCTTGACACCCCCCCTCACTTCCTACACCATTTTTCATTTGTATTTTATTTGTAGGTGCAAACATATGTACAATACAAATAAAACTTTGCTTTAGGTATGTTTATTAAAAACTTTTGCATCCAATGAAAATGATTGAGTTTGGGTAAAAATGCTTTAAATTGGCTTAGTTTTGATGAGGTGCGTACCTATTTAAGAGTCTTATTTGGATTTAAGTTTTGTGGATAGTTGTGATTGGCTAAGCAGGTTTGTCAATCTATATTGTATTTCATATTTTTGCCGATCTTCTTATAATTATGTGAAAATGAAAAAATTTTGAAATCATTATAGTACATATTTTATGAGTGTGTGTGTTGATTATTTGTTTGGTCAAAGAAAAAGATAATATTTGTTATTATATTTTTTTTAACATTCGTATTGTGAATTCTGTTCGGCATAAATAGTTTTTTAGATTGTATGAAGTTTTTCTGTTCGGCACATTATAGCAGGCAGTCATTTTTTTAATATTGAAACTCGAGCCATAGAGTCCATTCCTAAAATTGTAGATATGGTGGAGCAGTTGACAAAACCCTTCTGTTAGAGCCGACCTAATATTACAGGTCTCAAATTCAATACATGCGTATATGAAATGATTGTTGTACTGTGCAGTGCCCTGGACTTAAAATGCAGCCCCGTAGAATCAATGTTTGTATCTGCAGCAACATCCAGATGGTGGTTTCTGCAGCAATCCCGTGGAATCAATTTATTAACTTCCTAATACCATAGAAATAACAACACATCCACTGCTGTTGCTGCAACAATCGACTAACAGTTGGCGTCGATTTACTGACATTTTTTTTCAACTTACATTGGTCCTTCCTATTGTGTTTGTTAATATTAGTTTACTTCATACGGTTAAATGTTAAGGATTTAAGTGCACTGAGCGATGCACATTATACTCGCCAGATGATAACTATTTGGGGCATTTGCGGTTTGTAGCCTCTCACTGCTGAATTTTCAACTTTAGTGATGAACAGGTCATAGGTTCTTTGATGTTTGTTATTGTTAGTATTTGTTATGGGGTAGTTATTGAAGTGTAAATGGATTGAAACCGCCAATATAGATTTAGTAAATAAATGAACTTTTGTGTTAGTAGTGCTAATTTCTTGATTTCAGACTATTTTAGATCAGCTCCTCATTTCTTGAAATTAATATGTGAATGACACGACATGAAATTAAACGTTTGAATCCGTAGATTCGTTATTATATTCATTTGGTTTATACTCTTGATGTATAACCGTGTACATATCATGACAAAATTCTTGATGTGAACTATTTCAGAATTAAGGATCAGCTTCGCATATATCATGATGAAATCCCTCAAATTGACTTCCTTTGTGAAGCTACAATATTTATTGGGGGTGTGTTCGATGGAATAATGTACTAGACTTTAGAGATGTGATTTTGATTTGGATTTGGTTTTGGTTTGTTTAGCAACTATCAATAAGCAAAAAAGGCCGAGCGACCTAACGTGCGAGTAAAGAAGGTACATTTTCTAACATGTTCGAGGCTTTTACTTGGTATTCTTTACTTAACTAACTTAATTTTTCTTTGTTCGTGTAGGCATATATTCTTATGATTATCAAAATAAAAAGAGGCTGTGGTTCGTATTCCGACATAAAAAAGCACTTCACCTTTATGGTCACTTTACGAGCCTTATACAGCATTGTCACGGCCTTCATCATCAGTATGCATGGTTCGGAACCGTGGCCTACACGAACATTGAAAAGCTACTGACTAGGCACTCTTTTTGAAACCTTGATTTGTTCTTTCCCAGTGTATGGTTCTTATATATTCATTTTTAGATCTATAGAAGTATGCTTATAAAAGTGTGTTTCTCCTTTCCCGGCCTTCTAGCTTCCATCTCCGAATTTGAGATTTTTTTTATTGTTGAATTTGTTGTTACCCCTTAAATAGGGTGATAAACAAAGGAGATTATACCAAATTTTTTTAAAAAATTGACACTTTATTTTTTTGAGGCACAGTGAATTTGATTGATGAATATTGTATATTTCATTTTATATGTGAATTTGTTTGATGAATTTAGACAATTTAGATGTTGGGCTATTTTTTATTTGTTAAACATGGTGAATAGTTTCATAAACAAAGGAGACTACCCAATTTTTTTAAAAAATTGACACTTTGTTTTTTTGCGACACAATGTGAATTCGATGGATGAGTATTATATATTTCATATTATCTGTGAATTTATTTGATGAATTTAGACTATTTGAATGTTATTGGACTATTTGTTGTTTGTTAAGCACGGTGAATAGTCATGTAAATAAAGAATATTATGGTCAATTGTTTTAAATTACACTTCGAATTTTTTGCGTTTTGCTATTACGTAGTTTGAAAAATTGTCGTCGTTTCGCTATTACGTACTTTGGAAAATTTCGTCGTGCTTTCAGGCACGGGCATACGCTAGTATATATATATATACAGATAAATGGTGCAATTTTTGGTTTATTATCTTTTTGATAAATAAGGGAATTAAAAATTTACGGGGCCTTTTGTTGTCTAGAATAAATGATTAAAAAAGAAAAAAAAAAGTGGTAGTGGCTTAAAAGGTAGGTGTTGAATAGTAGGCCCATTGGGGTTCTAATGTGGATGGAAAGTTTAGAAATGACACAAAAATACGAAACGAAATGACATAAAATTGATTCCAAATAGACACGATATTTCATGTTCATGTCAAAATTATGAGTCATGTTATCGTGTCTTGTCATGTTAATCGCGTTTTATTTTGGCTTTCATGTCTATTTGTGTTTAATTTTATGAAATCGTATCAGTCGTATAATATACTGTTCTATTTGGGTCATGTTTGCGTTAAATAAAAAAATGAAGTCGTGTTCATGTCCAAAAAAATCTTATCGTCTCGTGTTGGGCCATGTTTTGTCCAAAAGACACACTGCCACCCCTAGATTCTAATAAGCAAGGTAAAAAAGGTACACTTTGATTGAAGTATCCAATTATATTACCTTGTACCTACATGATCATAATATAATTGAGGTTTTGATAGCTATGCAAGTGACTTGTTCTAAGAGGTGGTTTCATGCCTGTAAATATGCTTTGAGCTTAATATTTCTGAATATACTATCGCCTAAATTTATCATATCTCTTCGTCTAAAAATTTATTTTCAAATGGAGATATTGGCTTATGAGGACCTCAATAATTACTTGACTCACCTTAATGAGATGTGGTCATATAAAGTTAATTACGAGACTTTTAATATGAGGTCGGTTTGTTTGTGGCATAACCAACCGATGAAATGGGACTTTCTATAAGCAGTACTAGATATTATGTATCCCAAGGACCAGACGTTCCTCTTTGGATTGGATAAAGTCTATCCAACATAACCCAAGTATTACGATAACTATGACTGATTTCTCCTTTCCATTAGAGATATTCTGAGCCAATCACTTCAGATTTTCAAGTTTACAACATAACCATTGGTGAGGGATTCGTAGATTAACCTTCCTAGAATTCTTGAGTCTGTTCGCTTCCAATATGTTCGGTTTGTGGTATTTAGTGGTGTTGTTGCATTGGGTTTGACGAATAAGATGTTATTGGTAATAAGAGGCATAAACTCCGATTGCAAGTAGCCACAATTGTTCACTGGATGAGCTACCATTGCAATCCTGTTGCTATCATACTGGTGCGAATTTTTAATGGTATATATGATTGGAAGGTGGAACCTTATGATTTTCTAGAAGGGATCCCAGTGGTGGTGTTCATGTGGCTTGTAAAGAGATTGCAACAAGTTGTGCCTCCACCATCTCAACCTTTCGACAATGGTTACTTCTTCATGACGGCCTTTTTGAATTATTGATGCATTTATACTGAAGATTGGCTTGACTTGTTATTGATGCACAAAGCTGCGGAACTTCGTTGGTTTGTCCCTCGGTGGTGGGAGAATATACCAGTTTTAAAATTGGATTAGTATTGTTATGTCTTCCTTGTAGTCTGGGAAATAGAAACTTCTTTTCTATTGAGGGTTTGATTGAATCTCTATGAATGTCCTTGAGCCATTTGAAGGAAAGACAAAGGGCTTCACGTCGTCTAGCCTATTCAATTGGTGAATCTAATTTATTGTCAAATGATCATATAAAGCGGCTATGGAAGGATTTCTAGTTGAAGGTTTCTATTAAGGAGTTGGTCCAGCAGAGGTTATTGGGTGTCGAAGTGCTTGAAAGTGGTATAGTCGTGCTCTCTAGACTATTCTTGCAATACCGTTAGGTGGACTGAACAAGTCAAAGGGTCTTGGTAAAGGATGTTTAGGGTCCTGATGAAGGAATTGGTGATTAAACTGATGGGGTGGGTTTATTAAGCTTCAATGTTTAATTATGGTGATGGATTTGTGTTTTTTAGGTTTGTGGTGTATAGTTGTGATGTCAAAGGTAAAAGATTGTAGCATACGCGATGATGATCTACCCCTAAAGTAAATAGCGGAACCCGTTTGGGATCCCAGAGGAAAATGCAAACCCAAATGGATTGGACCCTATCTTATCAAGAAGATCTTGTCAAGAGGTGACTCCATCATAGCCAGCCTCAACGACAAAGAAATGGTCGGACTGATCAACCTCGACGTCCTTGAGAAATTTTATTCTTAAAATATGCATTCTTTGCGCTATGCTTTTCTCATCTCTCTATTTTTTAACAAACTCTCCTTACCTCCCTCGAAAGAACTATGTAGGACCCGGTCCTCTAACAAAGTATGAAGTTTCTGAAAAAGAAAGTTGCAGTTTTTCACTCCCCTACAAAGGTACATAGGTAACCCATAAAGTGACTTTGGGTTCGGTCCTTTCTTCAGAAACTCTCTTATCTTCTTCCCTAGTGAATAAGAAGTTATTTCCATTGTTTTAAAAATGAATAAGACGTTTATGTGTGGCTTAGAAACCAGTATTGATAATCCAAACATAAATGATTCTTTCAATAAGGAACAATAAAGATACTCTTTTATCAAATTTTATCTAATATAACATTTTTTTGTTCCTCAACCACAAGCATTACATGAACACACCCGCAACTCTTATTTAATTGAATCTTAAGATATCCATTAGAGAAAACTAATGGATAATGGTATAATGCTTTGAGCCTCCTTTTGTCCAAAGCATAATTTCATCTAATACCTTTGGATAGGGCTGCGTATCGGCCGGATCGGATCGAAAAATGACCCTTCGAAAAAAATTTGATTTTTTCGAAAATAAAATATTTGTTCCGATTTCCTATCCAATTTTTTCGAAAAATCAAAAAAGTTTCCGAATTCGAAAAAATCGAAAAATCGGAAAAAAAATCGGAAATTCAAAAAAATTCTAAAAATTCAGAAATTTTGGAAATTTCAAAAAAATTAATATAGGATTTTCGATTACTCAAAATTCTCATTTTAAAGAAATCGAAAAAAAGATTTAACCCAACATGTAAATATATAAGGATTTAACTATTTTTTCATTTGTGTAGAGGATAGAGGAATATTCTTCTTTTATAAATGACTTTTTTGGGCCTCTCTTCCTCTCCTAACCGATGTGGGACACATGAGAATGTTTAAAAAAATTGGAAAAATTGGAAATCGGAAAATATTTTGAAAAAAATCGAAAATAATTCGGAAAAATCGGATCGGCATAGTTTCGAAAAAATCGGATAGGAAAAATCGGAAAATCGAAAATTCAGAATTATTTCCAATTTTCGATTCGATTTTTTTCGAAAAAATCGAAAATCGGAAAATCGGAAATCGAAAACCTTATATACGTTCCAAAATCGGAAAATATTGGATCGGATATCGGAAAAATCGGAATGTTCGAAAAAAAAACACAGCCCTACCTTTGGACATGAAAACTATTTATAGAAATTTTGAAGCCCATCAACCTCTCATACTTAACTTTATATCATGACTAACAAAGAGGGTACCTTGAGTTTTATTGGTAATACAACCTCTATATCGTATACCAGTGAATAATGGGTAACCTAAGTGGGCATCTCGATGGATGTGCGGTAGTCCCAAAGGGAGTAGGGTATTTTATTATACTGATTCACACATCTAGCGATGATTTGATTGATTATATATATAAGAATTTTGTTTATAGCTTCGACAACACCATTCGTTTGTGGTCGGTATAACTAAGATTTGTGCCTTTGAATACCATACTCTTTGACCACCTCCATTACTTATGTTTCGAAATGGAAAATATTGCTCTTTATGAGTTCTTAGAGGATCCCATATCAACCAAAGATACAATTGCAAAAAAACTAGGATATTTTCTTGGCATGGTCCACTGCATAAGATACGACCTCGACCCACTTGGTGAAGTAGTCGATTACAACAAGGATGAACTCATGTTCATTGGATTCCCTGGAGGTTACTTTCTCGATAATGTCAATAGCCCTCATCAAGAAGGGCCAAAGTGAGGTCGTGTTGTATAATTATCAAGGAGGTAGATGTTGTAGGTTGGAAAACTAATGACACTACATACACCTCTTGACATACATCGTGCAGTCATGGAGTATGGTCGTCTAATAATATCTATTTCGAATGATCTGCTTGAAGAGCATGTGACCATTCGTGTATTGTCTTAATTTTACACCGTGAATTTGTTGTATGATTTCTTCAATGTCGGTCCTGCTTTGCATTGTAGGTGAGTACCATCAGTGTTTCTTTTCAATAGAGCCTTGTCCCATATGATGTACTAGGATGAGAGTCTACGGAGAGTGATGCGATCCTTTTTGTCTGGCCCTTGAGGGTATTTTCCATTCTTGAGTAGGCACCAGACGTCATAGTACCACAATCTATCCTTATCTGAGTCGTTTTCAATTATGAGTTTGATGTGGTAGCAATAGGATAGTTCAGTGTGCTTTTAGGCTTATAAGGACGTAATTGTCGAACCTTGGGACATATTGACCAAAGACTTCAAAATAAGGAGTTCATCAATGAAGATGTTTATAAACGGGAGAGATAGTGGAACTTGATATCTTGAAATTCAGATGCCAGTTCCCCAGGATGTTCGTAAAATGGAAGAAGTTTTTCATCTTTAACTTTCCACTTTTTGATAACTTGGCTTATGATAAGGGCAGAATCCCTTTAGACCTCAAGATAACAAATTTCTCTTTCGATTATAACTTTAAGTTTTACGATACAATCCTTGCACTCTGTCATGTTCTTAGAATAAAGGAACTCTAATTTTAATAGTAACGGGCACGTGTGTGTTATTAGGCTCAACGAGTAGGATCCCTATGCCATAGCCTTTCTTGTTCGTTGCTCCATCGAAGAATAGTTCCAAATGAAGTTCCTCCGTAGACACATTTGAAATTCATTCTTTTAAAAATTCCATGGTCCATATATTAGCCTCGTCTATCGGATAATTAATCGGATGGTCAGAGATTGCTTTTCCTTTTATGGATTTTTGTATGACGTGGACGATGTTGAATTCAGTAAGAAGAACCAACCACCATGCCACACGACTTGATAAGGAAAGTTTTCGGATGTTGAATTCAGTAGACACATTTATTCGGTAAACAAACTTAATGGGAAATGCGACCATGTAATGTCGGAGCTTCCGGATAATTATATCAAAGTGACACACAATTTATCAAGTGAAATTTAGTTGACCGCATAACCCATAAAATTCATGATGCATAGTGTACGACTCGCTCTTTAAATGATTATTCAATGTATTGGGCTAACACAATCGCAACACCACTATCGGTAATCATTAAGTAGAGTAGAAGTTACAGTCCCGATTTAGGTGGCATGAGTAACAAAGGATGGGTCAGATATTGTTTGATCTTATCAAATGCTTCTTGGCATTTCTTATTACAAATATTAGTTGAAACCTTGCGAATGAACTTGAATATAATCTCGTAAATCAAAGTGATTTGGTTGATAAATCTATTGATATATTGTAACTTTCCCAGAAAATCATGAATTTCCTTTTCCATTCGAGGAGGTGACATGTCAAGGATTACTCGGACATTGGAGGAATAACATCTATTCCATTTTCACTGATCATAAAGCCTAGGAGATTGCCTTTAGTGACACCAAAGACACGTTTTTGCTGGTTAATGCACATTTGATATTACCGCAGGCGTTCAAAGAATTTTCATAAAGAAATGATATGGACCTCTCGATCTTGGTTTTTATGATCATTCCGTTGACAAAGATTTTGACCTCTTTGTGAATTAGATCATGTAGGATGGTTAAACCACATTATTTAATATGTAGCTCCTTCATTTTTAGACCAAAATCAATCACTATTAACAAAATGTTCCTCACGGGGATGGTGAACGTTTTTCTTCTTCTAATGATCTGGATGCATCTTGATATGTTATACCCGGAAAAACCATCGATAAATGATTTGAGGGCATGATTGGTCATTTTATCGACGATCATTTCGATATTGGGAAATATATCAACGTCTCGAGGGGAAGCTTTGTTTAAATCTTTGTAGTTGACGCACATGCGAACTTTCCCAAGATTTCATCGTGGGAGCAATATTGGAAATACAAAATGTTTCATTCGATAAAGTGAATGAAACCCACATTTAGCTGCTTGACTACCTCATCTTGGACCTTGAGTGACCCGTCAAGGCAGGTTTTCTTAACTTTTGTTTAACTCGTTGAATGCTAGGTATGTCTAGATTTCATGTTATACGATCTCATGATGGATGTCGGGCATGTCATTATAAGGTCATGCAAATACTTCAACAAATTCTTTAAAAATCTCTTTGAATTGGGTCGTTCCCATCAGGGTTGTCAGCGGATCAGATTTTAATTCGGATCCAATCTGAATCCGATCCGTTTAACCAGATTTGGTATTGATTTTGAAATCCGATTGTCCAATAACACGTTTATCTGTTTACTAAATGGATCAGATATGGATTGATGTCAATCCGATCCAAAAATAATCCAATCTGATATGATTAATAGTTATATATATAATATGTTTATATAATACTAATAAATACAAATATAAATATAAAAGACTAACACATATCTTTTTAGTCTTTTTTATAAAGTAATATATATATATATATATATATATATATATATATATATATATATATATATATATATATATATATATCCAAAATATATTAACGAAAACAGATTTGGATCACCCTGATCCGGTTCGAATTTGACCCGTTTACAGGCCTAGTTCCCATTAGCTAAGGGTGCGGTCTTTCTTGATCTAACGTAGATTGTTACTAGGGCCGAGATTAATGACGACGGTCTCTTCATTGTTAGTTTGAACGCGATTATGTTGATTAATTTTTTCCTTATTAAGGTCTGTTAGGAACTGTTCATTCATTAAGTCATCTTCATGAATTTTTTTATTATTAGAATAAAAACAATTAATATAATGCAAAATTAGATACTCAAAGTCAAATAGCATTTCCTTAGCATTGTTATTTGTAAATATATCATTCAGGATCTCATCGAAAGAGGTGTTTGTTACATAAAGGTTATGGATAATAAGTTTGGATATCAAGGGGTTTAGTTTTGAGTTGGCAGATGGAGTAGTTGTCAATCTCAAAGGCCAGATTTGCTTTTTACACTCCAATAATTACACAAAGGCTTAATATTCAGGCGGATCTTCACAGCATGGTTCTGCATGGAAGACTCATTATGGATGACACGAAAATTAATCCCTAGTTCAGAATGGTCAAATGGCTCGTCATTGTCACTGTTATCATTGCCATTCTGTCCAAGCTATATTTTCTTTAAAGAAAATTTTGAACTCAAATTTTATCTTCTTTTCCACTGGATAATACCATGGCTATTGAAAGCCGAATAATGGAAATCCTCACATTCTTCGACAAATCTCCCGTTTAGGAGTATTAAAGATAACTTCTTTTATTTTTAAAGTTTTCCTCAAGTAAGGGAATCAAATGTTGATAAGCTCAGTCGGTGATGGCTATTTCCTAGCCCATATGGACGGTAAGACATTTTTGAAGTGCTTTTTTTGTTATTGCATGTTGATGAAGACCCAACTCATTTTGGGCACAAAGTGCATTTTTTTAAACATCTGAATATAATTGATGTTGCCATGAGGATCGTATACCAGAGTCTCTCTTCCTTTGAAGTCATTCTCTACTAGGACAGGTAACAGATCAATGTTGAAACCCAAAAGCCCCATATTATTTGTGTTGTGTTGAATATCACAGGACGAGTTGCTAGTGTCATTCATTTTTTAAGTTTTAAACTTAGTAGTTTTATTTAGTCCAACTCCAATGGTTCTTTCTACAAACACTATATTCATTATTAGAAATAGAAATTTGAGAAAAACTCCACCAGTACCTATTTCTTTCTATCAGCGAATGTGATGTGGAGGTGAGTCATCAAGTAAATTTTTGGTACCATTTCTAGATGAAAAAATGTATTTACAGTTTTTTCATATGACATGGAGCAAGCAAAGACCCACGATTAGTTTTGGAATTAGTTCTGAGCCAATAACTCTATTTTTAGAATTTTATAGAATCTCACTATTGGAGATGTAAATGGATTTCATTCCTTATATCCGTAGGTTTTGACATTTTGTTTTCTTTTTATTTTGTGTATATATACTTCACTTTCACGAGAGGTAGAAAAAAAAATATATGCTATTCTCTTCTCTCTTCTAAAGATACAAATATTCTGCATATTTATTGTTATTATATTTTCTGATTTTTTTGGCAACTTTGACACACAAGACTTGGTAATTTTTTCCATTGGTATACGTGCATATAAAAGATTGAGTGTTGATAGGGAGACCCACTTTTGGGACCCAATTTTGAAACCCACACATAAGACAAAAATGAGTACAAATTTTTAATGCACATTTTGATGCCCTGGCGGGACCCACAACAATAAGGTATAAACTTTTAATGCAGTGGGTTTCAAAATTGGGTTTTTTTTTCTGGGTCTCCCTAGATTTATTCTAAAAGATTATATTCGTTTTGATTTTGGGTTTTATCTTGGAGTGGTAGAAATCCGTCAATACCGGCACGGAGGGAGGAATCTACGACTTTAGGTCAGCGATTACGCGACTCTCAAAATCAGAACAATCCTTTCTAACTTTTATTATATTTTGTTTTATTGTGCTATTTTAATTCTGAAAAAATTATAAATCATTTTTGATAAAAATTTAATTTGGATTTTCTAAAAATCTGGTTTGACACTGAATATAAATAAAAAAAAATTATATTACGAATTATTTGTAATATTCTAAAGTCGTAGATTCATTAAAAAAAATATTTTAAGGGAAACTTCTCTGACTTTGAAAGATAAAAGACTTACAAAAGGATTTGATAAAAACTCACATCACTTTTGATATCTTTGACTAGTGACTTTACTTACACATTTTCCTTATTTAAGATATAAAAACTTACTTAAAGATAAATTTATAAATTTATAATTTTTGTTTATTAAGGGACGATTTAATATATATATATATATATTCTTTAGTATTGTTTATGTTGTAACCCTTAGGCAAAGAAAACAACAAACTTCAGGCAATCTGATTTTTTTTCACAAATAGAATATATTTATTTTAATATAATGTAACAACAACAATTATTATAACTTTTAAAGAAAACAGTTACTTCATTTATGAAAATTTCAAAGAAATGAACAAGCCAAGTGTAATAAAGAATATTACTTCTATAATGAAGTTTTGGACAAAAGATTTTACCTCCTGTTTTTATTTATTCTTTTAAGATTCCGTTAAGTTTTCTTTTATATACCTCCTGTTTTTATTTTACCTCCTGTTTTTATTTATTCTTTTATATATAATCTACATTAAGATTCCGTTAAGTTTATTTATTAAAAGAATAAATAAGAGCAGGAGGTAAAATCTTTTGTCCAAAACTTCATTATAGAAGTAATATTCTTTATTACACTTGACTTGTTCATTTCTTTGAAATTTTCATAAATGAAGTAACTGTTTTCTTTAAAAGTTATAATAATTGTTGTTGTTACATTATATTAAAATAAATATATTATGTTTGTGAAAAAAAATCAGATTGCCTGAAGTTTGTTGTTTTCTTTGCCTAAGGGTTACAACATAAACAATACTAAAGAATATATATATATATATATATATTCTTTATAGTTGAAGCTAATTCTGTTAAACCGACAAAATTTAATGGTGATAATTTCGCAAAAACAAATAAAATATTGGTTAACTATTTTCGGTGTTGTGTCGACACTAGAAGAATCGAAAAATATTTTAGAAAAGTCAAATGCTAACGATGAGTCAACTTCCATAACTAAAATGATGACTAAAGAACAAATTGAATATCATCGCCAAAACTAAATTTTTAAGTGCACTTCGTGATAATTTATATGATGTTTATTATTCTACATCTAATGCAAAAGAATTGTGGAAATCTTTAGAAGACGAATATGGTATAATGGATGCCGGTGTTGAATGTTTCACGGTCACAAATTTTAATATGATCAAAATGGTGAATAATAAATCTGTAAGTGACCAAATTCATGAATTTCAAGAATTATTGAGAAAAGTGGAACAAAATGGCTCCAAATTAGGAGATGATTTTAAAGTGTCGTGTCATATCGATAAATTACCTACTGTGACACCCCGACTAATTAAATACCAGGTAGCTACTCCTTTATTTAAATTAATAGAAAATGTCAAGTTGGTTCAGTTCATAACATCACTGTCGAAAATATTTAATTAATTACTACCCACCTAATATTTAAAATAGTGAACTGCCAAATTTTAATATTAAAATTAACCATTAACTAAATAATTTAAATCATCATCCAACAATCAGATGAACAATCTCATAAGGTAATCAACGGAATGAACTAAGTGTGTTATGGAGTAAACTCTCTAATAATAGAAGCAATATAAATAAACCTAATACAAATATCTAAATGAAGTAATAAATCCTAAAACTGAAATAAAATGAAGGTCTAAACTGCTGTCTCTGAATAAGAGTGGGCAACAAACCCTAACTGAAATAAATGACTTCGAAAGAAGCAAGGATAGATGTGGAGGTGTCTAGTGACGAGATAACATAACTTCCACGGCAGCTACAATATGTCAATGTAATGGAAACTCCTATGCTTGGCGTCCCTGTGGCTGGGCACCAAAAAGATTTTTACAAAAAAATAGATTTGGAAGCAAACGGGTCACAGCTCGAGGTGAAAACAGTTTAAAATATAGCAAGTGTTTAATTGCATTAAACAGTAAATATTACACACATGTTAGTTACGTGCTCTCACATGAGTTCCTCACCCCTCAACTAATGTGCACACCTAACGTATACCCTTAACCCATCTTAGTTATGCCACTAACTAATTAGTCCGTACTAACTCACGTCTTCACATTATAATATAGGGTGTCTATTTGTATTACCCAAATATGTCACACGTATAACTCACATTTACATTAATCAAATTACTTAAACCAATTGTTGTATAAATTCTCACATTTTTAACCCATTTAAATATCTCAATAATTCGCATCTACCAAGCAACAGTGAACCAGTCACAAGTACATATATATTAATCTCATTACATATAGACATATATGGCACCCTTAGTAGACCTGTCAAAATACACGATAACCCGTTAACACGACACGACACGACACGAAATTATAAGTTAATGGGTTTACCCTTATTGGGTTTGGGTCATTAACGGGTTGACATGGTAGACCCGTTAACACTAACGGTTCGGGTTTTGAAATTTACCTGTACCCGTTTTAACCCGTTTCTACCCGTTAACACCCGTTAACACTAACGGGTACTATAGGGTCACCCAACCCGTACCCAATAACAATAACCATTAAAACCCATTATTTCTAAATCTTTAAAGACTAACGGGTGCTATAGGGTCACCCAATCTATACCCAATAAAAATTACAATTAAAATCCATTATTTTTAAAGTATTGAAGACTAACGGGTATTATAGGGTCACCCAACCCGTTACCCATTTCGACCCAAAATGATTCGTTAATATTAATGGGTGTTAACGGTTTGGGTCGTGTACCCGTTAATATTAACGGGTCGTGTTTGGGTATTGTTATTAGACCCGTTAGGCTTAACGGGTCGTGTACGGGTTAAGGGTGTTTTCACCCGTTAACCCGACCCATACACGACCTAAACCGACCCGTTGACAGGTCTAACCCTTAGCACTACACCAAAACACTCTTTTAGTAACAAACTATTTTTTTTATTATTAACATTATTATAACGTTACTATTTATCACATTAAAATATCGTTACTAATCTAGTATAAGTGTTATTAATATTAATTTAATATTTTAAGAGGTATTTTCCCCCTAACCAAATAAATGACTCCAACTAAAATTTACCCCCAAAAAATCAAAAAAACCCGCCCACCCACCCACCCACACACACACACACAAAACTCTCAAAAACCCTAAATTTCTCCCACCCTCTCTCAGATCTGACAGCTCACACACTAAAACCCCGCTCCATCATAGTTCATCTCCATCATAGGGTTCCATCTATAGAGTGAACGAACAATACACAAATTTATTTCTTCATTTCTTCGGCCAACACATGGATCGTTCGCCCAGTCAACACATGGATCTTTCGACAAAACTGACTTCGATTCTCTCCAACCCAGATATCAAAAGGTCCATTCCCTACTTTGCCTTTTCATATGTTGAGTTTTTAGACAACTTTAGATTTGGGGGATAATTTTTTGTCTCCCCTGTCGGGGTTATTATAGCCTCTCTTGCTGAGGCTGGGTGTCTTTTTATATGTTATTTCGATATTTTCCATGTATATGCGTTCTAGCTTCTACCCATTTGGTGGATTCTCTTTCAGTGAACCAGTATTCTTAGAAAACGAAAATAAAGACTAAAATGAAAAGATATGGTGTTTGTTATATTTAAATCTAATGGCCTTTAAAGGGGCTAGTGGCTATATATTACAAATAAGTAGAAAGATAAGTTTTATTTTTATATATTTATATTTTGGCTAGTGACTAAACCTGGATTTTGGTTAACTCCTTGAGTGTTGTAGCATAATTGATTCACTACCATTCACCTCCTTTCCATGCACCCATCATTTTCTTGTCAATATGAATCGTTACTCTACAGAAGTGGTTGGAATTCAAATTGTATGATAGTAGTGACTTTGATCATGAATCAATTATCTATTTTCCTGAACAACGAATACTTTTACATTGTGATATTTAAGATTCACTATTTGATATGAAAATCATTAAGAAATTATAATTCTAAGAAAAAACCATTGAATTTATGACTATTTTGGGTCAGACTCACTTCTTTACCATTCCCATTAAAGTTTCTAGCCTCTTTGAATTTAAAATTTTCTTTGCACTTATATGCATCCATAGTTATCTCGAACTGATTTTTCTTTTATAATTTTCAAGGGAAGTCCATACAATCACAGTTAAATCAAGAGAGTTATTTTATATCACCCCAGTTTGTAGTAAAAAGCGAGCATTGTAAATGTATCACCTGGAAACACCACCTAAATATGTCCATGCATATATGTTAGCATCGCCACCTTTTTCATTAAAGTGTGAATACTATTATCAAGATCATGTTAAATATACGCTTGATTTATAGAATTAATGTCTTGAAAAAGGAGTTTGGAGATGTTAAATATCGTAAAACTGGGATTGTAGGACTGGTATACTGTAAAACTGGGAATTGGGAGCTGTCCTTGCAAATCTCAATAGGAAGCTGATTTTTTTGGACAACATAAGAATATACTGAATTGTATGAATCATTTCTGAATAGCAGATTGCATAATTGCCGTGTTAATTCAATAGATTCCCTAAGATTCTAGATATGTGATTATTGAAACGTGGTTGAATCGATTCTAATTGTAATATCCTAACAAGTATGTCAACAGAGATATTTATTGATTGTCTTCATATTCATCATATTAATATTAGTTTCCAGATGTATAGTTGCATAATCCTTATGTTTCTGTCTATTTTTTCCCCCAATTTTTTATAGGTGGACACATTCACAAATTACACAGGTGATCCATGAATACAGGAAAACAACTTACCAGGTGTCAATGGTTGTTTTGGTAGGTTTTCATATCTTTTAAGTTGTCTCTCTTGCTCTCCGCTCCACATTTGATTTTATTTTGAAATTAATGATACTTAAAAAATAATAATACCCCATGGGAAATAAATGTTTGTATTTATGATTTGCTCATTAGTCATCTTGTCTTGTTGGTAGCCAAGTATTGTTAAAAAGGTTTAACTTGAGTATGACCCAAAGCATCCTTTATGGATAGATAGTCTCTAATTAAGTATGCACAACACACATGCATAGATACACATTTATGCTGTGCACGTACTTTATGAAGTGATAAGCTTCAGCAAGATATGACTGTTATTTGGAAAAATGTAGACTAATTGCATTGCTGCAACGCCCTATATGTTAGTATTTGCATTGATAATCGCACATGTATTATCATAGCATCACTCATGCATGTTACCATTTGCACCTTACCTTCATTGATATATATATATATATATATATATATATATATATATATATATATATATATATGAAATATGGTTTAGCTGCTGAGAAGAAGAAAACACAACTCTGGTCATCAAGATTTAAGATTGAACTTCTTTACTATGGTTTTCTTCTATGCTGATTTGGTGGTTGTGTTTGGAATGCAGTGTGGTTATTCAATTTTTGGATTGTCAAACACTTGACACGCCTGAAATTGGTTTGACGATGTATGAATACTTATGTTTTACTTATAGCTCGCATAATTATAGTAGTCTTTATTCTATAATCCAGCATGTTTTGATTCCCAAACTTACTCATTACATTAATTACATGGTGGCTTAACTCACACTACTTTCTTACTTATATTTCTGACTAGTAGGGCCTACCTTGAGTGGAGGCGAGATAGACAGTTGCATCGAGCCGAATTTTGAGTAATCCCCCCCCCCCCCCCCAAATAAAATAAAATAAGCCTGTGGAGTTTGCTAAGCCTGTAAAGTTTCCTGAAATTAAGGTTCCATCCGAATGCAACTTTGGGACCAACTAAGAAAGCGATGAATCTTGTGGAGAAGGATGCTAAGCCTGTGAAGTTTCTGTATGCAGAGATGTTGGTTGATGCGGCGTTGATGATGTTGGAACCGACTAAGAAAGCGATGAATCCCATGGAGAAGGCTGCTAACTCTGGATGATGCTCTGATTGGCAACAAGTGTGATGGGGGTAATTGGGCAGGTAATATATGTTTTCATATGTATATGTATATGTATAAAAAAAAATGGTCTTTCGTTTGGTTAATCATATAAGTTGTATTGTGTGTGTGAGTTTCAGTTGACTGAAGATTGAGGAGAGACTTTGTTTTCGGCATTGAGCAGAGCAGGGGGCAAGGCTTTTAGTAACATCGCTATGGGATACAATAATGTTGATGGTAATGCTACCACAAAGTATGGTTATGCTATTGGAAACACTCCTATAAGTGGGTTTCCTTTCGGTACGTTTTCTTGTTTCTTATTGTGTATTTGTATGTGTTTTCATATGTTTATAACTGGGGCTGGATATATTATTATTAGTGGTGGTGGTTGTCCTGACCATTCTTAGGAGTAAGTATCATGTGGAATCATATTTTGAACACAATTCATATTGGAGCAACTATAACAGACATATTTTTATAAGTTTGGCACACTCTGAATAAATATATAGTTTTTGACATATTTTTATAAGTTTGGCACTTTGGGTTTTGTTTTATGTTCGCAATTAGACACCCTTTTATACTTTTGGAGTATATGGATTTAGAATTAGGACTCTACATTTTCTATTTTGGGAAACAAATGTATATACCTAAAAATAGAGAATAAATGTTCATTTAGCTTGAAAATATGAATTAGTTTTTCCTTTATCTAACTATATTTTTTCTTTGCCTATGTAGGTGCTCACTACTGCAAGAAAGGACCAAATTAACCTATGGTCAAGTATATTAAGTACCATAAGAATTCAAACACCATTGTTGGTACATTGCGTACTATTTGTATAATTTTTACAGACTATTACTATTGTTGTTTGTAGTTTATTTGTTGTCTTCAGTAGAGTGGATGGTCCTATAAACAGGAAGAAGGAATATTATATAGGGAAGAGAGAAAGTGTGTTGCTAGTTTTTGGGTTACTTTAGTTACACATTGAAACTATTGTACATTTAACTTACAAATTATGTTGTAAAAGTTTGTTTGCTTGAATGGTTTACTTACCTTGGTGCCTTGCTATGAGATTGTGTTGAAGTTGTCCATGTTTATTTTCGAATTGATTAGTTGAAATATGATTAGGCCACAATTTTTGTATATGTTCTTAGGATTTAATTAGTGTTCCTGATTTAAAATTCAGGATATTTGATCTTGAAAAATATATATTTTTTTATTATGTACTAAGATTAGTAACATAATTTTACCGTTGCTAATTTTGAATTTTACCATTACTATTAGTAATAGAATTTTATCGTTGCTAATCTAGAATTTTCCGTGACTATTAGTAACATAAATTTTCCGTTAATATTAGTAACACAACTTTAGCATTACTAATTCTAAATTTTATTGTTACTAATAATAACAAAATTTTACCGTTACAAATCCTGAATTTACCGTTACTATTAGTAACAAAAAATTTCGTTACTATTAGTGTGGCCATCCCCGCCGATCCCCGCCGCGGAGGGAGGAGGAATCCTTCGGGTCCCGCGCGTCCCCTCTCGGGAGAGCTCTTCGGCCGGCTTCGATTTTGTGAGGTGTGAAAAATGTAGAGAGATTCAGAATCGCCAGTCTATTTTACTCAAAACAGACAAAAGAAAAAGAGGAAGCCACCCCGAAGGATGGCATCCAAAGACATACTGGTGCGTGCGAAACCAAAATGATTCGAAAAGGGTTCGGAGGCTTAGTTACGAAATGGGAAGGTGTTAGGCACCCATTTCGCTCTTTCGGTCTCTCATGGATATTTGCTATTTTCCTTTATGTTTCCCCCCGTGAGATGTGTGCATGTGTATATATATAGAATGGAGGTAGGAATCCTCAGCTTGTATCATGGAAAAGATAAAGCGAGTCATCCATAGGAAGATTATAAAAGTAATATTAGAAAAATAAGATTTACGCGGTTACCCCTACGTTGATTGATATAAAGGAAAGATAACGCACATGGAGTAATGTGTCACTAAGACTAAGGATATATATAATATAAGAAAAATGGATTTAGAGAAAATAGGAAATGAGAGAAAAAGTGAGAGAAAGGACTCGAGTCTCGGGTTTTACCCCGAGATGCCTACGTAGCCTATAAAGGCATCAAAGTCCACGTAGTTTTCATACAAAGAAAAGGGGTGGGGTTTATCCCAGAAATCCAAATGTGGGATCTCTTATTTGTAAGTGTGTGTGTGTGTGTAGAAAAGGTGTTTTAGTTGTGAGAAAAATGTGGAAAAAGTGTGAGAATCCCTACTTGGAATTTATGAGCAAACCCTTTTTATCTTGTTTTGGGGTTTTTATTTATATGAAAATAGGAGATGTGCAATAATACTAAATAAAACGTATATTAGGATGTGTGAGATGAGATTATAAAAGTGCTAAGTAAGCAAACAAGTTATTGGGAATTCAAGAGAATTTAAGAGAGAGAGTTTGAGAAAGTTGGACCTTCTTGAAGATCTTGAGCTTGATCTTGAATGTTGGAGAGCAGCCCTTGAGCTTGGATGATGATGGAGAGTGGTTAATTCACCAAGTTTGATGAAAAGGATGATGAAAAGTGAAGGTAAAAGAGGGATTTGGAAGTTGAAATCACGCTGCCTTCGAGAGAGATTTCTGGGATTCGTTCAGAGAGATTTCTATCAGATATGGGCTCCTCCTGCAAATGAGGCCAAGGCCTCCTTTTATAACCCCAGGGGACTGTCGATCGGCCCTATCATGGCACTGCTTATCGGCAGGCAGGATCTGGGACGCCTCAGGCTTTTTCGGAAAATTGGCCGCCGAGGGCAAACCGTTGGTCAGAATCGCGCACGGGGCATACCGTTAGAAAGGTATTTCATAGACCTTCGAAAGTCCTTTGGACCACTCCCGAGTTCGGGAGTTGACTTTGGGTCAAATGTGGCTCGGCCGCGTTTGTCGGTCCATTGGACGGGGAATTGCGCGGACGCACACGGTGCGTTCGTCCGCATGGTAAGTTCGAATCGCGCACGGGGCATACCGTTGGAAAGGTTAGGAGATGTACTTCGACATTCCCAAGAGTTTGACCCGGTTTGGAGAGTTGACTTTGGTCAATCGGGCCCGGTAAATGCTCGGTGGCTTCCCGGAGTCAAACAGATCGTTCGTCCGCATGGAAATTCGGCATTGCTCACGGGACGAACCGTTGGAAAGTGTATTCAGTGCCCTTTGAAGATTCATTCAGACTCGGTTGAGCTGAAGAGTTGACATAGGTCAAATAGAGCCCGGGAGCGCCCGGTGGCCTCTGGGTCAAGTTTCGAATGCAAATGGTGCGTTCGTCCGCATGGTAAGTCGGAATCGCGCACGGGGCGGACCGTTAGAAAGGTTATTCAGTGCCCTTCGAAGATTCATTGAGTCTCGGTCGAGAAGAGGAGTTTGACTTTTGGGTCAAATTGAGTCGGGGGGTGCCCGATGGCTTCCAGGTCAGTACTCGGGACGTGACTTGGGTTTATAGTGATGAAGGGAGGTACTAGTGACCTAAGGAGAGTTAAGGGGTAACAGAATGGGGTGTCTACAATTAGTAACATAATTTTTCCGTTAGTAGCTTCGTGCCCCACGCCTTTTTTCTAACAGAAAAATTGTGTTACTAATATTTTTAGTAACGATAAAATTGTGTTACTAATGGCGTATTTTGGTGTAGTGTAAGCTAAGATACGGTGCATGCATACTCTGCTATCGAATCACGGTACATCACGCACTTGAGGATCACGCGTTCTGAATCACTCAGGAACCATTTTAATAAAAATCACACAAATTGGAGGCGAACATAGTTCACATACCCATGAGTCACGCACATACCTACACTCCCGTAGTCAACTATCTTATCTACTCACAAATAAGTCATTCACAGTCCTATGTCCTTAAGGTACCAATTTAAATCCCCCCGAAGGCACACAAAGATAAGATGGTCATTTTTCGAAAATCAACCTCCCGTGATAGCAAGCATGGTAGGTATGTCATAAATACAATAATCTATATACTAAGCATTTACACAACTTAGGTAATTATCATATTGCTATAGGTATATTCCAGTCCTATACCATAGTCTTATACGTACTCTAATATCGTCCCATTTGTTTCACGTAATATATTTAGACGATAACTCTCTCATCATATAATTCCGAGTACTTAAGCATATCCCAAAAGGTTACTAAGTCTCCAACTTGTCCTTAAGATTAATTCAGTAATTTAAGTTCCCTACTTCTGCCTCTAACCTTAAGTTATCACTTATACGAATTTAATTCATGTTCTCACAGCTTCTAATAGTAACTCACTCGACGGATACTCGTAAGTTTAACACTAAATTCCAAACCAAATCTAAAATGTTCCGGCTTCAAATACACCCCTACTGGTCTTCCCTAGGTCTCAATATGTTCACATAGTCCCCACCAATAACTTTCAAGAGTCGGAATTAATTAAATCCTAAAAGGGAAAAATATCACAAGTGCAGGGGGAGTTGATCGATCGACTCAAGAATGTCGATCGATCGACCTATGAATGTCGATCGATCGATCGAACAGTTACAACCCAAATTTTTTACGTTTTCAGCCCTACTTTTATCTCCAATTTCATTACATGATCCCAATTCCTAAAGTAAATGTATTAAATGTTATATCAACATAAATTCAAGGTTTTCAATGTTCCAGAATCATCAAATCATCACAAGAACCGCATAAAAATCGATATATTCATCAAAGTCTCATGTTTAACCCTAGTGTAGTTTCTTTCAATTCAAGATAACCAAATACTCAATTTTAATTAGGAATTTCTATCACTAAGGTTCTGATTTAGGTCTCTATTCTTTCCAGAATTTAACTACATACAAAACCTACCCATATTCAGATTTAATTCTCCCAATTGATGAAATTTTCAATTTTCCAAATCTAATCTCCAACTCTAAACTACATGGATAATATATTTGCTGAATCATAACAAGTTAAATAACTTGCCTAGAAAATAGAGGTTTTGATCCTTTGGAGCAGATGGTATGGGAGTGATTCTCTCTTCCCGATCTAACCGGTGGTGGTGATGGTGGTTCTTCTTTGGAAACTGCCTTCTCTTCCTCTCTAATGGCCGTTTGTGGTTTTTGGTTGTGAAAACTCTAGGATCCCTAAGTGTTGGATGATATAATCAGTCTAAAATTCATGGGTTACTATTCCTCAAAAAGTCAAAATTACTAAAATACCCTCTCAAGTTGTCGGTTAGGCCTAAAATGCCCCGGGACCCAAACTAAACCTCCCGGCTAGTGTTTTCTGACTATCTCAACCCTTCCGGACTCGTTGGACCACTAAGAATGGCCATACGGATGATATAAAAATAATTTACTTTTAAATTCATTAAATTGATTCCTGACACGACTGACACACGCGTCCCAACTTAATTTTCGAAATTACCGTATTTATAACTCGCGGCAATATTAATAAATTCAATAATCGTATATTACCATATTCACTCAGTAATATTCAACATTATTATCATAATCAAATACTAACTCTCGTCTCGCTAGTATTTAAATCTGAATTGATCTCAAATTAATTATCCCAAATTAATTTAATTAACTCCATAATTAAAAGCAATTTCATTTAATTAATCTCATAATTAAAAGCCATAAAAATATGAGGTATTACACCTACGAGTTGGGATGACTTTTCTAGATCACTTAGACATAAACAAGTAACTTTGACTTTGACACAAGTGATCAACTCTATAAGAATTGAAGAGAAACATCGAATGCAAAAGAAAGAGATTGAAAATGGTAATAGGGTGAACCTAGTTGAAGATTCAAAATATAATCACCATAAAACTAAATTTCGTCCTAAAGGTAAATTTTTTAAGCACAACAAAATCACAAAACTAACCAACAAACCTATAACGGTAATCAAAACAACAATAAACCCTATAATCCCAAAGGCAAGAAAATCAAACATGCTATGTTTGTGGGAGAACCAATCATAAAGCGAAGATCATTATTTCAAGAAAATCGAGGCATACAAGTCCAAGAGTTATGGAGATCAAAGTGGTCCGTCTAACAAAGGTCCAAGAGGTCATAAGGACAAAGTTAATGTGCTAGTGGATCAAGACAACTCAAATGAAGGGTCATTTAGGTATAATACCTCAATTATTAACTATACTTATTTAAATAACGATTGGTGGTTAGATTCTGGTGCTAATGTACATATATGTTTTGATCGTGCTTATTTTAAAAATTATCATAACTCAAGTGGAGGAAGTGTAACTCTTGGAAATGACTCAGTCGCACGTATTGTGGGCATTGGAGATATAGATTTAAAGATGACATCGGGGAAGACTTTGACTCTTAAATATGTGTGACATGTTCCCGAAGTTAGAAGAAATTTAGTTAGTGGTTCTTATTTAGCACAACAAGGATATAAAGTCGTAATGGAGTCTAACAAAGTTGTTATTACTAGAAATAATTTATTTGTGGGTAAAGGATATATTAGTGAAGGTTTATTTAAGTAAAATGTTGTTATGGATGATACTGGAAGTTCTAGTGTTTTTAATGTTGAATCTAGTGAAAATCTAGTGGTGTTTGGCATGAAAGGTTGGGGCATGTGAATTATAGAAAAATTAAGAAATTGATGGATCTTAATTTAGTTCCTAAAAATAAAGTTGATGTAAATCATAAATGTGAAATATGAGTACAAGCTAAGTATTCGAGGAAAGCTTTCAAGTCTATAGAAAGAGACACACAAATTTTGGAATTAATACATAGTTATGTTTGTGATTCTAATAGACCTTACACGTGCGGTAAATAAATACTCTGTGACATTTATAGATGACTTATCAAGATACACTTATATTTATCTAATAAAGACTATAGATGAAGTATTTAAAAAAAATAGAATATATAAAAATGTAGTGGGAAATCAATTAGAAAAGAAGATAAAAATTATTAGAACCGATCGTGGCGAAGAATATTCACTTAATGCTCTTAATACCTTTTGTGAAGATTATGGAATTATACACCAAGTCACTGTACCCCCCAATCTAATGGTATTGCCGAAAGAAAGAATAAAACTTTAATGAATATGGTAAATGCAATGTTAACTACATCGGGTGTATCCGAAAACTTGTGAGGGAAGCAATACTTACCGTGTGTATAGTACTTAATAGAATAACCGTTGGAGATAATGATAGAACACCATATGTAATGTGGAAAGGTAGAAGACCGGATCTTAAAATCCTACAAGTGTGGGGGTGTCTTGCTAAAGTTGCTATACCCGATCCTAAACGCAAGAAAATAGGTCTAAAAACTATAGACACGATATTTTTAGGATATGCACATAATAGTAATGCAAATAGGTTCTTAGTACTTAAATATGATGGTAATGAAATTTCAAATAACACTATAATCGAATCTAGGGACGCATCATATTTTGAAGACATATTTTCTTATAAAGCAAAAGTACAAAATCAAATAATTAACAGAGCATCTACTTCTTCAAATGAAATACTACCTTCAAATGATATACCATCTACTAGTGCAATTATTGAAGATATAAAACAACCACGAGAACATAGAATGAGTAAAAGAACTAGATTCGAAAAGAACTTTGGAGAAGGATATTTTACATTCTTAATAGAAGTTGATCTGACCACATATAAAGATGCCATGTCTTCTGTAGATGCGCCTTTTTAGAAAGAAGCTATAAACGATGCAATTGAGTCAATAATGCAAAATAATACTTGGGTATTAACTGATTTACCTTCGGGAAATAAAGCTATAGGATGCAAGTGGGTATTTAATAGAAAATTAAAACTCGAAGGTAGCATAGAAAGATATAAGGCTAGGTTAGTAGCTGAGAGGTTTACCCAAAAGAAAGGGATAAATTATTTTGATACGTACTCTCCCGTATCTAATATTACTATCATTAGAATTTTAATAGCTCTTGTATCCATACATAACTTAGTTATTCACAAAATGGATGTTAAGACCGCATTTTTGAATGGAGATTTAAATGAAGAAATCTATATGGGGTAGCCCGAGTTTTTTTAGTAAAAGGACAAGAACATAAAGTATGTCGATTGGTTAAGTCTTTATATGGTCTTAAACAAGCTCCAAAGAAGTGGCATGAAAAATTTGACAAAGTTGTTTTAGATTATGGGTTTGAAATAAATGGTCATGATAAATGTTTATATTTTAAGGAGGATAATGGAGATCATGTCATACTATGCTTATCACTACACCAAATCTGCCCATTTGTCAAGGTCATTGACCTTGACAAATCCACCTTATCAAGGTCAATGACCGTGACATTTCGGGGCGAGACAACTTTTTTTGTCACGATCGTGTCACGGTCGTGTCAAGGTCAATGACCGTGACACGTTGGTCACGGTTTATAACCGTGACAAAGCCGTGACCTTTTTCAAAAAAATTGTCACGGTCTTCTGGGCAGAATTTAAAAAAAATCTGCTGGGCAGTATGGCCACTGCCACTGCCCAGCAGTATATTTGTACCTGTTATAGCAACTTTGTACCTGTTCCAAATATCATATATCCAACACAAACTAAAGATAATGCAAATATATATTCATGACAGTATAATCCAAATATTCAAAGTAAAAATAATATACATGACGATATAATCCAAATATAAAAGTGTAATGGACAAACTTGAAAATAATGTTACTACATGTCTTGGATAAAACTGAGGAGGTGAGTAGGCCACACGACATACGAATTGACACACCCACTAATATACGTCATGCCGCATTGTTCGCGTAACCACAATAGGGAGTTCTCCTTCCCGGGTATGACATGCGTGACGAGCACCCTGGACTCCATCTCTTGAAGCACACGTCCATGGACTATTCCACCCTCGACGATATTCGGGTCCCTCAACCCCCGCCCTATCCGTTGGCCATTAAATATGTCCAATATGAACACGCTCGGCCAACCAATTATCGACAATGGTCTGTTGGAGGGCATCAAATAGGGAAGTGGATCGTCGAAGTACGAACGTGTCGGTGATGAAGCAGCGAGGTCCACATCCTCGTCATCCTGCGCCTCGTCCTCCCGCACCTCCTCCTCCACCGCCTTCTCCTTCCCTTTCCCTTTCCCTTTACGGTCTCCACCCAACGTACGCTTCATGAATGCGTACATATCTTGGACCGTCGCCTCCAAACGGGACAGCTTCGCGTCGTGTGAATCCACCGTTCGAGCCAAGCCGGTGTCGCTCGTCTCCAATTCGATGATCCTAGATTTGGCCACCCGCGATCTCACTCCCCTTGTCCTCCCCTTGCGATCAGAGCCAAGCACTTGGCTGAGTGCGTCTGTGGACAAAGATGCCTTGTCGGCATCAGACTGCGACTCATGCACTTCCTTAAGCTTTGCCTGAAACGACAAAAAGCACATGATTAGTAAAATAAGTAAACTAAAAAATTATAACGTAATTAACAATAATTAAACTGTCGGATTACTTACAATCGTGGACGCGACGTTCGGGGACACCTCCTTGTCCTTCCCCTTCTTCGTCCGAAGAGCCACATAAGTATTGAGCCTATGTGGCTTACCCTCTGGCCCACTCCCTACCCCCTGAAATAAAATAAAGTAAAGTAAAATTAGTATCGGCCCCGCAAAGTAAAATAATATCCAATAATATATTTTCGTAGTTATAGATAAATTAAATCTTACCTGCATCCTATGCTCCACCTCAGCGTAAGAGGTCCAGCCGGAGTAGTGCACGTCCGTCTTTTTAGCCCGATTTTCCCTCCCCGATTGGCGAGATGCCAATTGTCAATCCTCGATCTCATTGTCAATGAACTTTTGCCATTGTGCCAATGAGATCGGCTCCTTGGGCGGGACGGATCCGCGCCATTGTAAAATGAACTCTCGTGTTTTTTCAAAGTACCGTGTCCGCATATTTTTCTTCCACGTCTTATGTTGCTCCCTCAACTGCTCCAAGACGGAATCACGTAGCTTTGGATCCAAGTTGAATTGTTCCTGTCCAACAAATACAATGTTAGTTACGAATAAATATAAATATAAATTGAAATATTCATATAAATATTACCTGTAGTGCCGCCCAAACAGCTAACTTGAGCTCATACGGCACCTCCTTCCAACTCATAAACCCCGGGCCGATGACCGTCTTTAGCAGCTCGAGGGATCTCGCTAAAAGCTCCAACTTATTTTCGACGGTAATCCCAAATTTTCCATATTTGGGGAGCCTAGGGGCAGAGGAGCCCTCGTCGCCTCCGCTACCACCGAACCCAGACGACATCATCATAAACAGCATCATCATCTTCGCCCTAACATCTGAAGGAGACATTTTTGCTGTAAAAAAAATGTTATTAGTACAGATAAAAAAAAATGTTAATAGTACACATTTCGTTTTACCTAATTGAATTAATAGTACAGATAAAAAATGTTCTGTCTATATTATAACGTATGTGTAAGTTCCGTCAATACCATTTCGTTTCAATTTTGTAATATTATGTTTTTCCCAAAAATTTAAAGAGTTATTAAATGGGTGCCCCACCCCCACCCCCACCCCCTCCCCCCGCCACACACACACGCACACCTACGCACACACACACCCCACCCCTACCCACCCCACCCCCTCCCCCTCCCCCTCCCCCCACCACGTCCGTGACAACTACATATATTGTTTATCAATAAAATTATGACATGAGATAATTATAATTGTAGCATAAATTTCATTATCATGGGTTTTACCTAATTGAATTAATTTCATGAATAAAATTATTATCAATTTAAATGAAAATATCAATTATTATCCAATATTTTTGAATGAAATATTTATTTTGAATGAAAATATCAATTATTATCCAACTATTATCAATTATTTATTTTGAATGTAAATAATATTCAAAACCCCACCCACCCCCACCCCCACCCGATGTTTATTATCCAATTATTATCCAACTATTATCAATTATTTATAAAATTGATGTCTACTTTTAGTGTTGTGTATATATGTTAGTTGATGCCATTATATTTTTAGCCTAATTAGATTCTAAGGTTATCTCAATTTATATTTTTCTATTTATATCTAATAATTTTCAACGTAAGAGCACAGTACATAACGTATGTGTAAGTTCCGTCAATACCATTTTGTTTCAATTTTGTAATATTATGTTTTTTTCAAATATTTAAAGAGTTATTAAATGGGTGCCCCAGCCCCACCCCCACCCCCTGCCCCCTCCCCCCGCCACACACACACGCACCTACTTTTAGCCCTTGTTATTCATCAAACTTAAGGCAAGTTAATTAGAATATTTGTAGGACTGAAATTGATTTAGATTATGCCTATCTATGTAACTCTAAAACCTAATTGTGATTAAAATCTGATTTATATGGATTAATTCTATTACATTTATAATTTAACTAATAGAGTTGATTTACTTTGGTTTGGTTTATTTCTAGTTGAATCTGAGTTAGAATTTTTAGATTATGTATACACACACACCCCACCCCACCCCACCCCCTCCCCCCCCTCCACCACCCCCTCCCCTACCACACACACACACACACACACACACACACACCACCCCCTCCCCCCCTCCACCACCCCCTCCACCCCCTCCCCCATCACACACCACCACACACACACACACACACACCCCACCCCCTCCCCCCCCCCCTCCACCACACACCACAACACACACACACACACACACCCCACCCCACCCCCTCCACCACCCCCTCCACCACCTCCCCCACCACACACCACCACACACACACACCACCCCCTGCCCCCCTCCACCACCCCCTCCCCCACCCTACCCCACCCCGCCCCACCCCCTACCCCCACCCCTGCCCCACCCCCCACACACGCGCACACATACACACATATATATATACACATACACACATAAATATACACACAAATATATATATAAATGGAAGAGAGAGAGAGAGAGAGAGAGAGAGAGAGAGAGAGAGAGAGAGAGATGGAGGGAACGGCGCGGGAGGGAAAAAAGAAGGGGGATAGGGTTTTTGCTGCAAATATTGCCCCCTCCCTCCCTCCACCACCCCCTCCCCCACCACACACTACAACACACACACACACACACCCCACCCCCTGCCCCCCTCCACCACCCCCTCCCCCACCACACACCACACACACACACACACACACACACACACCCCACCCCACCCCTTGCCCCCCTCCACCACCCCCTCCACCACCCTGCCCCACCCCGCCCCACCCCTTACCCCCACCCCCTGCCCCACCCCCCACACACGCACACACATACACACATATATATATACACATACACACATAAATATACACACAAATATATATATAAATGGAAGAGAGAGAGAGAGAGAGCAGCGTCGAGAGAGAGAGAGAGATGGAGGGAACGGAGCGGGAGGGAAAAAAGAAGGGGGATAGGGTTTTTGCTGCAAATATTGTCACGGTCGTGTCAAGGCAAGTTTTTAAATTATTGTCACGGTCATTGACCGTGACAAGTAAATTTGTCACGGACTTGTCACGGTCAATGACCGTGACAATTAGTTGTCACGGTCGTGTCAAGGTCAATAACCGTGACATAAAACGCGTGTTTTTTGTCACGGTCAATGACCTTGACAAGGCTGGCCGGCTGAAAGGTGACAATTTGCCCATTTTGGTGTAGTGTATATCTTGATGATATTTTAATCTTTGAAACTAATTTGAAGATTATCAATAATGTCAAATATTATTTATCAAGGAAATTTGATATGAAGGATTTGGGTGAAGCTTACGTGATATTAGGAATGAAAATTGAGAGAACGACAAATGGAATTTCCTTAAGTCAATCAAACAAAATAGAATCGATGTTGAAGAGATTTAATTGTTATGATAGTGGGTCAGTCTCTACACCTTACGATCTTAATTGTAATTTGATGAAAAATAATGGTGAGGCGATTTCACAATTGAGATATAGGTTCCTTGTTATACTTGGCAAATAAAACTAGAATTGTCGAGGGGGATGGGATTAAACTCGTAAGGGAGTCACCTAGCGAGGTAACCCATCTTCTGTGATTGGAGATACCATGAAGTAAGTTCAATGGGTAGAAACAATCCATATTGCGTGATTCAATGACACATTTCATATTAGTGGGGCTTCTCATGTAGATTATCTCCTACCCATCCCTATGGCATAGTGTTATATTTAGTGTGAACGTTAAGGCTGGGCTACGCCCTTAATGAGATCGAGGTGGGAAAACTCCTATAGGGTAGGGGTCACATACACCCTTGGAGACTCACCTAAGTGAGAGGCGCCGTGAGGCCGCGACCGTGAGAAAATGAGACACTCTCTAAAACCTCTTATGAGAATCAAGATTGTGCGCATGGTCGTTAATAGCGCAAACCGGCTACCAAAGTCTTGTGTTTATGTTATGTGTGTGGCATTCTAACATTTGTCTCAAAGAGACCTAGTTCCAGGCCTAGTCCACTACAGTGCTCTCAAATGGAAGATATTATCACTAAGTGTAGTTCCAAGTGGAAGACTACTACACCTATTGCATAGCATTATAGTTGCCCGTTATGTATGTTTTTGTGTTATATGTGTTTGTGTTAATCTTTTGTGAAGTTTAAAACTTGTGGGGGATTGGCAGTTATTTTTTAAGTTTTAAACTTGGTAATTTTATTTATGTCTGTTGGTTTTGACAGTTTTTTTTCTTTCTATTTTGTGTATATATACTTCACTTTGACGAGAGATTGAAAAAATATATATATGCTATTCTCTTCTCTCTCTTCTAAAGATACAAATATTCTTCATATTCATTGTTATTATATTTTCTGATTTTCTGAGCAACTTAGACACACAAGACTTGGTAATTCTTTCCATTGGTATAGGTGCATATCAAAGACTATATTGGTTTCGATTTGGGGTTTTAACTTGGAGTGGTAGATATCCGTCAATACTAGCACGGAGGGAGGAATCTATGACTTTAGGTCAGCGAATACGCGACTCTTAAAATCAGGCCACTCATTTCTAACTTTTATTATATTTTGTTTTATTGTGTTATTTTAATTCTGAAAAAATTATAAATCATTTTTGATAAAAAAATAATTTGGATTTTTTTTTAAATCTGGTTTGACACTAAATATAAATAAAAAAAAGGGCATATACCACACAGTCCCTCGAACTTTTTTTAATACACGTTTAGTCCAAACCTTTTTATTTTGCACCAAAAAGTCCTTCACCATGCCAAAAATGTTTTATCATGCTTACTTTTTGGTACAAAATAAAAGGGTTGGACTAAGTGTGTATTAAAAAATGTTTGAGAGGATTTTTCATATTTGATCCATAAAAAAAAGTATATTACGAATTATTTGTAAGAGCGAGTGCCAATACCATCAGAATTGTCGTCGTCCCTGAAAATGGTAATGATCTGGTTGTTATAAAGGAACTTGAGCTTTTGGTGTAGGGAGGAGTTCATGCCTCTAATACAACGTAACCAAGGACAACAACAACTGGGAAAACAAGAATAAGCCTCATAAGGTTATGGTCGCTTGTTTTTCTTTAACTGTTCCCAGACTCGACTTTCTTTAAGTCATCTCCAACATTTGAGGCTCTTCCACGATTTGTTTCCCTTGTCTACTGGTGTACTGATTATAAGAGGAATTAAATCTTTATATTAGCTAACAAAACGGATTAAATGATTTATAACTTAGGGATAAAAAAATTTAAAAAATGTTTCTTTGTTAACCTCCAGGGTAGTAGCAATCCCGTTGATCCTAAATAAAAGTTTTTCAAAAGTTATGACCCGAAGAGATCGGAGCGGTCCACAAGGGTAACTGACGAGTCAGTATCAGGGTAATCAAGCATGTTAAAATCATCGTCCCATACGTAGCCTTGTTTGTAAAAAAAATAATGTACTTATAGCGTCAATATCTTCATTATACAGGTCTTCTTCCTATACATATAAAAAATTATCGTAGGAACTGACCAAAAATCCTTTTCACTTCATGACTTAAAAAAGTTTGGGAGGATTGAACATAAAAAAGGGAGCTTGATAAATAAATTATATTTATATGAGATATTTTCTAATAGGGTTTATCACAACAATTTTTCTCCGATAGATCTTATTTGTACATATTGTGAATATTCACTACATGTTTACAAATATGACCTATTAAAACAAAATCTTTTTTCATGGGACCTGATAGAGCAAAAAAAGATGTTAAAGCCTATTGAACTACATATTTAGTAAACGAGGTTAATTAATAAAAAAAAATACCCTAATCATCTTACTGTCGTGCAAACCATAGGCCTCTATACAAAGATTTCTGATTTTATCATAATCTCTAGTTCTTAAAGTAAAGTCAAAGGGAACTTTCATTCATCCTAAACTGCTTTATCTTAACAAAGAAGGTGAGAAAATTCAGCTTTGTGTTGAGGACTTAGTTTAGACTATAGTATAGGCACGGGTCATCAGACTTAGAGCACGGTCATGCACCATTTATGGGCGGAGAAGATTAACTAGGCAATTTTTGGCAGAATCTAATGAGATATTTGAGGGTATGGGTGATGAGGTTTAGGACCTAATTTTAGTAAAGGGGTCAAAATCTAGATTAACTGAGGATGGCATTAATGATGGCCTAGTTGAAGGTAAGGAATTTTGGGTAGTTTTTGTCTTTGGGATAGCTGGTGGGACAATGATTCCCTTGTCTGTTATGTTTTACACAACATTTCTGAGTTGAATGCACTAGAAGGTATTATGACTGACCACAAGGTGGTAGGCACAGTGGTTGTCATGTATGAAAAGTCATTGTAATCGATCAGGTAGTGGGCGATGGTCCAATGGCTTAATAAGATTGCTCGCGAGTAAGTCTTGGAATACTATGGAGAGAGGAGCATGGAGTTTAGTGTAGTACTTTGACAACCCGGATATAACTATGATAAATTATATTTGAATCATGCTTAACTTATGTGATATGGATAATGTGTCATTAATATATATAATGTTAGGGCATTATATTTGGTATCCCACCTTCAAAAATCATGAAATATCGAATTGGTTACAAACATAAAATTTTGAAGTTTTCGACAGGAAGGTTCATATTGGTGACTAGTTTTGACCTTTATAATATAACAATTGACTCAATGAAAAACTAGATAGTTGTATATATAAGAGTTAGCTTTGTGACACAATAAACGACGTATCAAACGGAGGTCCGAGTAAAACTCTATACAAAATTTACGAAGAAAGGGAAAATTTATCCATTCCTTTAAGTGGTAATTTATCTTTTAGTAAACCAAATGGTTTAATTTGATTGGTTGGAAAGGAGGGATGCCTTTGATGACTTAAGTCTCTCCATCTAACTTATTTATTCTTCAAATTTAACCCTAGGTTTAGTTTGAAGAGTGTTTAACTTGAGGAAAGAGAAAGTAGAAGTTTAAGGAAGAAAGAATTACAAGAAAAGTGAGGAAAAATTTCAAGAAAATCCTTCAGGCGTTTCCAAGGTATAATTATGCCTTAATATTGTTTTAATCTTGAATTATACTCATTTGAAAGTATTGAAATCATAAATTATTGATTTGAATTCCATCCACCTTTGTGATTCTATTTATTTGTTCATACGTGAGATAAGTGGTATATGTAAGTCGTATTGCTTCGTATTGAACTCCCTTGTATTCAAACTTGCATATATTTTTGTGTGCTTACTGGAATTGAGAAATTCTAATTGGATATGAAACTAGACTCATATATTCATATTATATCCGAACATTATAATTTAACTCCTTGTGGTTAGGCCTTAGTGATGGTTGCAACTTGGTACATAGTTGTTGTTTGTATATTTCAGTTTTATATGCCCTGAGTTTGGAAAAGCTTTTGACATAGCAAATGAACTCTAAAATTTATGAAACTTTAATTCTGTATTATTCAGTATGTGTATTGAAAACGGATGAAAAATAATAGAAAGTTATTATGTAGAAAAATTATGAAAATTCTTAGAAATTGAAGGAACAATAGAGGAGCCTGTAGGGAAGATTTATTATGTTATAAAGAAATGTTCACAGATTACTCTAGGAAGCTTGAAAAATTACAACGTCACTTATAATGGAAAGTATATTCAGATATGTTTTCATATTGATAATCTTGGACACCTATATTTGTACAATTTATGAATATAGGATGGGTAAGTATGGAGGAAAATAATTTAAGGCCATACTGGATACCCCATGAAAGAATGCTTTTATCTCCTCCTTCGAAAGGGTAATTTGAGTACATGTTTCATGTGTGTATACATTGAGAAGTGTACTTTTATGTTTACTTTGTTTTAGTTATAAATTCCTTAAGAGGTATTTTCTACGATTGAATGTTCATAACTTTATCAACATAAATACCATTGCATCATCTTTACTCATGTTTCATGAAATGCAACTTAAGTGGAATTATATTGGTGTTGCATAGTTATTGAAAGTTACATAAATATATTAAGATAATACTTATGATTGAGATTCAGTACTGATTTAGTTGAATTGACAGGTGTAAGGTCTAATCAACCCAGTTCAGCTCCACCCAAAGGAAACGTAAATACATAGTTGATAACCCAAGGTGAGTGTACTCACTGGAAATAGGTATTTGTATACTGTTATGGAGATGATCATAATGTTATGAATATAAAATTGTTCATTTCGATTTATCGAAATGGGAAGTTACTCCCCGACCCAGAATGGGAGAGAATTGTCTATTAAAGACAAGGGGATACTCCTTGACCAGGATTGGGAGATAATTGTCCATTACAGACAGGATATGTGAATCATGATTCGGAAAGTTAGGTCGTTCATTATTAATGGACCGAATATGTTAATACATAATTAGATGGATATGATTTATTGCATTTAATTTTATACAGTAGTGATGCATTCATTGAGCTATTTTGCTCACGGTTCTTATGTTTATGTTTTTCAGGTAACGTGTTGTCACTGCCAAATCTAGGAGGTCGGGTTGGATTAGCCAAATACGGGTAAAACAAGGATTTTTTTAAAATGTAAATGATGTAATTAAGTTAACTTATCCTTTAAGCAAGTTTGTATAAGCATGACTACTTAATGTTGTAAAAAAGTTTTTAGTTGTATAGATTTACGTTGATGACTCTATAATTAAAACTCGTGTTTATGGTTTGGTTAAATTAAATATGGTTTGACTCACTTTGAATTTTAAACTTAATTATAAGTAACTGGGTTGGGTTGTGTCAGCTTTTTGTATCAGAGACTAGGTTTTAGAGGTTCTAGAGTTAAAAGAGTATAGATTTGGCAGTGAATGTAAGAAATATGTTTTGTTTGGTACTAACAATTATGTTAGCAAAGATATGTATATCTGCATGTTGTTATATATTTGGTTCATTTCAAATATAAAATAATGGAACGAGGGAATGTTAATGTGAGAATAGAAGATGAGGCTTCAAATATGCTAGCAGAAGCGGAGGTTGAACAAACTGTTCATATAAATGTAGAGCTAGAGCCACAAAAATTAACAAATATGAAAAAAATGGCACGTGCTATGACTTTAATGGTAGAGTAGCAAGCTCGGTTTATGGTTCAAATGGAAGAACAATAGGCTAGGTAACTGGAGGCATAAGCATTGGCTAGGGCTGAGGAGGTGATACACTAGGAAGAGAGGAATACTTCACACGAGAAGTTTATTAAAATGAATCCCCCATCATTTGAAGGAAAAATTGATCCTACTGAGGCAGAAGTATGGGTTAAAGAGATTGAACTTATTTTTTGGGTAATAAATAATGCCTGAAAATCAACAGGTGACCTTGGCGACGTATATGCTGAAAAAAAAAGCTAAGTATTGGTGGGATGCCACAAAACATTTATTGATTGCTCCAGAAGGTGGGAATATGATTTCATGGGATGATTTTGTTAAAACTTTATATGATAAGTATTTTCCTCCAATGTATCGAAAATAGAAGGAGAAAGAATATTTTATGTTGAATCAGGGAAGCATGACAGTTAGAGAATATGAAGCTAAACTTACAGCCTTATCTAGGTTTGCTTCGAGGTTTATACAGAATGAGAAAGATATGTGTAGTCGATTCCATGATGGACTCGAGTTAGTCATTAAATCACAGTTGTTGACTTTAGAGACTGTAAATTATTCGGCTTTGGTGAATAAATCAATGCTAGTAGAAAAGTATGTGAATGAAGCAAGAGGGAAACGAGAATGAAGCTCGAAGAGAAGTAGATTCAATCCAAATTATCAAAAGGGTAGTGATACAGAATATTCAAGGCTTGGAGGGAAAAAATTTCAGTAAGAGGTCTGGGAAGTAGTTCGCAGAGGGGTGAAGTTAATAGCGAAAGAGGTTCAGGAGTTTCAGCACAAGGAGATCCCAATGCTTGTTTCTTTTATGGGACATCAGTTCATATAAAGAGAAATTTCTCAAAGTTACTAAATATATAATGTTTTAATTGTCATCAGAAGGGTCATCTGAAAAAGAATTGTCCTGTGTTATCAAGAGCAGTTTTAGTTAGTAGTGTGGAGCCTAGTAAAGGATCATCTCTAGATAGTACAACCAGGGGAAGAGGTACAGGACAAGCAAGTGGATCAAAGGCATGAGGAAGAGTGTTTGCAATGACGTTGCAAGATGCCCATGCTACACCAGAAGTGGTTACAGGTACGCATTCATTCGTAGCATTACATATTGTTTCATATTTGGGTAGACCATGTTCATTTCTCAATTGTGCCTTATATATTTCTACCCCAATGGAAAGTGTAATTCTGGTTGAGTATGTTTATAAAGATTGCGTCTTACGAATGGGTGAGCAAGATTTATATGTTGATTTAATACCATTGGCCATTTGGGATTTTGATATTTTATTGGGGATGGATTGGTTATCATCGTATCATACTTCCATTGATTATTTTCAAAAAGAAGTTACATTTCATTTGCCTGGTGAGTCCGAGTTCTAGTTTACAGGAGAAAGGAATGTTGTTCCTAATTGTTTTATATTAGCAATTAAGAGCAGGAGGTTGTTGAGTAAGGTTGCACAGGGTATTTTGCTTATGTTGTTGATACTAGTAAAGAGACACTTAAAATTGAAGATATACCAGTGGTTAGATAATTTTCTGATGTATTTCCAGAGAAATTTCCAGGATTGCCGCCCAATAGGGAAGTAGAGTTTTCCATTGAATTAATTCTAGGTACTAGTCCACTTTCCCTTGCTCCATACAGAATGGCACCAACGGAGTTGAAAGAATTGAAAGTGAAATTACGAGATCTAATAAACAGAGGTTTTATTCGGCCTAGTGTTTTACCATAGGGAGCCCCAGTGTTATTTGTGAAAAATAAAGATGGGATAATGCGATTATGTATTGATTATCGACAGTTGAATAAGGTGAACATTAGAAACAAGTACCCTCTACCTCGTATCGATGATTTGTTTGATCAATTACAGGGAGCCACCGTATTTTTTAAGATTGATTTGAGATCGAGTTACCACCAATTGAAAGTAAAGGATAGTGATATTTCCAAAACAGCTTTTCGAACTCGATATGGCCACTATGAGTTTTTGGTGATGCCATTTGAATTAACTAATGCTCCAATCATTTTTATGGATCTGATGAATCAATTATTCCACCCTTTCATTGATTCATTTGTGATTGTATTCATAAATGATGTGTTGATTTACTCGTGTAGCATGGAGGAACACGAGAAACATTTGAGTCTTATATTACAGATTTTGATAAAGAAGAAATTATTTGCTAAATACAGCAGGTGTGAGTTTAGCTTGAATGAAATTGTGTTTTTCAGGCATTATGTCTTGGGAAATGGGATATAAGTTGATCCAAAAAAGGTAGAAGCCATCGTTGAATGGGAGAATCCTAAGAATGTGACAGAGATTAGGAGTTTCCTAGGATTGGTATGTTACTATTGTAGATTCATTGAGAGATTTTCATTAATAGCATTACCATTGACAAAGTTGACTCGTAAAGAAGTGAAATTCGTGTGGGATAAAGAACGTGAGAGAAGTTTTAAAAAAATTAAAAAATTGGTTGGTTTCAGCTCCTTTACTTACTATTCCGTGTGGAAATGAGTCTTTCGTAATCTATACAGATGCTTCATTTCAAGGGTTAGGATGTGTTCTTATGCATAATGAGAAAGTAATCGCATATCCTTCTAGACAATTAAAGGCACAATAATGGAACTACCCTTCGCACGATTTGGAGCTAGCCGCCATTATTTTTACTTTGAAGTTGTGGCGACATTACTTGTATAGACAAACTTGTGAGATATATACGAATCATTAAAGCTTGAAATACTTGTTTACACAAAAATAACTGAATTTGAGAGAGACGTTGGATAGAGTTGATTAAAGACTATGATTGTACCATTCATCATCATCCTAGGAAGGCCAATGTAGTAGAAATTGCTTTTATTTGAAAATCATCAGGGATTCTGGGTTGAATACACTGTGCACGTGTTGGAAATATTCTTGACTTGGCATCGATGGGGATTGAATTAAAGCTTTCAAAAAAGGGAGAATTATTAGAACATGTCATAATGAGACCTTTATTGGCAAAACGCATACGAAATTCGCAGATCAATGATCCATTCCTTGAGAAGAATTAATGGGAAGCTCAGGATGGTAAAGAGAATGACTTTGAGATTAAGAATGATGAATTATTGTGTTATAAAAACAAAATTTGTGTACCGAAGGACCCATCCTTAAAGAATGATATATTAGATGAGGCACATAGTTCTATTTATTCTATGCATCCTGGAGGTACAAAAATATACAGAGATTTGAAAGAGTATTACTAGTGAAATAATATAAAAGGTGAGATTACAGAATTTGTAGCTTAATGTTTAATATGCCACCAACTGAAGGCGGAGCATCAGAAATCGAAAGGATTATTGCAGTCATTGCCTATTCTGGAATGGAAGGGGGAGCATATAACGATGGATTTTGTTACAGGATTACCACGATCACCAAAGGGGCATGATTCTATTTGGGTTATTATAGACCGATTGACGAAGTCAACTCATTTTCTTCTGATTAAGACCACCTACACTGCTGACTGCGAATATTATCCGTTTACATGGGGCACTAGTGTCAATTGTATCAGATAGAGATCCAACGTTCACTTCAAAGTTTTGACCTCATTTACAGAATGCCATGGGCACAATTTTGAAGTTTATTATTGCATTTCATCCACAAACTGATGGACAATCAGAAAGGACAATTCAAATATTATATGACATGTTACGAGCTTGTGTATTTGACTTCAAGGGTAGTTGGGATGATCATTTTCTTTTGATGGAATTCTAGTATAATTATAGTTATCAGTCTACCATTGGTATGCCTCCTTATGAAGCTTTATATGGGAGTAGATGTAGAACACCTTTGTGTAGGGATGAAGTAGGTGAAAGGAGAACTTTGGGTCCTGAAATGATAGATATGATAACTGAAAAGATTAAAATGATTCGGGAACGGATAAAGATAGCACAAATCAGACATAAATTTTATGCAGATAAGAGGAAGTATCCATTATAATTTGAAAAGGGAGATTTTTTATTCATATGTATTTCACCGTGGAAAGGCATTATGAGATTTGGGAAAAAGGGGAAGCTAAGTCCAAGATACATTGGACTATATGAAGTGCTGGAAAGAATTGGGACCCTGGCATATAGATTAGCATTACCTACAGAGTTGTCTCATTTGCATGATGTGTTTCATGTATTTATGCTACTTATGTATTTGGCGGATCCATCTCATCAATTGAAAACTCAACCTATTGAACTGAAGGAAGACTTATCGTACATCGAGGAACCGGTGGAAATTCTTGATCGTAAGGAGCAAGTATTAAGGAATAAAGTTATTCCCTTATTAAAGTCATGAGTATGAGCCATGGAATTAAAGAAGCAACTTGGTAAACTGAGGATAGCAAGAAGAAACAGTATCCCCATTTTTTTGGTAAGTGACCTTTATATTAAATTTCGAGGATGAAATTTTTCGGGGAGGGGGGGGGGGGGGGGGAGTTGTGACACCCCGGATATAACTATGATAAATTATATTCGAATCATGCTTAACTTATGTGATATGGATAATATGTTATTAATATATATAGTGTTAGGATATTATATTTTGTCTAATCCTACCTTCAAAAATCATGAAATATCAAATTAGTTTCAAACATAAAATTTTGAAATTTTTGGTAGGAAGGTTCATGTTGGTGACTAGTTTTGATCCTTATAATACAACAATTGGCTCAAGGAGAAAACTAGATAGTTGTATATATATGAGTTATCTTTCTGACACAACAAACTACGTATCAAACGGAGGTCCGAGTAAAAAGTTATACCGAATTTACGAAAAAGGGTAAATTTATCCATTCCTTTAAGTGATAATTTATCTTTTAGTAAACCACTTGGTTTAATTTGATTGGTTGGAAAGAAGGGTTGAATTTGCCTACTTAATACTCTACATATAACCTATTTCTTCATCAAATTTAACCCTAGGTTCAGTTTGAAGAGTGTTTATCTTGAGAAAAGAAAAGGTTGAAGTTTAAGGAAGAAAGAATTACAAGAAAAGCTAGGGAAAATTCCAAGAAAATCCTTAAGGTGTTTTCAAGGTATAATTATGTGTTAATATTATTTTAGTCTTGGATTATACTCATTTGAAAGTATTGAAATCATCAATTATTGATTTGAATTCCATCCTCCTTTGTGATTATATGTATTTGTTCATATGTGAGATAAGTGGTATATGTAAGTCGTATTGCTTCGTATTGAACTCCCTCGTATTCAAACTTGCATATATTTTTGTATGCATACTTGAATTGAGAAATTTTAATTGGATATGAAACTAAACTCATATATTCATATCATATCCGAAAATTATAATTTAACCCCTTGTGGTTAGGCCTTAGCAAGGTTCTAAAAAATGAGAGGCGTGACCGAGGCGTAGAGGTCAAGCCTTAAGCCTTAGAAGCCTAGGCGGGTCTTGGCGTAAAAATGCGTGAAAAGGTGTTTAGGCCTTTTTTAATATATTTTAATATTTTTTAATTATAACAAGGCTATTAAAAAATATTGAAAATGGTACATACGCAATAAAAATAATACTGAAATGGTACATACCTGAAAAATATGTCCGTATATTTTCAATTAGGACGGCTTTTCCATATGCATGCTCCATAATTCCTCATCATATTATCACCCAATTCCATGCAATCAAAATTCAAACTACAAATTAATGTACAAAGTTTGATGACACCTCATTGGATGCCATCGATGAAGATTCATTTGGATCCATTAACCTATATTGAAAACAGAAAAAGATTAACAATTAATGTACAAAGTTTGTGCATTAACAATTAATAATTAATGTACAAAGTTTGTACAGAAACAAAAACAGATAACAGATAACAATTAACAATTAATGTACGAAGTTTATAAGTGGCTATTTAATATTTATAAACAAAAAAAAGATAACAATTAACAATTAATGTATAAATTTTATAAGTGGCTATTTATAAACAAATTAACAATTAACAAAAACAGTTAACAAGAACAAATTAAAAAAAATAGAATACAAATTGCAAAGTTTTTATATATAGCAAAAACAGATTGCAAAGTCTAAGACTTCATCTATTACAATAAATTCTACACTATTTTAACAAAAATAGATAGAAACCAAAAACAAATTATCATTAATGGTACAAAATCCAACCATAAATTTCGTAATTAAAAAAAATGTTACAGACTATGAATGAATTACAGAGGTTGTTGAAAGTTACACACTTGTTGATTACAGACTATGAATTAGAGAGGCTGTTGAAAATTACAAACTTTGTACAAAAGGGTACAAAGTTTCGTTAAAACTTAAAACCCAATTTGGGAAGCTTGATATTCATACTCCATTTCTTGATTTTCTTGCATATCATATTGCATTAGTTATTATAAGACTATGAATTCTACACGTACCCTAAAAAAATAACCACAAAATTGATCAAATACAAAAAATTACCTCAAAATCAACAGCAGTAATCTATTTTTCCGTCAACGGCGAAGAAAAGGGGATCACGATTACCAGTTGTGTCCGGTGAAGAAGAGGGGAGAACAACGAACTGTGTCCGGCGATCGGGTGAAGAAAAGGGGTTAACAGCGGTCGGGGGTGAAGAAAAGAGGAGATCAGGTGAAAGAAAAGGGGAAAACACAATTAGGTTTTGAGTTTTGGCTTTGTAACTGTGCGTGGCGTGTTTTTTTTTTGTAGCGGGGGGGGGGGGGGGGGGGAGGTTAACTTTAAGACAAACCAAAACGTTGTCGTTTTGGTTAACCCCAAAAATTAAAAAAAAACGTTGTTGTTGATACAAAAATTAGTCAGCTGACGTGGACCTATTATATGAAGACATGTGTTATCCTATATGGCCTGAATATAATTACTGAGCAACTTAAAGCACCGAGCTACTCAGCGTACCAAGCTACTCAGTGTACCGAGCTACTCAATATACCAAGCACTTGGTCAAGAAGATCAAATGACGAAGACAGATTCAATGAACATTCTTACCATGTACAGATGTATACGTCCATTTAATAAACGGCGTATTATCTATTCACATTGACAGCCCAAGGGCTATAAATACATTGTAATACCCCCATGGCGGGGCAAGCTTTTATTAGCGAACATAAGGCAAAAATTCCCAGCAATACAAGATAGTGGAAGTAGGCCGTTTTCATTAAGGTTGAACCACTTTAAAAATCCTTTGTCTTATTTCTTATTTCATATTTATCTGTGATTAATTAATTAAATCAAATCTAGTTTTTTACATCAATAAATTGGAGTCGTCTGTGGGAAATCGACTATACGTAGCGTTTTTCACTAAAACATTCATCAAACATGGTTAAGCTCCTAGAATCTAATAATAGGAACAATGACGGAGTCCCTCCTAATTCGTCCGTTCCCCCAACTATCAATGAACTCACTGGAATAGTGGCCAGTTTAGCCAGGGGACAAACAACTATGCAAGATACCATGCGAAAACTCATTCAAACTGTTCAAAATGCAACGCCTGCCCAGTTAGGTCAACGAAGCGTTCAGAGAAACACTCACTTGTCGTCTTCATGAACCAGACGTACTATATTCCCTCATGCTTCCCAGTCCAGACATACTGAAGTTTATCGTACTGAGAGGTCCAGTGATTCCTCCTATCAGCCTGGTCGGACATCTCCCATAAAAGTTGTGGATTCTCAAGAAAATGTGACTCTAACCCCAGAGAGAGCAAGTGCTCTGGAGAGGTTGAGTAGAATCTCCCCCTTTGACCGTTTGGGCCCTAGGAGGAATAGAAACCCTCCTAGGATTGCGTTGAGAAATTCTCAATGACCAAATGATCTAAGGGAATGTTCTACCCAATCACACCCTGCAGCTCGTGCAGAAGGGGCCCAAGAGGAGAATTCAGTGCGATCTGTTGCTCGGGCAAATAGACTAGAGGCTGGAAATGATGCCTAGAAGGGTTCCATTCAGTGAGTAGAGGACAGGTTAGGGGAGATGGCTAAGGCCGGAAACCCTCTCCAAAGAACCTTTATCAAAGTATCTCCCTTTGTGCAGGCAATTGTGGATTTTTTTAAACCTTCAAAGTTTAAGGATCCTGTAATCACACCGAAGAATGATGGGAAAATTGATGTTGTTCTTCATATAGAGCAGTACCAAGCTACTGTAGATATTTACGTAGTCCCTAACGAGATGAGATGCAGGGCATTCTCAGGAACCATCACTGGATCTGCTCAAATATGGTACAACAGTCTTCCTCGAGGGCAGATTGCAACTTTCCATTAATTGGCCGAGCTCTTTATAGGAAATTTCTATTTTGGTGCAAAGCCAGTCAAGAGGGAAGCACATCTTTTGAGTGTAAGACAAAAGGCGGGAGAAAGTACTAGGGATTACATCATTCGTTTCAATAACGAGAAACTGGAGGTTATTGATTATGAAGAAAAAATGGCTATTACTGCCCTTATGAGTGGTCTTTTACCAGCCAAGGATCCCCCCAAATTCATGGCAGAGTTGATGAAAAAAGCAGCCAAGATTATGAATGCTGAGGAAGCTATGGCTGCGAAGAAGAATGATGAAGCAAAGGCAGAGACTAAAGTTGAAGGCAGACCGGAGAGGGAAGATCACAATCATAACGATGGGAGCAAACCGCTGAAAGGTAAGGAAGCGATAGATAACATGAGGAAGTATGGAAATTATAATCCCTTGAAAGTAGATATAAACCATGTTCTGGAGGAGATCAAGAACAGGGAGGAGCTAAATTGGCCAGAAAAGCTGAAGATAACTCCTAAAAAGAGAGACAAGTCAAGGTACTACGAGTTCCATAAAGATCATGGTCATACGACCAAGAAGTGTATAGCTCTCTAGAATGAGATAAAAGCACTCATCAGACAAGGAAAGTTAAATAGGTTCGTTGATCGTCAGAATGATGGGAAGACCAACAACAGATCTTGACAAATATCAAAATTTCCTTACCGACCAAGAGATGACAAGAAAAGAGACCATGAAGATGATCCGGAAGATGACCCTGATCTCCCAAAGAATCCAAGGCATCCGGAACGTGAGGTATTTTCAATTCGTTTTGGTTCATTCGATTGTAATATGATTATAAGAGGAGATGCAAGAGGGGGTGATCATACAGTGAAAGAAAGGCTTACCTCAATAAGGCCCAAGCATGTTCCTACATATAACGGATAAATTTGGCAGAACAAGACCGTCTGAGGAAGGTTAACAAAGATAAACTGGTCATTGATTTTTCCAAAACTGACGTGGAAGGCGTTTTGTATCCCCATGATGATCCTCTAGTGATCAAGATGAGGATGAAGGATATTATTATTTCACGAGTATTGGTGGACAATAGTAGCTCGGCGGACATTATGTTCTATCCTTTCTTTGATAGTTTGAATCTGAAGCTTGGTCAACTGGAACCATATCACAGGCCACTCATTGGTTTCTCTAGCGAAAGAGTTTTTCCACTTGGGATGATCAAGATGGATATGTTGATTGGGATATGGCCCACCCTCAGATCTGAAAAAATACGCTTTTTTGTGATGGATAAAAATGTCTAATCGGCTTATAACATAATTATAGGAAGAGTGGGTTTGAAAAAAATTTAAAGCAGTTCCATCCACTGTGCACCAGTGCCTGAAATTCTCGACCAACTTTGGAGTTAGAATTGTGAAAGGTGATCAGAATGTAGCTCAGGAGTGTTACTACTCGTCGACCGAGCAAGAAGAAGTGGAAGAAGCAAGGAAGAAAATAACCACTTACCAAGTGGATGAGTCTGAAGAGTCAGAGATTGAAACACTAGACCCCAGAGACGAGTCAGAGCTCGTGAAGGGACAAGTTATGGAAGCAATGGAGAGCATTATCCTAGATGACGAGCAACCTGAAAGAATAACTCAGATTGGCGCTTCACTTGATCCAGTATTAAAATAGGAGCTAGTGACATTTCTAAGGCAAAGAAGACAATCATTCGTATGGAGTCAAGAGGATATGCCGAGGATAGACCTAGCCTTACTATGCCACGAGCTCAATGTTAATAAGTATATTAAACCGAAGAAGCAATGAAAAAGGGTCTTTAGCCCAGAGAAGAATCAAGTTATTCACGAGGAGGTAGAGAAAATACAAAGAACTTCTTTCATTGAAGATGTTAAATATCCGGAATGGTTAGCCAACGTGATAATGGTAAAGAAGAACAACAACAAATGGAGAATGTGTGTAGATTTCACAGACTTGAATAAAGCCTGTCCTAAAGACCATTTTCCTCTACCCAGGATATATCAGCTGGTGGACGCTGCTTCGAGGCATGAATTATTGAGCTTCATGGACGCTTATTCCGGCTACAACCAGATTAAGATGAAACCAGAAGACCGAGAGAGTACTTCTTTTATTACCCCAAGGGGAACATATTGCTATAATGTTATGCCATTTGGTCTTAAAAATGCAGGTGCAACGTACCAGCGATTGATGAATAAGGTGTTTGCAGAACAAATCGACAACAGCATAGAAGTTTATGTGGACGATATGCTGACGAAGAGCAAGAAATCTGCAGACCATATAGCTGATCTGAGCCAAGCTTTTGATCAGCTGGAGAAATATCAGATGAAGCTGAACCCGACTAAGTGTATTTTTGGCGTACGAGAAGGCATGTTCCTCGGGTATATTATGAATCAACGGGGTATTAAAGAAAATCTTGATAAGATCAAGGCTTTGTTAGAATTGAAATCTCCAACTACTAAAAAGGAAGTGCAAAGCCTTACGGGGCGTGTTGCATCTCTAAACAGCTTCATCTCCCGAGCAATGGATAAATGTCACCCATTCTTCAAGGTGCTTAGAAAGACCTTTGAGTGGAAAGATGAGAGCGAGCAGGCATTTCTAGCTTTAAAGAAATACTTGGGGACACCACCTCTGCTTTCCAGGCCGGTGGTAGGAGAAAAATTATACCTGTACTTAGTTGTTTCTGAAAGTGCAGTTATCTCAGCCTTAATCAGAGAAGAAGGTGGAGTACAAAGACCAGTGTATTACACGAGTAAAGCATTTCGCAGAGCAGAAATCAGGTACCCAAAGTTAGAGAAATTAGGGTTGGCATTGATTAAGGCGAGTAGAAGGACAATACCATATTTCCAAGCTCATATGATAGTGGTGTACACTGACATGCCACTTAGACAGGCTTTACATAAGCCTGAGAAATCTGAAAGACTGATGTATTGGGCAGTGGAATTAGGGGAGCATGATCTCGTTTACGAACCAAGATCCTCCCTCAAAGGGAAAGCAGTAGCATATTTCATTGCAGAATTCACTTGTCCAGATCCTTCCGATTAACAGGAGGCTAACACAGAGCAACTCAAGAATATAAGAGGATCAACTAAAATAGCCCCCGAGCAACTCACAGTAGCAGAGTTGCAAGAAAAATTGACAGCCAATAAACCAGAATCTTCTGGTAAGGAGGCATAATTGAAGGAGGATGAAATAAAGCACAGGATATTCCATAAAGGAGTTTTATCTGACCAAGGTTTTGACAATAATCTCCCAATATGGATTTTGTATGTTGATGGTTCTTCGTGTGCCACAGGCAACAGAGCTGGAAAAATTCTCAATAGCCTAGATGGGTTAGATATAGAATATGATCTGCGTTTCCAGTTTAAAGCTTCCAATAATGAGGCTGAATATGAAGTTGTAATTATAGGCCTCAGTTTAGCCAAATCATTAAACGCAGAATAAGTCATGGTGTTCTGCGATTCCCAAATCGTAGTGAATCAAGTGATTGGTACTTATGTAGCGAAAGGAGAACTCATGACGAGGTATTTAGCTAAAGCTATGGATGTTATAGTTAGTTTAGCAGTTGTTCAGATGATCAGAATACCAAGGTTGGAGAACGCGCGAGCTGATGCACTTGCTCAGTTAGCCTCAGCCACACGTACCGAGCTACGAAGAACAATTCCTATTGAGATACTTGCAGAAAGAAGCATTGATGAAGAGGTTCATCACTTTGGATATGGGACCTTCCTGGATGGATCCCATCAGTGCTTACATCGAAGAAGATATACTACCGGTCGACGCACTTACGGCCAAAAGGTTGAAGTTTAAAGTTGTCAGGTATGTTTTAAATAATGGCATTTTGTACTAAAGAGGAATAATAGCAGGTCTGCAAAGATGTGTTCATCCATCAGAAGTCAAAGATATGATAGAAGAGGTTCATGAAGGTTCTCGTGGAGCCCATGTAGCAGGTCGGACCCTTTTGCAGAGAATAACTACACAGGGGTACTATTGGCCAATGATGCGCACTGATTGTTCAGCTTATGTGAAGAAATGCGACAAGTGTTAGCAATTTTCCACCATACGAAGAACTCTCTAGGAATTATTGACACCAATCACTTCACCTTGGCCAATTTCCATGCGGGGAATTGACCTAATGGGACCTTTACCAGTAACCAAAGGATAATTTAAATACTTGGTGGTCGCTGTTGATTATTTCACAAAATGGGTGGAGGCTGAACCTCTCCATGATATAGCTTATGAAAGGGTTTATCAGTTTATCTGGAAGAATATCATTTGTAGATATGGTCTGCCATATGCTTTCATCACTGATCATGGTACCCAATTTGATAACGAGGAGTTCGCTGCATACTGTCAACAGTCTAACGTCCAGAAAATTCATTCTGCTCCAGGACATCCATAAAGAAACGGGCAAACAGAAGTGACGAACATAACTCTGTTGAACGGATTGAAGAAAAGGTTAGATGATGCAAAAGGAAATTGGATCAATGAATTGCATTCTGTATTATGGGCATACTGAACAACTCCCTGAATAGCAACGGGAGAATCTCCCTATATGCTGGCCTTTGGGAGTCAAGCAGTCATACCAGCTGAATTAGGATTACCTAGTCATAGGATTCTTAATTTCAATTCCCCTGTCAGTGATTTGATGAGACGTCTGGACTTAGATATGCTCGAAGAAGTTAGAGAAGAAGCAGCAATTCATAATGAAGCTTACCAGCAAAGAATTGTTATGTTCTATAATAAAAGGGTCAAGAAGTGTGATCTAAAGGAGGGAGATTATGTGCTCAAGAAAGTGATTAAAAAACACAACAAGTTGGAAGCTAATTGGCATGGGCCATATCGTATTACTATTACTGTTCGACCTTGTACCTACAGAATAGAAACTTTAGAAGGGGAAGAGTTAAAAAACACTTGGAATGCACAGCATCTGCGAAAGTATTATCAGTAATGTAATTGCACATACACATGTATTCCATTGTGAATGAAAATGATAATTTCCCTATTTTCTTTAGTGTTAAATTTTTTCAGAGTACTAGTGCTACACACCATATAAACCACCAACTAAGGTTGGTCGGCATCAATAAACCACCAACTACGGTTGGTCGATAATCAGCAATCCACCAACTAAGGTTGGTCGACAATCAACAACCACCAACTAAGGTTGATCGGCAATCAACAACCACCAGCTAAGGTTGGTCAGCATTAAACTTATCCAACAATGTTGGCATAAGAATCATACAAGGCAAAGCCGGTATGATAATGGGTGTCCTCAAGAGGCACCCAAAACTAGGTAAGAAGATGGGTGACCTCAAGGGGCATCTACTGTCTAGGCACCAATCCAATCTAGATAAGATTGTTACAATTAAGCAGGAATATGGGATAAAGATTATTCTATTGCTTAGGCATTTATGAGTGATACGTCACTACAACTAGGCAAACATATGGGACAAAGCTCCATTGTCTAGGCAATCAAATTAAACAAAGGACAAATTATCTGTTTACATAAATATTCAGCAAAGAATAGCATTATTGATGTTAATCTCATAAAGACTGTCAATATAAATCAATCAATTTCCAAGGAAAGTACAAAACAACAAATGAATTTTTCTTCATTCAATGATAAAAAACATTACAAAAAAATGAACTACTATTCATTAAATACAAATTTCCTATTCTATTGGGTTTTTTTCTTCTGATTTTGATACAGGGTCCATTCCAGCTGGAGGATCATCCAAAGTAAAAGGAGAGTCAATGGAATTCAAATCTTGCAGCATCCTAGTGTTGCTCAAACCTGGTCGCTCAAGCAGATGAGGAGGTCGGGATATCTCATAATCTTCATGAAGATTGTAATCACAAAGGTACTTGAAGATCAAACATTGAGGTATGTCATGAGTTGGAATCCAACTAACATCTAAGTTGAAAGGAGGTACTAGTAGATCAATAAACCCAGGTTCATACCAATCCCACAGGGAATTTCCTTTTTCAAGACGCATCACACCAAGAGCATTTAACCACCCTTGCTTATACCCTTCATTATTTGACTGCTTCAACCTAGCGTCAAGGTGGCATAAGGCTTCATTATATCCCGCCATCCAGAATTCTCGTGGTTGTTTATGGAATTGATATGTCAATCTCTCAACATTTTGATGGATCTTCTTCATAAAATTCTCCTTACTCTCCAAGGAAGAACTTTGCTTGGAAAGTTGCTCGGTAAGACTTTGGATTTTTCTAGACATCTCAGCCAAGGCTTGATTTTTTTCCATCAGTTGAACGACTTGATTTTCTAAAGCCAGTTGGGTCCTCGTCTCTTTAATATTAATTCGACCAGCTCTTTCTCGACCACGGATAGAAGGCCTTGCTCTTCCACGAGTGGACGATAGAGGTCCATCTCTTTTCAAAGCCTCTAATTCTTATCTTAAGGCAGCATTTTCAGTTTCCAAAAATAAAAAGCCCTCATCATTGATTGGGATTAGAGCTCCAGAGGAAGAGCAATATTTTTCTCTTCAAGCAGCTTGGCAATGTTCCTATGTTCCTCGACTTCAAGTCTCAACACACTTTCTCTCCTCTTATGGGCTGAGAGGAAATTGTCGTATCCCCGATCAACACTCAACTTTTGGTATTTTTTTCTCATAACCTTCATGCAGAAGAGCAGTGGTTTATTTGTGCTGAATTTGAAGTTCTTCGATTACTCCTTGACGATCCTCCATTATTTCATAGTACGCCACGTTGTTCGCCACAGCTCGGTCAAGCAGACATTTTAAGTATTGATAAGCATCAATTGCTCATTCTGAGGCATCAGATCTGAGAATATCAACTATTTGTGCTTCAGTAAAGTCTACATGACCAGCTTTGAAGTAATCATTACATTTCTTCATCAACTATGTATCATGAGCTGACAAGAGTTCCATCCTAGCAATAAACTAGCAAAGAAAAATGAAGACAAATCAACAACAGTATAATTATTCTGAGCAGGTAAAAGAGAAAATTCAAAACTAATAACAAAGTCCTTTTTATTGATCAACTTCATCAGCCGGTTTGGATGAAGGAGTTGGTTGCTCGTAGGGCAGTTAGTGTTGCTCGGTAGAAGTTTTTACCTGCTGAACTTGCTCGGAGGGTTGAGGAATGGTAACAACAGGTACTTGCTCTACTATCACCATAAAAGACTCATCAGATGCATCTTCATCCTCTTCTTCTTCGTCAATAGTAGGAGGAGGGCCATGAGTGTTTCTAAAACATTTCAGAATCGTTTACAACACTCAACTCTTTCAATGTTTCCACCCATCCGTCTCTGAAGTACTTCAAACTTGCATACTCCATCTGTTAAGTAATAGCAGCTAAGGATTTGTTCCATCCTTTATCCTAACCAGAGCTAAAGGACTTCTTCACAACAGCTTTTCTCTTCACCTTCTCAGAAGAAGCATATCCCTCAGCAACCTTCACCTCCTCCTCCAGATCTTTCTTACGTCGTTCAGCCTCTTCAAGTTTGCCATCAGCTTCTTCCTTGCTGGAAATTGCGACCTTCAATTTTTTCTCCTACTTCTTAAAGGCATTTACTGCTTGGTCTCGAGTTGTATCAGCTTGTCGATGAGCTGTCTCTGCAGATAGAAGTTTCTTCTCCCAAGCATCTTTATCTTCCTCGTACTTTTGTCGGGAGTCCTTCAAAGATTGTGATAACCCAGCAAAATTTTCTTCCACCCCAGTGGAGGAAGTTGAAGCCTTGAAAGCCTCATCTTTCTCCAAGAAACTATTAAACACGTCATAAACTGAAAAAGAAAATAAGCTCGGATCAGAATATGAACACGGTACATGGAGGTGAAATAGTAAGGATAATGATACTTACTGACGTAATATATTGGGCTGCTAAGTCATTGACCTTCTCACGAGAAAGGGAACCCTCAATAGCTCGATATTCGAGAATGGTCCAAGACTTTATCAAACCTTTGGCCGAGCTCGGAGCAATGAGAGCTGGAGTGTTAGTTCTCAAAGAAGGATCCTCAACGTCAAAGGTTGAGCAGCAATTTCTATAGGTCTTTCTGCAAGAACTCTCCTCAATCTCTTTAAAGGAGCACCTTCAATCAAAGGTGATGCGTCTCCTTGTGTAATAGCAACACCTTCAATCAAAGGTGCTGCCTCTTTTGGGATAACAGGTGGCTTCTTGTCGACCTCCTTGACAGTTGGCATTGTTCCCTTAGATGGAGCAATATCCATTTTCTTCGTCCCTTCAGCTGGGACATCCCCTTTGTTTTTCTTTGCCCCATCAGTGCCAGGAGCATCTTTGGCAAAGAATTCAGGCATTCTCCTCTTCCTCATCATCAAATCAGCAATAGAGGTACCCAAATCAGAGGAAGGTTCTTCTACACTAGCTCGAAATGATGGAATTTGATCAAGATCAATTATCACACGAGGGGCAAGAGGACGAGCAATAAAAGAGGAAGTAGTGTTTTTGTATCTCAGCAAATAAGAAGCAGCTCTAACGTGCTCCCCAGCAACTGATTGATGCAAACCCCAGATGAGTTTCAAATCTTTTATATTAATGTCACTCTTTTGGGGGGGCTTTCTTTTGTTATCATCTGCTAAAAGTAAAATAAATATCAGTGACGCTTTTCATCAAACATAAACAAAGTTAACTTGAAAAACAAAACAACCTATCCCATGGCCATAAAGTGGACATCTGGGACCTTGGAACACGTCATCCCCCTTTTTAGGAGGGTGTTGCCAATTTTTCATCACAACCCCATGATCAAAATAATCCCTATTAGCATCAGGGAGATTGACTACTAAATCCCTATTTGAAAACCTAGTTTTTAAATAAAAAGTCATATCGCTAGTAACCCATTTATAACAAAACATAATCTCAGGGATCCCTTAATGAGTCCCATGAATTTGGTTTAACCTATGTACGCCATTAACTAAAAATTCATAAGTGTTGAGGATTTGTAGTCTAACAAAATTGGGAAAACATACCCGAGCTACTGTTTGGACATAATATTCCACACTCTCATATTCAACTTCAATTGTGAAACATTAGGGACTTCTGTTGATACAAAAATTAATCAGCTGGCGTGGACCTATTATATGAAGACATGTGTTATCCTACATGGCCTGAATATAATTATCGAGCAACTTAAAGCACCGAGCTACTCAGCGTATCGAGCTACCTAGCGTACCGAGCTACTCAATATATCAAGCACTTGGTCAAGAAGATCAAACGACGAAGACAGATTCAATGAACATTCTTACCATGTACATATGTATACGTCCATTTAATAAACGACGTATTGTCTATTCACATTGACAGCCCAAGGGCTATAAATACATAGTAATACCCCCACGGCGGGGAAAGCTTTTATTAGCGAACATAAGGCAAAAATACCCAGTAATACAAGATAGTGGACGTAGGCCATTTTCACTAAGGTTGAACCACTTTAAAAATCCTTTGTCTTATTTCTTATTTCATATTTATCTGTGATTAATTAATTAGATCAAATCTAGTTTTTTACATCAACAGCTGCCTAAGGCGCGTTTAAACGTAAAAAAAAATGCATTTTTAACACCTTTTTCCAAAAAAACGTTGACCAAAGTTGACCACTCCTTTGTCCACGCCTAGGGCCTAAACGAGGCGTATCTAAAAAGCCTCGCATTTAGACGCGTTTTTTAGAACACTTGGCCTTAGTGATGGTTGCAAGTTGGTATATAGTTGTTTTTTGTATATTTCATTTCGATATGCCCTGAGTTTGGTAAAGCTTTTGACACAAAAATGAAATCTAAAAATTATGAAACTTTAATTATGTATTATTCAGTATGTTTATTAAAAATGTGTGGAAAATAGTGGAAAGTTGTTAAGTAGAAAAATTATGAAAATTCTTGGAAAAGGAACAATAGAGGAGCTTGTAGGGAAGATTTATTATGTTATAAAGAATTGTTCATAGTTTGCTCTAGGAAGCTTGAAAAGTTACAACGTCGCTTGTAATGGAAAGTATACTCAGATATGTTTTCATAATTATAATCTTGGACACATGTATTTGTACAATTTATAAATACAGGATGGTTAAGTATGGACGAAAATAATTTGAGGCCATACTGGATACCCCATGAAAGAATGTTTTTATCTCCTCCTTCGAAAGGGTATTTTGAGTACATGTTTCATGTGTGTATAAATTGGGAAGTATACTTTTATATTTAATTGGTTTTAGTTATAAATTCCTTACGAGGTATTTTCTACGATTGAATGTTCATAACTTTATCAACATATATACCATTGCATCGTCTTCATTCATGTTTCATGGAAAGCGACTCAAATGGAATTATATTGTTGTTGCATAGTTATTGAAAGTTACATAAATATGTTAAGATAATACTTATGATTGAGATTCAGTACTGATTTAATTGGATTGACAGGTGTAAAGTCTAATCAATCCAGTTCAGCTCCACCCGAAGGAAACGTAAATACATAATTGACAACCCAAGGTGAGTTTACTCACTGGAAAGAGGTATTTCTATACTGTTATGGATATGATCATAATGTTATGAATATGAAAATTTTTATTTCGATTTATCGAAATGGAAGGTTACTCCCCGACCCAGAATGGGAGAGAATTGTCTATTAAAGACAAAGGGTTACTCCTCGGTCAGGCATGGGAGAGAATTGTCTATTACAGACGAGATATGTGAATTATGATTTGAAAAGTTATGTCATTCATTGTGATTGGACCGGATAATTAAACAAATAATTATATGGATATGATTGATTGCATTTAATTTTATGCAGCAATGTAGTATTGATGCATTCACTGGGCTATTTTGCTCACGGTTCCTGTGTTTATGTTTTTTAGGTAGCGTGGTGTCAGTGCCAAATCTAGGAGGTAGGGTTGGGTTAGCCAGATATGGGTAAAATAAGGATTTTGTTTAAATGTAAATGATGTAATTAAGTTAACTTATCCTTCAATCAAGTTTCTATAAGCATGACTACTTTAATTTCGTAAAAAAAAATTAGTTGTATAGATTTACGCTGATGACTCTATAATTAAAACTCGTGTTTATGCTTTGGTTAAATTAATTATGGTTTGACTCACTTTGACTTTTAAACTTAATTATAAGTAACTGGGTTGGTGTGTATCAAGTACTTTCTAGTTCGAGCAGGGGGGCCTCTAGAGCCCATGCTGTTAGAAGGTTGGTGAAGATATTGTTATAGATGCAGTTGGATTATTGAACTTTTGAGGATTGAAATGGTTAGTGTTTTCTTGGAGTTTGACTCATTGTTTGTGGTTTGATTGGATGTACATTCTTCGATTTCTACCCTAGACTCTCAGAAATCTCGAAAATATGAATAGTACTGGCTTCCCATGATGTTCTTTCTATCAGGCAAGAAATTCTTCTTCACAATACTAGCTTGTTCCTCTTTTAAAGGACGGTTGGTCATCATAGCAACCTTTTATCTCCATGTGATTATGAGGATGCTAACTAATTTATGGGAATCATGCTCAATCAATTCGAGGCCACAACGATTTACCTCTAATTCATCATTGCATGTATACTGGGACATGAAATCTGTAAAAATGTCTTCCAGCTCCTGATTCGGGATTCCTTGAGTGACAAGAACCATCGAAGATAACTTTTTTTAATGTTTGTTGGAACATTTGAGCAATTTTTTTGTGTGTGTCACTGAAAATACTCATCATTCTATGATAGTGGCACATGTGGACTATGGGAGTCCCACTTCCTCCAAAATTTTCAATGTCTGACCTTTTGAATTTCTTGGGTAGCCGAGCCTTTGGGTAAGGTGACATGTTGGTGTAATCCACATAACTTTTAAAGATATTAACTTTATCAAACTTTTGAGATAGAATTTTGAGATCTTCATTCAATCGTCTAAGTTGTTCTTCTTTAGAAACCACAGTGGGGGATTAGGCATTAGCCTATTTAATTGAGGAAAACCATAAATAGGATGATCATGTGAGGATCACCTACAGAATGGATAATAATCCCATGACAGGTTGGTATTCTTTGGGAGACCAAATTGGTTCATATACCCTTTGGCAAATGACTGGTACAAAAGAGGCATTCTGATTTAGTTTTATATTATCTTGAGATAATGGGCATGGTCCTTTACCCCTTGAAGTTTTGATATATAAGATTGGAGACTGTCTATCTTAGTCACGATTTGAGTCACCATAGCCATAAAATTTACTTGGAATTACCTCTTGATTCTATTTCTCCATGAGGTAACAATGAAATGAACTTTCAATCTCTTCGGATGATGGTGAAGTGGATGATGATGCTTTAAAAGATGAACCCTGGGGCGGTCGGCTAGCAAATCGTAATTAGTAAGACGCCAAGCCAAGGTTATAAAAATTGAGTTTACCCTTAAGATATGAGGGATTTTTAGAAAAAAAAAGGGTGTTTATGAATGATGTTTATTTTATTTTTTAAAAAGAAAAGAGGGAAAAGTCCCCCGATGTAGTTATTACCCTAAGTTCCACTGGAATTATATTCCACCTAGAGTGAAAGTGAAATGTCAAACATGAGCCGACTATGGGATAAAATTGGTCAATATAATACAAGAGCTCAAACTTGTTTCCTCCTGTTTTAAAAATGGGCAAAGGCTTGATGGCAAAAAATTTAGTGGTAAGGTGATCTGGAGTGGAGTTTCACATTGACACCTGCAATTTAAATATGAGTGTCCTAAGGAATACGCATATATGAGGTTTTATGTAGGGTTTAGTTATGGGTTCTCCCCTTTAGCGTGACTCCGTGATATACATATTTCCTATAACGTTAATCATTCCTCAGTATGTATGGAAGTCATTTCATGATATACCCGATAAATGAACCGCGTCATTATATACCTCGTGATGATGATACATGTCATAAGGAGTTCGATATACTCCGCGAACACGAATAAGTTCCTATAATATACCTCCCGATGTGAGTTTGTTAAACAGTGTGATGTGAGGAACCATTCAACATACGTTGAGGGTAATTATCAAAAGGAGAGTGAGAGCCTATTGCATAGATTAACTGCATTCCACATAACCAACAACCCATCACAAAATAACCTTACAGTACTTATCAAATATAGGGTCAATACTCAAATTCTCGTGTAATGTAGTGTGCAAATGCATGAGTTTTATTATCAGATTATGCACATATTTTATTCATAGAGAACATAAGAAAGAAACTATGCATATAAGGAAAAAATAAGTATACAAAGGGCATTTGATAAAGATGAACATGTATAATAAAAGCTTGACATATATAACATGTGCTGAGAGAGATATACGAGTGAAGAAGAGAGAGAGAGAGAGAGAGATACATAATGCACATGACTTAAGATGAAAATGAACAATGAGAAAATTATGACAGTATACTACAATGGAAATATATACAAATGGAGGGATATTTATAAATGAAGAGCTATGTGCAGATGATATGTAGAAGAGAGGATTAGAAGAAAAAGAATAAAAATAAAAACCCATATAAAAAGAGTCTAGTCCCAAAAAAGTCCCCAACAAACATGCCATTGTATCTAGCCCGACTCGTTGGAGCGCGCGTGAATCATGCCGCGATAGTCATTCATATCCTTATGTCTTTGTAACTCACAAACATTGTATCATAACAAACTCACTTAGATAAGGGTGCCTTGAAAACAATGAGGCAGTGAATATGCACTTTTGGGTACTAAGACTTTCATCCTCGAAGACGAAGAAAAAATGGGACATAATGGCCATCATTGGCGAGTGAAGTGTGTGAATGTGTAGAAATCAGATTTGTTGACCTATTTTACTAAAAACATGTCAAAGAAACCAAGATGCCTAAAAATAAGGATACCAAGGAAAATGATTTATGTGAAACAAATGAGATGTGGGACCAAAGACTAAGTCATTGAGAAAAAAGGTGTGAGGTACCCGCTCTGTCCTTTCGATCTCGAGTGGGTATAAAGATATGTTCTCATTCTCTATTGTGTATGTGTACGAGTGAGTGAAAGGGTATGTGAGTAAGGTGATCATATGTGTTAAATGTACAAAAGTGGAATAAGCACGAATTTGTGTATGAGTACAATGTAAGTGTGAACTAAATATGTGAGTGTGTCACCACGAGTAAAGTAGACATAAATCATTCTATAGAGATAAATACGATTCGAATTTTAATTACTTAAATATCACTGTGGATAAGTGAGTTCGAATAGATAAGTCACTATAAAAGAATAAAATTCACATGAAAATGAAGCGTAAACTCGTGAGCAAAATTCCAAAGACTGTAGCCTCACACAATGAAGGAAGTACAAACGGATGGACCGATATAAAAGACAATAAGAATGAATTAATTAAAGGTAACTCATACAAAATAAATTAAAGATGGACTTGAATCCCAAAATGAACCTGAGAGGCCTAAGTATCCTCACAAGAAGGAATCAAAGTCCACATAGTAAAAATGGGTGTTTTGTGATGTAAAAATGGGTGTGAAAACCCTTTTAATATGAGAAAATACAAAGCATAACTATGTTAGTAAGTATGTTATAAACCCTTATTTTTGGGGTTTTAAGAATTTATAAAAATAATTTGAGAGATGTATGCTAAGATAAAATAGTAATTAGTGTGAATAATAATGTAACTAAGCATTAACAATATATATAGAAATATGAAGAATGGTTAACAAAATATGAAATGAGTAAGGGTTTAGGAATACATTTCAACCTTTAAAGTGAAATGAGAATGCAAGTTATCTTGAAAATATTATCTAAGTTGCTAAAATTATGAAGTGGAATGATGTGGGAATGAGGTGAGGTAAGATAATTTTGGATGGTAATGTAAGGATGTGAGAGAATGTATGGTATATTTAAATGGGGTAAGATGATATGCAAATTTCCAAACCCTTCAAACTGAGGTCAAGTGTTCCTTAATAGGGGAACCCTGGAAGGAGATATTGATAAGTTTACCCTCTAGGGACATGCCGATTAGTGGGGTCCCCGACATGCCTATATAAAGTGGGTAAATTTACCCAAAAAGTAAAAAGTGACATGCATATAGGTTGGTGAGTCGTCCTATCCATAGACACGAGTTATAGAATTTAGTTATTTTCTTGTCCATATCTCGTGATCCAAACATCTGATTTGCAAATGGTCAAGGCTATTGGAAAGAAATTTAGAATTATATGAAATGGACTTTTGGGTTTGATAGTTGACTAACGTGAAACTGGCCATAGGGGGAACGCAATTTTTTGAGATTATATCTGATTGGGATCATGAAGGTCTAAGAGAAAATAATTCTCGAGGGAGATACATGAAGTGTATAGGGTTATAAAATAGGGTGTGTACAACCTCAAACTAGTTATATGTGGCATTAGGCTAGAAGACTTTAACGGATCCTTTCCTCTGATCCACTAAAACTCCTAGCGAAGCCTAGAAAGATAATGAATGCTTACGACAGAGTAGAAGGATAAAGGTGGAGACAGTTTTAGAAGTTGGTCCCTGGGTACAAGAAGGATATACAAAGCAAAAGATGTTATGATCGACTTGAATGTAGGTTTTACAACACCGGTGTCAAACACGACATGTACACACAAACCCAAAAAATCTGAACAAATTAAATTACGACACGCTGAGGACACGGTGATAAATAAATATATGTTTGAATACTAATTTAAAAAAAGAACTAATATCTAACAAGAGTACATGAAAATATTGGTTTTTTAGGATACGAAATTTCATGGTGAATCGTTTCGTTGTCGGCGGAGCGAGGGAAAGTTATTTGAGTGTAATTTGGGCATATTCTTTAAAGTACAATATACTTCTTATTTAAACTATAAAAAATTATAATTAATTTAATGAACATGGGCATAACTTAAACGGTATACAATATGAAATAAAATTAGGAACAACATTTTGATTCGTAAAAATATCAATAAATAACATATTATTCTAAATAGTTACGAGTAGATATTTGAATAGTAGTAGTAGTAGTAGTAGTAGTAGTAGTAGTAATAATAATAATAATAATAATAATAATAATAATAATAATAATAATAATAATAATAATAATAAGTTTACACTATAGATATACCCAAGTTTTCTTTAACTTTCCCGAAAAATACCATTCTTTTTGGTAGTATATAATTTGTGGAAAAAATATTTCTTCAACAAAGTAAGGACATGGGTCCCACAACATTTATATTAATTAAACGCAACCAAGTGCAAGAACGAATTTTTTTTGCACTTTCCTTTCCTTCCTAACAATTAAATGGAGCCTTAGTTTTTACAAGTCATTTTGAATGCAAACCTTTCTCTTTCTTAATGTATTTAAATAAAGTTGTTATTTTATTAAATTAATTTTGGATGAGAATCCCTAAACTTGGAATGAATTTTTGGGTGTGAAGCCCTATTTTTTCCATATAAAATAAAATTTATAAATGGTTAACTTTTTACACATGTAAAAAATAAAAATGGTTTAAATACAAGTTTGTGAAAATTGATTAAAAAATAACTTGTCTTATAGATAAGTTATTTTTGGTGATACCCTAAAATGGAATTTTATTTAGATTAACATTGATTGTCAGAATGGTTTTGAGATAGTGGATTTTGGGGAGGTAATTTAAGTATGGGATGTACATGAGAGTATACCTTATCCATGGTGAATGTGGGGTGTAAACCTTAGGGATCACAAGTATTTAGTCTCACCTTTAAAGATTTTTTTGTATTTACTCTCATATTTTTAATTTTTTTAGTCGTTGGTCCCGTTGTAACAAATATGGGACAGCTGCCATTCTCTGCGAAAAAGCAGAGAGGCGGTTACAAGGCGGTTAAGGTAGGTTTTGGGTGGTTATGGGACTTAATACAATTTAAAAAATACATGGAAGGGGAGCCTAACAAAACTTTGAACATGAGACAAAAGCCAAAAAAACTATAACCCTTATATAGTGATAAAGACTAGATTGTGGAGTATAATTATTAAAAAATATGATATTTTTGAATTATGGGGATATGCATAGGATGATATATGAATCATGATGCTTAGGTGTATAGTTAGTTAGCTGTGGTAACCCCCAAATACCTTGTACTTGTGAGGGTGGTTTAAGGGATTTGAGATATGGAGTTCGTGTGTAGTGAATCTTTATGGTCATAGTTGTAAAATTTATGTTTGTTTGAGTAGACCACTCATAGTTATGTGTTTGTGACCCGATTGTGTGATCTTTTATGTTAGTGGCTTGTGCGCATCATACTCTTGCTCTATTAGAGAGACCCATAAAGTTATCTTTTTTAGGAACAACATATCTCTCTCTGAGGAGTAGTCATTATAAAAGGGTTGAACACGTGTTGTACCCTTTGGATTGTCTCCATTCCATTCAACAAAATACACTTTGAGTTTTAATCAGTTTACTTCTCGAAAACTTTGAAAGTGATCAAGATCTTTAGACTTAACTTCATTTTTTCTTGTTCATGCTCATAAGCTTCGGATTGGAGGTAAAACTTGTTGAATTTTGCTAAAAATGAGAATTTTGCATACATGAAAATTTTTCATTTTTTAAAAACAAAAGGAAACTGTAAAAAACGTGACTGTGTGATAATTGATTTAAATTATTTTGCAACTTTCTAATTTGGCACACTTATTTAATTAGAGTCTATTTTTAAACCAAATTAATCCAGCCCCTAAACATGCATCTAAAGTGCGTGTGTCAACCCACAAATAAATAAAGCATGTGACACAATTATTCAGAAAAACTCCCCGAAGGGCAAAACCTTTTATTTCACTATAATTTTGTAAGAAAACGGCTTACACGGATTACAATGAAATAGGGTGGCATACGAAATACTCGCAGGTGTCGGTTTTGATGTCTCGGTTGGAACTTTCCCTTTCCAGGAGGGCAGCAATGAAGAAGAAAAACGGCTTCTCCACAAGAGTGAACTTTATAAGGTCTCCCTCTACAATAGCACGCAGCTGTCAGTTGTAGAGCTCACCCCACAAAGTTTGAACAAATAACAAAATATGTTCTTCGGTTCCACAAAACAACTCACATAAAAGTAATTGGAATTTGTTGTGAATTGTAAACAAAACAAAAATTATTTGAACCCTTAAATGGGAGAAGAAACCATTCTGCCAAATAAATGTTATCGAGAGTTATGGCAGATAAACCAAACAAAAGTTTCTAAGGGTTTTAAAACTCTTCTCTACATCAAAATCAAGGCCTGACAGCCCTTTTATAACAAGATTGAGTCGGTCAAAGAGATAGCAGCGTGGCAGCCAAAAACTGATCTCGTTCGAACGACATAGCTATCTCGTTCAAACGAGATGTTTATGTCGTTTGAACAACATAAGAAGGTCATTCGAACGAGATTCCACCCGATCCCCTAGAAAATTTTGATACGAACGCGTGGCCCCCAGTTTCGTATTTTTTTGATTTTTTATGAATTAGTTATGATTTTTCTACGGAAAGGTGTCCGAGAACAAAATCTTTAGAAAAATATTAGATAAAAATATCCCAACACTTTAATATGAAATGTAAATGAAACTTTAAACATTATCTTACCAAATGTCATATTGTTGGGCTTGAATGTTGAAGACCACTTGTAATTCGGATTCGTCTTTTGTATATGAAAACTTCTTCAATTTTTCGACGACTTGTAGCGGTATACGACATAATTAATTTTGGTGGACTTATTAAAAATATGCCCTTGCAAATCTCCCCCTATGTCTATGCCGGTACATACATAAAAATATTCGAATTATCAAATACCAAAATGCCTATACAAATCTACCCTCCCATGAATCCCAAAACTAAAAAGGTAAAATTTGCAAGTTCTCAAATTTTTCTTCAACATAAACACTCTCAAAGCTTTTCTCATGAGGGTGTGCAACATCATGATCTTCAATCTTTGTACCTACACACATGAGAAAAAGCAAAAACCTTCGTGACGCATTGAGTTTGAAATGATATAAGAATAAAGCATTAATACATCAAATCTCCCTCATAATGCAAAAAACTCCCCCATAACATGATAATTCTTTCTCTCCCCTTTTATGATGTCCCCAAATAGACAGATAAGAAGAAACAATCAAAAACATGGAGTGTCATGATGCATAGCAAATCAGAATCAAACTACGTGCATGCAAAGGAGTATCTCACAAATTTTACAAACTATTTTTGAATTTTCAATTTTTCATACAAAAATGAGATACAAAAAAAATCACACCATGGATTTAAACTAAAACAACCAAGTCATGGAAATGGAATGAATGGGTGCGAACACATTCGATAGGTAAATAAACTCAATCAATCATGTGTGCACGATGCATATCTGTACCCCTAATGAATGAACATCAAAAGTATCCTTAGGTGTAAAAATTTGTTGAATTTAAATGACATTGTCTAATGCAAATCAACAAATCAAAGTCTAAATGATTTCCACACCAATAACGTCCAAACTATTTAGCGCTTTTTCAAGATTTTCAAGGACGTGCAAACCCGTTTAAAATCTCCAACTAAACACCCTCAAATATATTTTCTTTTAGAGGTAATCTAAATTCTCAAACTTTGGAGAATTGGTGCAAAAACCTAAAATGGCCCCTTTTTGGCATGAATTTCCTTTTTATTGCCTTTAAATTTTTTCGAGCTCTTTTAAACCTCTTTGGACCCCGGATAATAAAATTCCTCAATTTTTTAGATCCAATTTAACAGTGGCTTAGTATTCGCAAAGGCAAAATGAACCTTTCGCAGCCCTTCCCCGTTTTCAAACAAAGCACACAAACTCATAAAACGGTTCTTATATGCACAATTTTCTTATCAAAATTTTATCGTGCTTGGTACGTTTTAAGGACGGGATTGAAGTGAAAACACCCAACCAACATGTGATAAGACAAGCACAATAATCAAACAAGTCCGTGCATGTGTGCAATAAAGGAAACATGAGTCAAACATGTAGGAAGAAACACTAAATTACATCTTAATGACTCCAAACATTATAAAGCACAAGGATGAATTGACATATTGTCTCAAAACACTATCAAATAGTCACATGAAAAATGGAATGATGTTGTGAGTTGGTCATCCTAAGTGTTTATCCATAAAAAGTGCAAACAAAATAAAAACAAAAATCTTTTTATATTTTTTAAAATTTTTAAAAACAAAAAAATATATATACAAAAAGTACATGTCAACACACTAGCAAATATATATCAGGAAATCACAATTAGTGTATGACAAACATGCGAACACAATCATCTATATGATATGGCAAGAGAAGAATCATGTGCAAGTAAACGAGAATCAAAAAATTCTAAAATCTAGCATATCCAAAAGTGATTTCCAAACCCAAATAGATGTGAAAAGTCCTGTAGGGGATTTGGGAACCACGGGAACACTATACATAAACTTCCTAGGACATTTTCCAAAATCAAAACAAAAACGCCTGAGGTGACCTTTCCTACCATAATATGAACATGTGTAAACGGGTGGAACGACACGTATGGGTTGACCTTTTCTAATATCCTTGGAATTAGTTTACCCTCTAAAACAAATAATGGTTTTGGCTTTAGCATTAGAAGCATGAGAACACGACGAGCCATTACCATCACTATCAAACCTACTTGAATCTGTCAAATCATTTTTTAATTTCAAAATTTTTGACTCAAGCAAAGAATTAGACTCTTCCAAATTAAGGGACGCCTTTTTCAAGTTTTCAATAATTCCAAAAAGCGTATCTCTCTCTCCCTTAATTAAGGCAAACTCTTCCCAAAGAGTCTTTTCACCTGCCACAAACTCATTGACTAATATATTTTTATCATCTTTGGCACAAACACAAACCATCAAATTTTTAAGCTCCTCCAATTTCTTTTCTAAAAATAAGACCTTCTCATCACTCTCCTTCTTGGACAATTTTAAAGCAACAAAATCATGGTCCAAGGAAACAAATTTTTCACGATAAAAATCTCTTTGATTTTGAACCGTTTGCAAAAGATCCATTGCGGATTTAAAATGAGAATTTTCATTTTCCAAAACTTTAATTCTTTTGCAAAGATTCAAATTAAAAAGTTTTAAATTTTCATCATGGTCATGAATTTTTTACAAAACTAGGCCCCTCATTAAATGGGAGTACCATTGAAAAAATTGCGATTTTTCATAAAACTGATTTTTTTGAAAAAAATCAATATCACAGGATTTTTCGAAAAATAGGAATACGCGATAAATTAGCGTAACCCGCTCTGATACCAATTTGACGACGTGATAAGTCAAATTGTATCAAAAAATAAATCCTTGAAAAAAAACAGGATCACGCGATAAATTAGCGTAACCTGCTCTGATACTAATTTGTAAAAAACGTGACTGTGTGATAATTGATTTAAATTATTTCGCAACTTTCTAATTTGACACACTTATTTAATTAGATTATATTTTTAAATAAAATTAATCCATCCCCTAAACATGCATCTAAAGTGCGTGTGTAAACCCATAAATAAATAAAGCATGTGACACAAATATTCAGGAAAAATCCCCGAAGGAAAAAAACCTTTTATTTCACTATAATTTTGTAAGAAAACGGCTTACACGGATTACAATGAAATAGGGTGACATATGAAATACCCACAGGTGTCGCTTCCGATGTCTCGACTGGAACTTTCCATTTTTAGGAGGGCAACAATGAAGAAGAAAAACAGTTTCTCCACAAGAGTGAACTTTATAAGGTCTCCCTCCACAATAGCACGCAGTTGTCGGTTGTAGAGCTCCACCCACAAAGTATGAGCAAATAACAAAATATGTTCTTGGGTTCCACAAAACAACTCACATAAAAGTAATTGAAATTTGTTGTGAATTGTAAACAAAACAAAAATTATTTGAACCCTTAAATGGGAGAAGAAACCATTCTGCCAAATAAATGTTATCGATAGTTATGGCAGATAAACCAAACAAAAATTTCTAAGGGTTTTAAAACTCTTCTCTACGTCAAAATCAAGGCCTGACAGCCCTTTTATAACAAGATTGAGTCGGTCAAAGAGATAGCAGCGTGGCAGCCAAAAAGTGATCTCGTTCGAACGACATAGCTATCTCGTTCAAACGAGATGCCTATGTCGTTTGAACGACATAAGAAGGTCATTCGAACGAGATTCCATGCGTTCCCCTAGAAAATTTCAATACGAACGCGTGGCCGCCAGTTTCGTATTTGTTTGATTTTTTATGAATTAGTTATGATTTTTCTACGGAAAGGTGTCCGAGAACAAAATCTTTAGAAAAATATTTGATAAAAATATCCCAACACTTTAATATGAAATTTAAATGAAACTTTAAACTTTATCTTACCAAATGTCATATTGTTGGGCTTGAATGTTGAAGACCACTTGTAATTCGGATTCGTCTTTTGTAGATGAAAACTTCTTCAATTCTTCGACGACTTGTAGCGGTATACGACATAATTAATTGTGGTGGACTTATTAAAAATATGTCCTTACAAATCTCCCCTATGTCTATGCCGGTACATACAGAAAAATATCTGAATTATCTAATAACAAAATGCCTATACAAATCTACCCTCCCATGAATCCCAAAACTAAAAAGGTAAAATTTGCAAGTTCTCAAATTTTTCTTCAACATCAACACTCTCAAAGCTTTTCTCATCAGGGTGTACAACATCATGATCTTCAATCTTTGTACCTACACACATGAGCAAAAGCAAAAACCTTCGTGACGCATCGAGTTTGAAATGATATAAGAATAAAGCATTAATAAATCAAATCTCCCTCATAATGCAAAAAACTCCCCCATAACATGATAATTCTTTCCCCCCCTTTTTATGATGTCCCCAAATAAACAGATAAGAAGAAACAATCAAAAACATGGAGTGTCACGATGCATAGCAAACCAGAATCAAACTACGTCCATGCAAAGGAGTATCTCATAAATTTCACAAACTACTTATGAATTTTCAATTTTTCAAACAAAAATGAGATACAAAAAAAATCACACCATCGATTTAAACTAAAACAACCAAGTCATGGAAATGGAATGAATGGGTGGGAACACATTCGATAGGTAAATAAATTCAATCAATCGTGTGTGCACGATGCATATGTGTACCCCTAATGAATGAACATCAAAAGTATCCTTGGGTGTAAAAATTTGTTGAATTTAAATGACATCGTATTATGCAAATCAACAAATCAAAACCTAAATGATTTCCACACCAATAACGTCCAAACTATTTAGCTCTTTTTCAAGATTTTCAAGGACGTGCAAACCCGTTTAAAATCTCCAACCAAACACCCTCAAATATATTTTCTTTTAGAGGTAATCTAAATTCTCAAACTTTGGAGAATTGGTGCAAAAACCTAAAATGGCCCCTTTTTGGCATGAATTTCCTTTTTATTGCCTTTAAATTTTTTCGGGCTCTTTTAAACCTCTTTGGACCCCGGATAATAAAATTCCTCAATTTTTTAGGTTCAATATAACGGTGGCTTAGTATTCGCAAAGGCAAAATGAATCTTTCGCAGCCCTTCCCCGTTTTCAAACAAAGCAGACAAACTCACAAAACGGTTCTTATATGCACAATTTTCTTATCAAAATTTTATCGCGCTTGGTACGTTTTAAGGACAGGATTGAAGTGAAAACACCCAACCAACATGTGATAAGACAAGCACAATAATCAAACAAATTCGTGCATGTGTGCAATAAAGGAAACATGAGTCAAACATGTAGGAAGAAACACTAAATTACATCTTAATGACTCCAAACATTATAAAGCACAATGATGAATTGACCTATTGTCTCAAAACACTATCAAATAGTCACATGAAAAATGGAATGATGTTGTGAGTTGGTCATCCTAAGTGTTTATCCATAAAAAGTGCAAACAAAATAAAAACAAAAATCTTTTTATATTTTTTAAAATTTTTCAAAACAAAAAAATATATATACAAAAAGTACATGTCAACACACTAGCAAATATATATCAGGAAATCACAATTAGTGTATGACAAACATGCGAACACAATCATCTATATGATATGGCAAGAGAAGAATCATGTGCAAGTAAACGAGAATCAACTATTCTAAAATCTAGCATATCCAAAAGTGATTTCCTAACCCAAATAGATGTGAAAAGTCATGTAGGGGATTTGGGAACCACGGGAACACTATACATAAACTCCCTAGGATATTTTCCAAGATCAAAACAAAAACGCCTAAGGAGACATTTCCTACCACAATATGAACATGTGTAAACGGGTGGAAGGACACCTATGGGTTGACCTTTTCTAATATACTTGGAATTAGTTGACCCTCTAAAATAAATAATGGTTTTGGCTTTAGCATTAGAAGCGTGAGAACACGATGAGCCATTACCATCACTATCAAACCTACTTGAGTTTGTCAAATAATTTTTTAATTTCAAAATTTTTGACTAAAGCAAAGAATTAGACTCTTCCAAATTAAGGGACGCCTTTTTCAAGTTTTCAATAATTCCAAAAAGCGTATCTCTCTCTCCCTTAATTAAAGCAAACTTTTCCCTAAGATTCTCTTCACCTGCCACAAACTCATTGACTAAAATATTTTTATCATCTTTGGCACAAACACAAACCATCGAATTATTAAGGTCCTCCAATTCCTTTTCTAAAAATAAGACCTTCTCATCACTCTCCTTCTTGGATAATTTTAGAGCAACAAAATCTTGGTCCAAGGAAACAAATTTTTCACGATAAAATCTCTTTGATTTTGAACCGTTTGCAAAAGATCCATTGCGGATTTAAAACGAGAATTTTCTTTTTTCAAAACTTTAATTTTATTTGCAAAGATTCAAATTCAAAAGTTTTAAATTTTCAGCATGGGCGTGAATTTTTTCAAAAATAGGCTCCTCATTAAACGGGCGTACCATTGAAAAAATTGCGATTTTTCGCAAAACTGATTTTTTCAAAAAAAATCAATATCACACGATTTTGCGAAAAATAGGAATACGCGATAAATTAGCGTAACCCGCTCTGATACCAATTTGACGACGTGAGAAGTCAAATTGTATCAAAAAATAAATCCTTGAAAAAAAACAGGATCACGCGATAAATTAGCGTAACTTGCTCTGATTCCAATTTGTAAAAAACGTGACTATATGATAATTGATTTAAATTATTTCGCAACTTTCTAATTTGACACACTTATTTAATTAGAGTCTATTTTTAAACCAAATTAATCTAGCCCCTAAACATGCATCTAAAGTGCGTGTGTCAACCCATAAATAAATAAAGCATGTGACACAAATATTCAGGAAAAATCCCCGAAGGACAAAACCTTTTATTTCACTATAATTTTGTAAGAAAACGGCTTACACGGATTACAATGAAATAGGGTGACATACGAAATACCCGCAGGTGTGGGTTCCGATGTCTCGGCTGGAACTTTCCCTTTTCAGGGAGAGCAGCAATGAAGAAGAAAAACGGCTTCTCCACAAGAGTGAACTTTATAAGGTCTCCCTCCACAATAGCACGCAGCGGTCGGTTGTAGAGCGCACCCCACAAAGTATGAACAAATAACAAAATATGTTCTTGAGTTTCACAAAACAACTCACATAAAAGTAATTGAAATTTGTTGTGAATTGTAAACAAAACAAAAATTATTTAAACCCTTAAATGGGAGAAGAAACCATTCTGCCAAATAAATGTTATCGAGAGTTAGGGCAGATAAACCAAACAAAAGTTTCTAAGGGTTTTAAAACTCTTCTCTACATCAAAATCAAGGCCTGACATTCCGTTTATAACAAGATTGAGTCGGTCAAAGAGATAGCAGCGAGGCAGCCAAAAAGTGATCTCGTTCGAACGACATAGCTATCTCGTTCAAACGAGATGTCTATGTCGTTTGAACGACATAAGAAGGTCGTTCGAACGAGATTCCACGCGTGCCCCTAGAAAATTTCAATACGAACGCGTGGCCGCCAGTTTCGTATTTTTTTTATTTTTTATGAATTAATTATGATTTTTCTACGGAAAGGTGTCCGGGAACAAAATCTTTAGAAAAATATTTGATAAAAATATCCCAACACTTTAATATGTAATGTAAATGAAACTTTAAACATTATCTTACCAAATTTCATATTGTTGGGCTTGAATGTAGAAGACCACTTGTAATTCGAATTCGTCTTTTGCAGATGAAAACTTCTTCAATTCTTCGACGACTTGTAACGGTATACGACATAATTAATTGTGGTGGACTAATTAAAAATATGTCCTTATAGAAACAAAAAAACAATCTATTTGTCGAGTTAAACAAGAATTTGTATATTATATGTTAAAACTGCATATTATAGTATTACCTAAAGTTATCATCACAACACGGCGACGACATTTGTCGCGCCCACACGATGACATGTGTACACTTCATTAAGCCGTTTATTAATTTTGTATTAACTAAATTAATGTAGGCACATATGTATTTGATCAATATATGCATTTAGTTGGTTAATGTATTAGGAAGTTCATGTATAGAATCTAAATGAGGTATGTTTACATTAAATGTAATATATATATATATATATATATATATATATATATATATATATATATATATATTTGGGTAGATACATTTTAGAGATTCTATAAATACCCACGTAATGTTGGCATTTGAAGTGAAGTCATAAAAAGTTAAAAATATTATGTGAGTAGTAAAGAAAAATTTTGTCATCATATTGAGTGTTATCTCTCAAATATTGAGTGTGTTAGTATATTTAATTCTCTCTCAAATATTTTTTTTATTTTTGGCAGTCATGTATTGTAATACTCCGTATTTTTATGGCTTTTAAAATTGGGGATTTATTAAATTTAATTTGAGGTATTAATTTAATATTAATCCGAAAATTATTTTTTATATTTACTAGCATGATGTGAGTTAGTGATTATTGGAAATTTGTTGAATATTACTAGATGAGTAAAGTAATATATGAGATTGATTTTATTAAAATTGTCACGAATGAATAAAATGGCAATTATGAAAATTTAATTCGGGACACGCATGTGTCGTGTCAGGACTAAATTATTATTATTAAAGTGAATAAACTATAAGTCGTCCGTATAGTCGTTTTGAGTGCGCCAAAGTGTCCGGAAGGGTCGAGATAGTTAGAAAAGTGTACCCGGTGGTTTAGTTTGGGTTTCGGGGCGTTTTTAGGCCTAATTGACATCCCAGAAGAGTATTTTAGACATTTTGTATTTTTGGGTAATTAAACCCACGAATTTTCTTAGAATTTATTAGCCATTTAGAGTTGTCTCTTGGGTTTAACAAACACAAAACCTAAGCCATCCGTTAGAGAAGAAGGTGAAGTGCTAGAGAAGAAGGAGAAGAGATTAGAGAAGAAGGTGAAGAGTTTTCCAAGCAATCTAAGGCCTAGAACTCACCCGATTTCATCGCCATCACCACCAAAATGTAGATCGCATGATGAGGAATGCAACCATATATTTCTCATCAACAAATCAGACCCTTGAATCCCAGGCAAGTATCTATCTTGCTGATTTCCAAGTTAATATACCTTCCATGTTAGTCTAGGAATGAAAATCATATGTTTTAATGGAAGAATTATATATTTTGGAAGAGAATTTATATGTGTTGTAAGGAGAACCCATGTAGTCTAAAATCTTGATCATATGTAGAGGATTACCCATGAATTTATTATGATATTTGGGAAGAAAATCTTGATTAAAATAGAGGGTGGTGATTATTCATGCAAAATTTGGTTTTATAAAGATATTTGAGATTAAACCCCTTTTTGATTAATTCGTTGAGGATTTATTGATGTCGTTACGTTAGAACTTGTTTATGTACATTGCTTATACACTTGGATTACTTTGATGGGAGTTTGGGATGAAATTATAGAGGTTTGGAGGGGTTAAAATGGTTGAACCCGTAGGTTGAATATTGCAGAAAATTGGGCAAGAACTTCTTGATCGATCGATCAACCCCCTTTCCTCGATCGATCGATCCCTCCTGGAAAACTGCATAATTTTCCCCTTTTTTGTTTAGTTCGGTTAAAATGCGTAGGAACCCTTAATCATCATTGATAGAGTATAATGGGTTATGAAGATGACCAATAGGGTCTAAGTAGACTCCGTTGAGTGAAATTAATATGAGATGAAATTGTGGGTTAACGGGGAGTTATTTATACATTGGGAATTGTGTGTATGTGTACTAGAAGATTGAGACTCGTGAAAGATTTAGACTAGAAGGTAAAGTGAGGGTATACCTACTGATAATTATACTTAGTGAGAGAAAATACTTCGAGAGATGAGAAGTAAGAATGAAGTAAATAATAAATGAGAATAAAAGAGACGAATCCGTTATGCGAGATAATTGAGTAAAATTTGTGCTAGGCACGAATGACAATAATTATGGGTCGTGGATGAACCTAATTTGGAAAATGCGAATATCTATATATATATATGACTGTGTGACTGCGCATATATTATGTATCTGTGTAAAAATCATACCCGGACTACTTGCTATCATGGAGATTTTCGCGCTGGGACAGTCTTATCTTGATTGGACCTTTATGGGGGGATATTGACTTGTACCCTAGAACATAATATTCCTTGGTACAAGCTATTTGATTGATAGTCATACGGTCCTAAGAGACGTGAGGGTATGTGATGACCTCGTAGTGACTTGGAACTATGCTTCGCCTCCATTTTTGTGTGTATTGTATTAATACAGTTCGAGAGTGATTTCGAACTAGTATTTCCCTTAGTACAAGTGATACAGGGACTTGATAGCAGACTATGCCAGCACCATAGATTTATGTGGGGTGCAGATAGTATATATATATATAAGTGATTGATATATATGAGTGATTGATATATATGTACTTATTTATGGAAACATTCTACTTTGTGTATAAGTAGTTAGGTAATGAATAAATGCTTCAGTTTATAACAAGTGTTCATGAATTTTCGTAACGGTAATGAGTGGTTATAAGTAACGTAAGAATATGGAAGAGAATGATTTTCTAAAACTAAATATTATGGCCTTAGTAATTCTCGGGATAAAACTTTATGGAATTTAAGTTAGATAGACTTATGAGATTAATAGAACGGTAGGAGTGCACACTAGATGAGTCGCTTACTAACATGGTTGTGATATTAGCCGGTAAGCATTTTAAATACTTGCTAAACTATTTTTAAAACTGTTTTACACTCGGGCTCTGACCCGTTTTCTGTCATTTCTTTCTCTATTGTATATATATGTATGTATTACAGGTGCCCAGCCACAGGGGCGTCATGCTTAGGTTCTTTGGATTGGACGTGTTGCAGCTTATGTGTGAGTTGCAGGCCCTTGCTTTAGATGACTTCGTCATTGAATCAGTTCCTACTTTAGATCTTCATAGTTAGGGCATGTGTCGCCCGATTTCCTATACCGTTTAGATCTTGTCAAAAATTTATGTTCATTTATATTTTCGGTATTCAATGCTCCTTGGGAGTTAACTATTGGCAGGATGATTTCATTTAGGGTTGTTATACTTGGTTTGGATTATATAGATGGTTTAATTCTTGTGTGTTAATTGTCATCCTTAGTATATATGTGATTCTTAACTGTTGGGTATAAAAAATGGTTTTTTTATATTGGTACTTAAGAAAGGAAAAATGAGACTTTAAATTTTTTTGACACTTAGCTTAATTATTTAGGGTATTTATATTGGTAATAATTATTTTACGACAGTGATGCTGAGAATGAACCGACCGTTCACCTTTATGTTAATTTAATAAAGGACTGATCACCCAGTATTTAATTAGGCGGGGTGTTACAGGTGGTATCAGCGCATGAGGTTCTAGTGTCCTTTAGGGTCTGTATGGCTTACTATGCTTTCAGCTGAGCATTACTTTGCTTGATATAGAGCCCTATGTTTAGGATTGTTGATTTCTTTGGTAAGATTCCGTTCTCCTGCTATAACGTATATATTAGTGAATCTTATTTGCGTTCGGACGTGTTCGTACAAGAAGTATGGCAGATGAGGGCCATTGGACGGATAGCGGAGGTCGTACTTAGGAGGTTATGAAGTATGTTAGAGGATGATGACTATAGTCGAGGGCACCCCTATTATGGCACGAGAGGCCATGACTATAAAGACGGTTAGGACGCAGCCTACAAATTTCAAGTGCTGCTATAGTCGAAGGTGATGCCAAATTAGACTCACCCAACGTAGTACGCTTGGGAGAGGGTCAAATGGAAAATTGAGGAGAGTCATCAGTAGAAGTTCTAGAAATGCGGGTATTGGGTGTGTTACCCAACGAAGGCAATATATTCAAAAGCTTGGACATATAGTGGAGGGTGGTTAACTGAAACTGAAAATTTGGGGTAAAATTTTTCTTGACTCATCGGAGCAAAGTTATAATAGTGGGAGTCAACAACCACCGCCCACGAATGAGGGTACGTTTTCTATCTATGGAGTTATGGGGCGCATAATGATTGTCATTAGGACCTCACATTCATTTGTAGCTATTAGAATCGCGTGGACCATAGGGTTACTAGACTTGGCCATTGGCACTATTATTTATGTAGACTCACCGATGGGTAGTGGGACGCATTTTATTTTCTTGTGTATATCAAAACGTGAGTTTAATTTGTTATAGACATATCCGAGTAGGATGTGATTATCGGCATGGATTGACTTGTTGTATATGAGACCAAGATTGATCGTTATAGCCATCGTATTGTCTTTGATACGAGAGTGAATAAGTAGACTTTTATAAATAGATAAAACTTTTTGGGATGTTATATACTATAGACTAAGGACCTAAGGAGTTTTGATGACCAACTATTTTAGGTAGTAGTGTATCGGGGGGTTCCTTGTTTGGATTTCGCTCTGTGAGACACCCCACGCATGAAACTAAAGAACGTTGGGAGTCGACGTAAGTTAGGCCTTTAGAATATGAGTTTATAACCTTTGCCATTATATGTATATATTTATATTAATCAGAGAGTTATGAGTTGTAGCATGATTTGAGGCAAATGAAATCGCAAAATGAGAATGTGGAAATCATAGAAATACGAATTATAGACTAGGTAGTCAGTTAATTAAGGGTAACCTTACAGAGGAATCACATTCATTTAGACCTTATGATGGAAAGTACGCACATTGAGTGTATGGGCATCCTGGATAGTTTGATTGTAGTATTTTCCATATTTGTGTCACAGTAAGTATTCTTGAGGTTAATGAAAGTAGAAGTTGTGACTTCCAGATTTAGTTGTTTGATGACTTAGGATCGTTACTCCCCATAATTTTTCCATGAGGATGGTATAGTACGGATTGGGTATAGTTTAACGCAAGATAATTTAAATTAAATAGTAAGGCTTGGAGAATAACATTAGTGGGGGTATTCGGTAATGTACTGTATGGGTGGTACGACGAAAATTACATGAGATGTGAGATTAATACCCGGAGTTGTCCTTACCAGTTACGCTTTATTTTTTTGAATTTCGGGACGAAATTCCGTTATTAGGGGGGAAGTATGTAATACCCCGTATTTTTATGGCTTTTAAAATTGGGGAATTATTAAATTTAATTTGAGGTATTAATTTAATATTAATCCGGAAATTATTTTTTATATTTACTAGCATGATGTGAGTTAGTAATTATTGGAAATTTGTTGAATATTACTAGATAAGTAAAGTAATATATGAGATTGATTTTATTAAAATTGTCACGAGTGAATAAAATGGCAATTATGGAAATTTAATTCGGGATACGCGTGAATCATGTCAGGACTAAATTATTATTATTAAAGTAAATAAATTATAAGTCATCCGTATAGTCATTTTGAGTGCGCCAGAGTGTCCGGAAGGGTCGAGATAGTCAGAAAAGTGTACCCGGGGGTTTAGTTTGGGTCTCGGAGAGTTTTTAGGCCTAATTGACATCCCAGGAGGGTATTTTAGACATTTTGTATTTTTGGGTAATTAAACCCACGAATTTTCTTAGTATTTATTAGCCATTTAGAGTTGTCTCTTGGGGTTAACAAATACAAAACCTAAGCCAGCCATTAGAGAAGAAGGTGAAGTGATTAGAGAAGAAGGTGAAGAGTTTTCCAAGCAATCCAAGGCCTAGAACTCATCCGATTTCATTGCCACCACCACCAAAACATAGATCGCACGACGAGGAACACAACCATATATTTCTCATCAACAAATCAGACCCTTGAATCCCAGGCAAGTATCTATCTTGCTTATTTCCAAGTTAATATACCTTCCATGTTAGTCTAAGAATGAAAATCATATGTTTTAATGGAAGAATTATATATTTTGGAAGAGAATTTATATGTGTTGTAAGGAGAACCCATGTAGTCTAAAATCTTGATCATATGTAGAGGATTACCCATGAATTTATTATGATATTTGGGAAGAAAATCTTGATTAAAATAGAGGGTGGTGATTATTCATGCAAAATTTAGTTTTATAAAGAGATTTGAGATTAAACCCCTTTTTGATTGATTCGTTGAAGATTTATTGATGTCGTTACGTTAGAACTTGTTTATGTACATTGTTTATACACTTGGATTACTTTGATGGGAGTTTGGGATGAAATTATAGAGGTTTGGAGGGGTCAAAATGGTTGAACCCATAGGTTGAATATTGGAGAAAATTGGGCAAGAACTTCTTGATCGATCGATCGACCCCCTTTCCTCGATAGATCGACCCCTCCTGGAAAACTGCATATTTTTCCCCTTTTTTGTTTAGTCTGGTTAAAATGCGTGGGAACCCTTAATCATCATTGATAGAGTATAATGGGTTATGAAGAGGACCAATAGGGTCTAAGTAGACTCCGTTGAGTGAAATTAATATGAGATGAAATTGTGGGTTAACGGGGAGTTATTTATACATTGGGAATTGTGTGTATGTGTACTAGAAGATTGAGACTCGTGAAAGATTTAGACTAGAAGGTAAAGTGATGGTATACCTACTGATAATTTTACTTAGTGAGAGAGAATACTTCGAGAGATGAGAAGTAAGAATGAAGTAAATAATAAATGATAGTAAAAGAGACGAATCTGTTATGCGAGATAATTAAGTAAAATTTGTGCTAAGCACAGATGACAATAATTATGGGTCGTGGGTGAACCTAATTTGGAAAATGCGAATATCTATATATATGATTGTGTGACTGTGCATATATTATGTATCTGTGTAAAAATCATACTCGGGCTACTTGCTATCACGAAGGTTTTCACGCTGGGACAGTCTTATCTCGATTGGATCTTTATGGGGGATATGGACTTGTACCCTAGAACATAGTATTCCTTGGTACAGGCTGTTTGATTGATAGTATAACGGTCCTAAGAGACGTGAGGGTATGTGCTGACCTCTTAGTGACTTGGAACTATGCTTCGCCTCCATTTTTGTGTGTATTGTGTTAATACAGTTCGAGAGTGAGAACTAGTATTTCCCTTAGTACAAGTGATATAGGGACTTGATAGCAGAGTATGCCAGCACCACAGATTTACGTGGGGTGCAGATAGTATATATATATATATATATATTGTATGAGTGATTGATATATATGTACTTATATATGGAAACTTTCTACTGTGTGTATAAGTAGTTAGGTAATGAATAAATGCTTCAGCTTTATAACAAGTGTTCATGAATTTTCGTAATGGTAATGAGTGGTTATAAGTAACATAAGAATATGAAAACTAAATATTATGGCCTTAGTACTTCTCGGGATAAAATTTTATGGGAAATAAGTTAGATAGACTTATGATATTAATAGAATGGTAGGAGTGCACACTGGATGAGAGGTGATGATTCTCAAGAGAGTGTCGCCTACTAACATGGTTGTGATATTAGCCGGTAAGCATTTTAAATACTTGATAAACTATTTTTAAAATTGTTTTACACTCGGGCTCTGACCCGTTTTCTGTCATTTCTTTCTCTATTGTATATATATGTATGTATTACAGGTGCCCAGCCACAGGGGCGTCATGCTTAGGTTCTTTGGATTGGACATGCTGCAGCTTATGTGGGAGTTGCAGGCCCTTGCTTTAGACGACTTCGTCATTGAATCAGTTCCTACTTTAGATCTTCATAGTTAGGGCATGTGTCACTCGATTTCCTATACCGTTTAGATCTTGTCAAAAATTTATGTTCATTTATATTCTCGGTATTCAATGCTCCTTGGGAGTTAACTATTGTCAGGATGATTTCATTTAGGGTTGTTATACTTGGTTTGGATTATATAGATGGTTTAATTCCTGTGTGTTAATTGTCATCCTTAGTATTTATGTGATTCTTAACTGTTAGGTATAAAAAATAGTTTTTTTATATTGGTACTTAAGAAAGGAAAAATGAGACTTTAAATTGTTTTGACACTTAGCTTAATTATTTAGGGTGTTTATATTGGTAATAATTATTTTACGACAGTGATGCTGAGAATGAACTAACCGTTCACCTTGATGTTAATTTAATAAAGGACTGATCACCCGATATTTAATTAGGCGGGGTGTTACATGTATTTGGATGAAGGGGTTTACGGATGTATTCTCAAATTGAATGAATACTTTAACTATTTGAATGATGACTCTAATGAAAATTCTTTTCCCATCTGAATTTTGGGGTGTGATGGTTTAAATGTTTTAGTAAGTTTCTTAATTTGTATGTTTGTTTCACGCATTAGTAGTGCACGATATTTACACTTATAATTTCTCAGCTATAGATATTAATATGTTGTGCTTATTAGGTTTGTTAAAGTATGTTTTGTATAAATTTATAACGTGGCATATATTATATAAAATGTTTAATGCTACATATTAAGATTTTGTAATCTATTTGATGAATTCATCTCAAATGTTTTAGGGTTATTTTACGTTATTTTCTATGAAATTTTAAACGTAGCAGTCTCTTTCATAACAGTTTTTATATATTGATTTAATATTAATTTTTATTTATTTAAAACAATATTAATATATTTAGGTACATTATCCACCATCAAAATATCGTTCTACTATGTTAAATATGTTTTCAACATGCCTTAATTATATTCTCTATCATAATATGAGTCTAAAAAAAATATTAGTGTCACGGAGGAGAATTTTGGGTCATTTTGAGGAATTCTTAAGAATAACTGAGTTGCATGTTGCTTGGCATTGTGTGGTAACGATTGGGAATGGTTCCAGGGAAAGGGCGTGCAGGATCATATGTTGGGTGTCTTTTTGGAGTTTAGGCAGGTTGACTCGGTTAAGTTCGGGGGACTTGTCACTAGTCTTGGACTTGACTATAAATATGGGACTTGGCTATCCCTGCACAAACTGGTCGAGAGTTGGAGTCATTCTCCTGATGAGGCCAAGGCAGGTCGAAATCAGTCAATATGTATACTTTGAAGGCGGTTCGTATTAAACTGATCCCTGTGATTGAGTGTCATATATATATATATATATATATACAAAAAGTCTCCTGTAAGGAATCCTTATGGTGCAGAAGTACATACCATTTTTTAAATAGTAAAAAAATGAATTTTTTGATAAAACTTTATGGATATGATTTTCACGGTTAAAAGATTCTCTCTAATTTTTTTTTCATTAAAAAAACCGTTGAGATGAGGTGATATGTAAAAAAATGGTATAAATATTCATTTTCAACCGTTAAAATATTGGGTCGGCGCCAGCCACTTTATCAATTGAATTTTTTAATGAAACTTTATGGATATGATCTTCTCACTGTCGAGATCATATCCATGAAGTTTCATTAAAAAATTCGATCAAAAAGTGGGTGAGATGACCGCCAACATGGTTAAACACATGTGGAGATAAATAGACCATGAATAGATCTCTATATTCTTAGACCATCTCCACCTTGTTGTATTATTTTAGTGGGCCAAAATACTACAACAGTAAAATATAGCATCAATTTTGGTTGGTGCTCCAGACATGTATGGTGGTTGTTCCGACAAAAACTTGATTGTCATGCGAAGGTCCTTCCCATGACAGTCCAGTTGTTGCTGGAACCACAAGTAAATTCCAATGAGAATATTTGTCTCCCACAACGGTATTTTTGTACAAATTATTTATACTCTCTATTTTTAATAATTTTCACCAACAAATTCAATCTCAAGCTCATCCTTCCTAATTCCAAATTTCCTCTCAATCTCATTCTATCTCGATATGATGAAATTCGATTCCCAAACCCAAGAAACTCAAAATGCCAAAGGGTGTGGGTAGCCATCGGGAAAAAAAATCTCCAAAGATGAAAATGGGTTAATTTGCCCATGTTGGGTGAATACTTCGAAGGATTCAATCTACACACAAATCATAGGAAACAAGGAATGGGAAAAAAAATTACGAAGAAATTTCACAGCAAGATCCAATGATATAGGTTCGATTCATGTCTTCAAACACAACTAAGCGGGCAATATTGATAGGGCCATGAGTAATTTTACGGTGACGTTGGGAGGGTCAGTAGGAATTAAGTAGTGACTACATCAACCATGGCATGATTTCTCTCAACCAGCACGACGTACAAAGTGAAAACAAAAGAACCTTTTAGGCTCATAAAATGCGACCTTATTTTGAAGGATACTTCAAAAGGAACAAAGAGCTCCTAATAATATGCAAGTCAAACAAGAGGCTAGGACTTAATCAACATCGAATGTTGCACCCACAGAGAAGGTTTTCATGTGCCTTTTATGACTGGCATGTCTTTGAACAACGATGCCCTTCCCATTTTTAACCCAACCAAGGGTTAAGATATCAATTAGAAGAAATGTAATGAAAGAGAAAAGGAAAACGAGTAGCAACTCTTCAAGCATCAGCATGGAGTCCATGCCAAAAATGAAAAATTACCGGGGTTAGAGGAAGCCATGGCAAAAAAAAGTGCAAAAAAAAGACAAAATAGTGAACAGTAACTTCAACATGGACAACCGTTCACGCATGTATTGAGAGCTCAAAAGATGGTCCATTTTTTAGAAGTGAGGTAAAGTTGGAAGGCAAGAATGCGAGTCGGGAGTAACAAAGCCATTACAATAATGATGCTGATTTGATTTATTGTATGACAGTATTTTTAAGTTAGTTTTTCATTAAATGTATTAGTTAAGTTGAATTTCATTTTTAATTTACTGTGTTCCTCATCAACTTTTTATTGGCTTTTATATAATTTGGTAAAATGTTTGATTACATATTGGAAAGGCATTTTGCCGAAACAATAATCGACAGACAATATAGAAACTTGGCCGAGGAAGCCAAATGTGGCAAAAGTTGTGCTAATATCGTCCAACCTTTTCCCCAAAAAAAAATGTCATTACGCTATAATGCGTTCTCTGGAGCACCAATTTAACAAAAACGGTTATGCAAATTATAATTTACATATTTTGCACCATGGAAATGGCTGAGAGCACTGTTCTAAAAAACCCGCCTAGGCTTAAGGCTTGGAAGAAACGCCTCGCCTTACGCTTTTCACGTCTTATTCTTGGTAAAATCCTTGAGGCGCATTTTTTTCTAAAAATAACAATGTTTTAGTGAAACGATGTCGCCTTTTAAAGAATTTGTTTACAAACCGGACCATTATCTCATCCAAAATAATCAAATAGTATTTTAATTTGCATATATTCAGACATATTTTTATGATATGTGCAATTTTTGTATTTTAATAGCCTTGTTATGGTTAAAAAATATAAAATTATCTAAAGAATGCCTAAACGCCTTTTCACGCCTTTTTACGCCTAGGCCCGCCTAGGCTTCTAAGGCTTAAGGCTTGGCCTCCACGCCTCAATCACGCCCCGCGTTTTTTAGAACCTTGGCTAAGAGTAATTGGGATTTACATATTTTACACAATGACCTGGAGATGGTTAATTGGACTGGTGAGAAAAACCAGGGTAAATAACATATGCCTTCTTATTAGACACAATGACTCTATACACGAACATTCGTTTTGTTTTAAATACTACACGCTTTCCTTTAGCTTCAGAATCATTGCTACAGAAATTTCAAGTGTTACAAAAGAGAAGTGGAAAAACATTTAATATATAAGAGTAAAGGTATTCATAATGAATAATGATTAGCACCCCGGGTGGTAGTACCGGTACTGCTTTATTTGCTTGTACTATGGTGTGATTTGCTTGTTTTATTTTGTGGGTCCCGCCAGGGTACAAGCCATTTAAAGCGCATTTGGTACTAACCCGGTACTACCATCCGGTAAGAGTATCATTACTCTTTCATAATTATGGCTTACAAGAGGAGAGACATGTGCAATAAATTCTGCATGATGACTCCAAAATTCAGTCCCTGCTTTGACTTTTCTCTAATTTGTAACTTCAAATAAATTTCTATAACAGAACAAATCTAGGCATCAATGTAGTAGGTAGTTGTCCAATATCCAAATACAGATGCAGACCCTGAAACTATTAAATGGGAGCTTAAAGCCTCGTACCCTGCTATAGTAGAAATGATGAATGCCAGTGACAAACACATACAATTAGAGACCCTCGAAGTATCTCATATGATCTTCAAATGTCTCCCCATGACGGATTTTGGTCACTGATCCTTCTTCTTCAACCTAATCAATTGATTTGATTCTCAGCACATAATTTAGCAAAATATCATTCAAAAGCTTAATAAAGAAAATTGTTACTAAATAGCATGTGATAAAATGTAAATCATAAAGCAACATATGATTTACGAGTAATGCTACGAGTACCAAATATATTCCCCAAATTATCCACAAAATGACGTGACATAGCAATAAAGTGTTGTTTCCCATCAGTCATAATGATACACTGTACAACATTTATTGCAATGCCACATCATTTGGGGATATTTTTGGGACTCATCATTAGGCATAACCCCCATATTTTTTAACATTGTCCTTCAACACTTTCATTATCATTAGCCTTAAACCCTGAACTTTTTTTGGAACAGAAATTCCCTTAGGCTTCCCCTTCTTCCTCACTTTTCTGTCTTGTCACCAGAAACCTAAACCTAATCTAATGTTTTTATTTGGCTGAATATAAAGATGAAACATTTCTATATGCAAGTTCAGGTTTCTTTTTCATTTTATATTGATTCTAATGAGAAAAAATAGCATTATGGTTGGGTATTGAGGAGGATGGAGCAGTGGAGAAGACGGGACGGGGGCAGGCCATTTTTTCTCAACAAATGTTTTGGGGTTTTGGAAGCCTTATTCTATTGTTCATAGCATGATTAATCTTCTTCTACGAATAAATCGGAGATCATTGGGCATCACCCTCCTAGTAGAACTGAACAATAAATTAATGATATTTCTCGGGTGACAAATTTGATTTAACATGGTAATGTGCCTACAATACAGTCGTCAGTCGAACTTTGTTTGTTATGAATACCTCACACACAAACCAATTACGTAAGGGCTAATGTCAAAACGATCCATGCATACATGTTTTTACCATAAATGTCTCCCCCCAAAAAAAAGATTTCCCAAATCGATCCACAACTTATATCTATTTGTACAAAATTCTTCTCCACAAGTGGGCCTTGCTAGAGGCACTTGAAGAAGAATGAAGAAAAATGTAAAAGATTTTCCAAATCAAAACTATGGTTGGAGTAGATCGTTTTGTAATTTCTAATTAATTAAAGTTCTGTCAAACGAACCAATTAATTAAAGATGTGTGAGTACATCCGAGGTGCTGGTTGCTAGGAGTGGCGAAAGAGTTGGACTCGGATAGGTGGTGCCAATAACCGCACTTTTACGGTTCATTTGGTCAATTCGTAATCAGAAATATCACGAACAGAAGGAGTTTAGGGCAGCACAGTGTAGGACCAGGCAAAACGAATGTTGTTAGAATACAGAGAAGGTAATATAGTTAATTGCACGAGTTTGAATACTTTACCACCAAAGGTGGGCTGCTACAAAATTAACTTCTGCGGAGCAGACTGCTCCGCAGAAGTTAATTTTGTAGCAGCCCACCTTTGGTGGTAAAGTATTCAAACTCGTGCAATTAACTATATTACCTTCTCTGTATTCTAACTGCTCCGAGCAGTTAGTGTATCAGAGCAATATTTCAGTTGGGGACTTGGGGTGGTGATTCAACGCTGGAATGGCAAATGAATACTTCACGCTGGAATGGCAAAGAAGCTGAGATTGCCATTCGACAACCTTCGCGTGGATGCAATAGCAGCGAGAGAAGCTTCACTTTTCGTGTCAGAATGTAGATTTCATGATGTGATATTCAAAGGAGGCAATAGTCAAATCATGGAGGCGCTCAACAATCATGAAGATTATTCCTCGATGGGAGTGATAATTAAGGAAGCGAAAACGGTATGTCAGAATTTCAGAAACGTTTGGTTTAATATTGCAAAAGAGAGGGTAATGCCCATGCTCATGTTGTGGTTCAATGTGCCAAATCCATAATGGATTACCAAGTTTGGTTTGAGGATACCCCCTCTTGGTTGGTGCCCTCTCTTCAACATGAAGTAATCGAAATTTAGTTTGAATGATATTGGTTTTCTTCAAAAAAAAAAAATACTCATAAATTTATACTATCAAGGAACAAAAATAAAATAATTCAAACTCAAAAGAGTAAAATCAACAAACTGTCAAATCACTTGACTATAGTAAAATTTATAGTAAAATTAATTGTTAAAAGGTAAAAAAGAACAGATGTAACGTGTTTTGTGCCACAAAGTTGCCAATTTAACTACCGGTCCACTTTAATTTGAAAATCAACTTTACATGATTCAAAGTATCTCCCAGGTCAACTCGGTATAGTCCGAGTTGACTTGGTATCATAGGTCACCGTTCCAATAATGTGACACAAATCAAGTAATCAGCGACTCCGAATCGAACCGGTATGCGTCGACGATATTATGGTCAAGTCAGGACAAAACATTGCTGACTCAGTCAAATTAACTGAGTCAAGGCGAGCTCAAACTAAAAGAAAACTGTGTAGACGTAGAGGTAAACACCTGCTTGTTAGCCTTTTAAATCAGTCCATCTCAAATATTGACACCTCGGACTCAATTTGGAAACCTCCAACCAATTCCTACACGATTTCTCCTTCTTTATGAATATTATGGTGAATATTTTCGAGGACGACAGTAAAAGCTCACCGACATTTGGCAGACCGGCATGGGTTTCCGTTTTAAGGAAAAACTGGTTAGGGTTTGTTTTACATTTTTAAGTTTGTGTCCATTTAGTTATATATATATATATGTGTGTGTGTGTTTGTGTGTAACTAAATGGAAACAATATTTACTAAACTGAACAAACTAAGTAACAAATGTAACTTTTTTTTTAAAAGTAAAAAGTAACATTTATTACTTAGTTTGTTCAGTTTGTAAATATTGTTTCCATTTAGTCACACACACACACACACACACACACATATATATATATATATATATATTACTTGTACTTAAAAAAAAAAGTAACAGTCATTATTTGGTTATATATATTTTGTTATAATTACCACTATGGCACTATACCCTTATTAACATTTAATTTGTCTTTAATATTTATATTGAAAGACTTTCCTTTAGATTACAATATGTTACTGTAGGAGGGTTGGTGGTGGTTAGCTGGGATTTGGGAGTTTGTCCCTCAAGGACCGAGGTGTAACCCGTTTAGGAGAAGAGGCACAATGGAGAGATGAGAGATAGAGAAGATAAATATATACACTGGACACATATTTTTTAGGTGGTTCGGCAAAGCCTACGTCCACGGTGGGGTTTCGATGTTCTCATTCGTGTTGTTGTAGTGAGCCAAAATGATGTTACAAGTGGTGGGGGGGAGGTGAACACTCTTCACCATTCGGGGTGGGGGTGATACAGAAGATGATGTTTTCTCTACAAGTGTTTCTAGCCCTTTCTCTCTCTAGCTGATATAAGGAGTCTCACCCCTTTCTCTTGTTGTCTTAGCTCTCTCACCTTTGTTGTAGTTTGGGCTCCTTTATATAGTCTTGGGTGGTAGGTGACAACTGTACCCCACTTGTACAAGTATACCCCATTTTTATGGACTATTACAAATGTATCCCACTTTTATGGACTATTACAAACGCCACATATAAAATAAAAATTACTGAAGACTATGTTTTGTGGGAGTATTGGATAGTGTTAAAACTTGATTCTTGGCCTTGTCAACGAGGGGTGCCGGAAAATTATATTCACTATGGGATTGGAATGTTTGGGAGCAAAGGAACGGAGGAGTCCCTTTAAAATCATTTAATAAGAGATTCCCTGCCTCTTAACTTGTATATAAAATTGTCTAATCATCGAACAACCCCATCTAGCTCCATCTGAATGTGATGGTAATAGGAATTCTCTTTTAGTGTAGTCCTTCAAACCCAAGATAACGCGTAGATGATAGCCATCTAAATTTTTCCACACCCCTACTTGCTATTTGCTAATACAAGGCTACCTCCAAAAAGGCAATGTTCCTTTTCTTTAAAATAAATCGTAGGTCGTAAGTAGAGATGGCAAATGGACTTGTGTTGTTTGTTGAAGAGGTCAGAGTGTTTACGTAGTCTTTAGGTTCATTTCTTTCAAAGAATAAAAAACAAAATGAAAAATAGAGGCAACGAAGTTAGAATTACAAACCCAGTATTCCGGTGGACGCATCTTAAGATTGTAAGTTGATGCCATGCTCATGCAGTAAGCACCTGCATCATGAACTACCAGCCCAGCCCCCTGAATAATAAAACTCATCAGTGACGCATGAAGTGGAGTAGTAATATTGCTCCAACCATTCCACCACACCCAAAAACAAAAATAGCCATTACCGCATCAGGAGTAGCAAGTTCCCTATCCTTCCCTAAGAAATCTGCCGACTCGCAAACTGGGCCCACCACATCAAAAGTAGACACTTCAGCATTAGGTGGTGAAGGAGAAACCAGTTCTATGTGCTGCATGCAAATTAAAAATACAAATTATGACCAAGGGTAGAAAGAAAAGTCTTTTTAATAAAAGGGGAAAAACACAACAATATAATTTATACGTAATTATGATGGACTCTGCTTTATCTAAAGGCCACCACTACCCCTAATCAAAACAAGCATGTATGGCAACAAGAATAGCATATAGAAGTAGAAAACTTACTTGATAAGCATCATAAAGACTAGGCCGGATAAGTTCCGCCATGCTGCCATCAATCACAACAAAATTTTTAGCCCCGTTGGTTTTAACTCCAGTGACGCGATTAACCAAGCAACAAGTATTTGCAATAAGTGATCTCCCAGGTTCAATTATAAGATTGAGATTTCGAGAAAGGACCAGCTCCCTGACCTACACCAACCATAACAAAAAGAATGTTAGCTACTTTGATCTTTACATGGTCCAAAACAAGTTACCCCATTATGCAGGGTTTGAATTGTCATTTCAATATCTCATTCTGCTGAGTAAACCCAGAAGAAACATGTTCAACTTGACTAATAACAGTTCCAATTCTTTTATTATTTTTATTTTGTATGAAGTTCAATAAAATTCACATCATTAAAACATTTTAACTCCCAATGGATTGTATAGAAAATGTCATGCTATGCACACAAGAATTTCAAACAAATGCATGCTTAGTTAGGAATTAAGGTTCATACGGTGTTAATAAGATCCCTGGGAGTGGGCAGCACAGCTCCAGTATGATAGTAATCAATCCCCAGACCACCTCCAATGTTTAAGTAGTCAATTTCAAAACCTTGGGCTCGGATTTCGTCAATGTAGTTCACCATGAGAACTGCAGCATCTCTGAAAATATCTACCTGGAACGGTCAATGATACATGTAGATCAGAAAAAAATAAAACTAAAGGCTCATTTGGCCTTTGGTCTCCAAAGTTTTGGCCTTACTTTGGGGGAAGGCCAAATCACCCAAAGATAAATTTTGCAACATAACGTGACTATTATAAAGTTTGAGATAAACTTAAGCTGAACGGGGAAAAAATGGCAATGTTTGCTGTAAAGGAGATTGGAAAAGTAATGGACATTATGAAAATAAAGGACAACAGAAGAGGGTAAAAATCAATACAAAATAACATAGAGGGACTGGGGGATTGAATGAAGGATTAGACGGAAAATCCGTGATCAAGAGAAACTAGCTTGTTGAATACAAGTTATAGGATATAACGAGTTCGTGAAACTATTAACAAACTACAAAAATCAGTATCACAGAGAATGTGAGGGATCGCTAATTCTTCTTAGGTTGTGTTTGGGAAGCCCAATTCCATGCCTTGGAATTCGAAAATTTTCAATTCAACATTTTTGAAATTTGAACTGAAAATTTTCCAATTCCAATTCCAAAGCATGGAATTGGGGTTCCCAAACAGACCCTTAGTGATAACACTCCGTTGTGCTTGGAAATCTTCCATCTAATTGCAGTCCAGAATAAAATATCTTCTGTAACACAGCAGACTGCCTTAAACACACTACCATGTTGTACAATGAAGAAATAGAAAAATTGCAAGACATCAGCACATGTATACTCAACTCAACAATGTTCTAGAGAATATATGTCTTAAGACACAAATTTAAACAGCATTTAGAAGTTTCCTTTAGCATTTCAAGCAAGACTATCAGAAATGGACATAAGCTTCTCAAACACTAAAACAAATATACAATTTTCATATAACTTGAGCATTAGGAAACAACTCACGACTAAAAAAGGCAGAGCACAATTTCTACTCAAGAAAACATGATATTAATATGCAGATAATATATATTGACAAGGGCTCAGGTGCCTTATTGACTAGAAAACAAACAGATTCCGGGCATTGCTTATTTGAAGCTCATTTCATCCAAATGTAGCATTGCAAAAATGAACAGAAGAAAATAAAGTTTTATTAAGGTACCTTGGTAATAGTGGACCCAAGATGGCAATGGGCCCCAACAAGCTTTAGTTCATTAGGATGTGCCTTCACGGCATCTAGAAACCATTGCAGCTTCTCATTTCTAATGCCAAATTTGGAGTTCTTGTTTCCAGTGGCAACATAAGGATGGACCTAACAAGATGATATACAAATTCAATTATTGGGAAATCGACAACAGTGACAACAAATTCATGTTTTTTTAAGAACATTCAAATAACACAATTTCAAATTTGATTTCTCAAAGCTGCCTCTATGTTATCAAATCAACCACACTATATATTCTACTCGACCTATAATCTGAACAAAGCGACCATGAACATTATTTAGTTCAAGGGCACCAAGCACCTCTAAACCTAAACAATATGCTCATCAACAAGTTTCATCACTCACAAACTGAACACATTATCATGTGTTTAACTTTACCAAGGACTTACTTGAAAATCTTTTAGGAAGTCATTTGAGTTTGAAAACATAGCTTATTTCACCCCGTAACCACCAAAACATAGGCTTTATACCTCAAATAAGGGTTAGCTGCAAATTAAACTATGAAGTTTGGGATCATTTTCAACATCCTCCTTAAAGTTTCAATTGTTGCAATCCAAAACCTTAGTGTTATTTACATTGTATGCCTATCCATGTGGCAGCCTCGTACCTGAGGGTCAACATCTGGATTGATTCGAAGAAGCACATTGACCTTCTTCCCAGAAATTCTTGCGGCAGAGACAATGTTATCCAGATCAAATTCACTATCAACGTTGACAAAGACACCTTCTTGGGCAGCCAAAACAAGATCCTCCAAAAGCTTTCCATTTCCATTAAAGATACACCTGTTTTTTAAGACAAGGTTAGCACTGAACAAATTGCATGCTAAATGATACAACAAAAGGCCAGTTATTTCAAAGGGCATGATTATGTTCAGAAAAATATAAGATGATATTAGGGTATGTTTAATTGACAATATTTTCCATATGGAACATTCCTTAATTTCCAACTTTGGTGTCTTTGATTGTCTAAATTTTCCATTTTGGCCTTATTACCACCTGATAATGCAATTTTTTTGAACATTTTCTGACCTAAACCTCCCGTCAAAAGGCTCCTAAAAATACCTAACCACCACTTTAGAGAGAGAAACACTATTTTTTAATTCAAAATTCAAGTCTATCTCAAATGAGGCTTACAAATGGGTATTTAAAGGGGAGGAGTAGCTTAGGCTCCAAGCTAAGGCCCTAATTACAAAAATGCCCTTACTACTCATTCCCTCTAAATAATAAAGCAAAAGAAAGAAAAATATAATAACAAAATTAAAGAAAATACAAAGGAAAATAAAAATGACAAATAGTCCCTAAAAAGAGCCTATTTCCACCACTCTCCCAGGCTTCGAAAAGCTCGTCCTCGAGCGTAGTAAGTGAACGGTAAGAAAGCAAGGCACTCATCAAAGAGCTCCTCACTAGGAAGAAGAGCTGTCCTTAGAAACGCCCCTTGTACCGGCTTGCAATAAATCCAGGGAGAACAGGAACACAATCTAAACATGGTCAACCAACAAAATTGCGACCTGAGATTCCTATGATGAACCTCCTTAATGCTACGCTACGGAAACTTTCCTCCGAGCTCATATCAAAAGCTATTATAAATGGGTCCATATACCCACCACCTATCACATCACCCAAGATCACCACCTCATCCTCGGGAGAGAAACACCGATCCAACCTCATCAAAATCGTCATCCCCATGCCCAAAGATTAGGAAGAAGTCGTTCAAATCAAATGTTTCCGACTCGCGAAAGTGCGTGCGAGTCACCCAAACATCCTCAACAAAAATGTCAAAAAAATCCCCAATACACAACCCAATTTCTTCGTTTCTTTTTTCCAACCGGCTTCGGAGGGGACTTTTATCGTTGACCCGCTTGGGTGAGTGAGGGAGGATGAATGATTGGATGGAGCAACCAATCTTGGACTAGCCGCCGGTAATCTTGAATTGAGCCTCGGGAGTTAATCGATGTGGAAACGTCATTTTTTTTATGCTTGGGATTAAGGTTTAACTCGGGGAGGTTTTTTTGGATCGGAGGTGCTGGATTGGTTGTCGGGGCAGCGAGTGGGGGAAACAAGCCTGTCCGGGTTTGAGCAGGAGCGATCGGGTGGCTTTTGAGGGCCAAGAAGCAGGTCGGTTGGGGGGGAAGGGGTTCCGGAGGTGTGCAAGGGCGGAAGCTGGCGACTGGGGCTATGTGGTTGGTTGTCGCGCAAGGTTTGTAGCGATATGGTGGTATGGTCGTAGGTGGTGGAGGGGATGGTGGTGGAGGAGGAAACTAGGGTTTCGAGGGTGGGGTGGGTTTTTCTAGGGCGACAAGGTGAGGTAAAGGGGGCTGGACTGTTTGGGGCAGCAGGTAAAATGTGTGGAGAGTAGCGTAGGGGTTAGGAATAGGATTAGGGTTTTGAAAATAGGTATAGATTTGTTGTTGTGATTGTACTCACTCTCTCGTTCATCTTTGAATCTCCACGATTAGCTGTTTGGATTTTTTGGGAGCCATTGACTGTAACGTACGATTTTGATAACAAAGATACACCGATACACCGATACATCAACACCAATTTGGAGCGACACCCGCTCTGATACCAATTTGACGTAAACTACACGTCAATGGCTAAAAGAAATACACCAAAACCTGATTTTAGAGAGAATCAAAAGATTTTTTATATTCAAAATGGAGAGTGTCCTCAAATAAAGACTACATGGGTTATTTAAAGAGTAGGAGTAGCTTAGGCTCCAAACTAAGGCCCTAATTACAAAAATACCATTACTACTACTTCCCTCTAAATAATAAAGTAAAAGAAAGGAAAATACATTAACAAAATAAATGAAAATACAAAAAAAAAAAAATAATAAATAATCCCTAAAAAGGCCTATTTCCATCACTCTCCCCCTCTTAAGACCAAGCTCGTCCATGAGCGCTAAAAAAAATTGGGAATCGTGAGGAAATTCCAAAAATAGGTGCCTAAGCGAGCTCACAGTGGGAGACCTACGGAGTCGCCCTCCAAACAGTAATCAGGGCGTGTTGGGGAAGCCCCTCGAATGCGTCCAAATAGTCGGGTGGATCATCCATTGCCAATAGGTGGCAACGTCTTGGAAGGGAGCAGTCAGAAGCTCGGTGACCAACAATGCCACAATTGTAGCACTTGAACGTAGGAGGACCCGGTGGAGGCCATACCGCAGTGGTGATAGTGGGGACTGAGACCGATACTATGGGAGCAGGAGCGGAGACCGGGGTGAGTGGAGACCGAGAGGCTGGAGGGGCTGCTGAAGGCGTGTGGTAGGCCTCAACCTTAGTCGCGTACTCGACCGCCTTAAAAAAGGTTGGTATCTCCCTCAACCCGAGATAATGCTAGATGCGGCGCTGCAGTCCCAGGATATACCAGTCTCAGGGAGGCGAGCTCGGGTGCAGAGGAGCTGGAACTGCTCTGTGTAATCCACTACAGTAGATGAACCCTGCCGGAGGAACTGAACGCGGACAAAAAGGTCACGCTCAAAGGTCGACGGTATGAATGTCGCTTGAAGAGCGGCCTTCAGCTCGGACCAAGTCTAAATGGGAGGTAGTTATGCCGCTGCCCGATGATAGCACAGATCATTCCACCAAACCCGAGCGAATCCTTGGAATTTGGTGGCTGCTGAGCGGCCCTGAACCCGCTTGTAATAAAAAAATGCCGCTTGTAATAAAAAAATGCCTCCATCGCCGCTAACTAGTCCACCATAGCATCCGAGGAGAATCGTCCATCAAACATGGGAACGTCGGCCCGTATATCTCCCTGAAGACTCCGAGAGAGTAACTGTAGTGCCGTCGACAGGTGATCGCCGTCCCAACGAGCCTCAAGGCCCATCACATTTTAGGCGGTTTGGGGAGAGATTGTTTTTGGTTAGGGTTTGCGTCGGTTTGGGGGCATTTTGGGGGGTTGGCGAGATGTTTTTAAGAGTAGCGTACGATTTGATAAAAATAAACACCGATACACCAAACACCAATGTGGAGCGACACCCGCTCTGACACCAATTTGATGTAAACCACCCATCAAAAGGCTCCTAAAAATACCTAAACACCACTTTAGAAAGAGAAACACTCTTTTCTAATTCAAAATTCAAGACTACCTTAAATGAGGCTTACAAATGGGTATTTAAAGGGGAGGAATAGCTTAGGTTCCAAGCTATGAGCCAACTTACAAAAATGCCATTATTACTCATTCCCTCTAAATAATAAAGCAAAAGAAAGAAAAATATAAAAACAAAATGAAAAAAATACAAAAGAAAATAAAAATGACAAATAATCCCAAAAAATTACCTATTTCCACCATTTTCCATGGGAATATTTTCTTTGGTGAGGAGGTAAGAAAATTTTCTTGGAGATTTTTCTACCCAGTGCAATCAGACACACCGTTATATCATTTTGGATGATGTGTTTGGAGAGGGGAAAGAATGCAGAATTTCCCTTTTATAAAAAATTCTTGTAATGTTCTCAATACTAACAATCATTTACAGATAACAATATCAATCATAGATGAACCTTGTGGTAATAATGACTAGCAACAATTGCCTATACACACAATAAAAAATTTATTATAATAAAAGCAGAGGAATTACGATAATGTCCTCCGTCGTTTAACATAAATATGAGAATGCAAAGTTCTTTCATTTAAAGGTAATTATTTTATGTTCAGTTCTGTTTTCTACTGTTTGGAATGTTATTCTCGTAATATGGATTGCCTGCCAATGAGAAACTTAAAAAATGAATCCTATTATCGGAACAGGTATTTATACACACATATACACATATTCATACCCTAAATTGATATGTATAAGTATAAGCCAGTATCAAAGTCTAAATTAATTGGTTTACATCTGATATTTGATTTTTCTTTGATTTATATCAGAGAACAGATTTTTGTTTGGTTTAAATCTTGTTTTGTGAAGCTGTGACTGAATACTTGTTTTGTTTAAATCTGAGATCGATAAGTATATGTATTAATGTTTTTTTTCTGTGTGTGATTTCATCTTTGAATTTTGTTTTGAGATTTGATCTCTCAAAATCGAGATAAAAAAAAAAAGAACGATCCAAAACTGACAGACAACTAAGTACCTTGTCTCTGTCTTGGTCAGAAGATGGGAAAACCGATAAACTCAGTTCAAGCTTAAAAGACTCTCCAAAACCAAAGCCAAATTGACCGAACCGTGGACACCACTATGAGCATGGTCTTTGGTCTCAATGTATGACCAACTTACCACTCTTTAACGTAGATAGAAAACCTTATAAAAGACATGAACACTGATTCCACACCACCTCCCCCAATACATATACGAAAACAAGTATACATTTTCTAAAGGGTAAAATGCAAAATTAAGCCCGGGGTTTGGGGTTATTTTCAATTTTGAATCCGATATTTCAAAAGTTACAATGTTAACCCACATGTTTTAAAAATCATGCAACTTTAGCCCTCCACCACATCTTTATTAGGAGACTTAACATAATGAATGTCACAAGGAAATACGATTACCAGTTAAGTCTCCTAAATATATGTGTTTGAGGCCTAAAATTGGAGTAATTTTGAAACATCAGGTTAACATTGCAACATTTAAAACATCGTGTTTAAAATTGAAAATGACCCAAAACTTAACGATTAGTTTTGCAATTTACCAATTTCTAAACAACCTTCTATCTATGTCACAGGCAAGAAAAAAAAACATATAGTATTTCCCATTATATAGTATAGATGACTTTGAATATGTTGACCCTGGCATAACAATGAAACATTAAAATATGAGGAATCCACAACAATTGTTTTTTCTTATCGTTATACTTGCAATAAATTTATAGCCACTATACCCAAATCCCTCCCACAACAATAATATAGTTAAAAACTAAGAAAAAACACCAAATTAACTCTTGGTACACAAAACAATATGGCAAAGCAACAGTATGGGTAAAACTCAACCTCTATATGGCTCATGTTTATTAGAAAGATGTAATCTTTGATGATATACTGATTTTTTACCTGGTAGGATCGAATCCAGCACGAAGTGCCAACTTGAGTTCATTACCGCTGACCAACACAGCCCCACAACCCAACTTCCTTAAATGCTCCAAAATCTTGTAATTGTTGTTGGCTTTAATTGCATACCCAATAATTGAGTTCAAACCTTCCAAAGCCTGTTTATAAGCCTCTAAGTTTCTGGTGATTTGGGGTTTGCTGTAAAGATAAAACGGCCTCTTTTCCACCGTGTCCATGACTTGTTGAACCTTAAGACCCTCGCAGTATAAAAACCCATCTTCAGATTTGGTGAAACAATGCTTGAAAGTTTGGGTCTGGGGTTTTGGAGGGTTTTGGGATAGGACTGCCCTTATGTTTAGCGTTCTAAATGTGGGTTTTAAGGAGATAATGGGCTTGGGGACAAATGGGTTTGCAGGGTATTTTATGGATTTTGGACTAGATGGGGAATGAGAGAGAAGGTGAGAAGCCGCCATGGATGTTGACTGGGAGTTTGGTGTCCGATATAATATACCCCTGTGGGGGGGTTTAGGTTTAGGGTAATGCTCATCAGCAGGGAAGGATCATGCTTAAGTACAAGTGAAGTGGCAACGAGAGTGGTAAACTGGGTAGGCGGCGTTTGTTTTTTCATCGATGATGTAAATCTAAATCTGAAAAATATGTTTGTTTTTATGTTTGAATGTATTTAGATTGATTCACAAACGTAATTCTATCTTTTAATCATTAAAAGTCAAATATAGTCGTTCGCTCCTTAACCATTTAAAAAAATAAACACTTTTTGGTACCTCTTAAGTCTAAACGGTTCAAATTCAGACTAAAGAGGTAAAAACAAACAACACCTAAGTTTATTTAGGATGTGTTTGATTGACCTGAATTTTTTTTTTCATGAAAAATATGAATTTGGACTCATTTTTTCTTTTAGGGTCCATTTGATAAGGGTTATTTGCCATGACAAAAGTCTTATTCCATCGTCAATTTTATATTTTGCCACGTTTAATATAATTAATTTATTTGGTATTTGTTTGGCTGGTTTGGGGTCACGTGAGCTAATTTGCCTCAAATATCGGTAATTCAATTCTTTACCCTCCCCCTAAATAAACGAATGCCCTGGTAAATGAAAGCTAGTCGTTTGTGTTTATCGAGATGATTGGACGAAAGTGATGGGAGAGATGGAGCAGATCATCTACAACATGAAGAAGGGCACCATTATTATAAGAAAATCAACCTCTCAAGAAATCTCCTCCTCACAGGTTCTCCTATTTCAAACCACGGTAAGCTCCTCCTTCTTTATCTTCATTTTTTCTTCTTCCTCCTGCATCAATTTTTTCCGGTAGGCTCCTCCTTCTATCTGATGTAAATCTTCGTTGTTTCAAGCCCGGGTTGGTAAATCTGCAAGCCCCTGATGTATCTTTTGGGGGTATATTTGTATCTACCTGATGTATATTTTGGGAGTATATTTTTTTATGGTAAATATTACCTATGTATATTTGAAACGTTGTGGTAAATCTTTCATCACAAATTTTTTTACCTGATATTCATCAGCAGCAACAATTTTTTCAACCTGATTATATTTCAAACGAATGGCCTGGTATTTTTTTGTGGTAAATATTACCTGATGTAAACATTTTTTTTTTCAGAACATTTTTGTAGAAGATGTATATTTTTTAGCATATGTATATTAATAGGAGATGTACATGTTGTTTTCTCTTTTTCATCTTCTTGTTCAATATATTTTTCTTTTTTTTTTAAATGCTACTTTTAGGTTAGTGCACTTTATACTTTAGATGACCCAAAATACTTATGTTGATCCAGAAACCCTAGTTATAGAAGTTGCAATGTTAATTTTAGTTGTGGTGGTTAATATGATTATAATTTAATTTTGTAAATTATTTGTGCAAATAACAAGTTTGTTAGGAAACAAATTCTTCAGAATTCCTCTGTTTAGGTATATTACTTTCCTTCTATGTATTATTTTTTAATGATGCATTTGATTATTAAACAGATGAGATCATTTTTCTATGATGTTGGATTTTATAAAAATTATTTTTATCTAATATATAGTTTTGGTGAAAAAGTAGACATTGTTAACTATTATGGCCATAAAGAATTATTTAAATTTAGTTGGTATAGGATTTTTATCTCTCAATGTCGAACAATGTCTCAAAGCGGTTGCGACACCAACGAGGGTTGTTCTGGACCCTGGTGATGCAAAACCAATGAACATGTTGTTATGTCTACCTTGGTGACTGTGAAAAAACTTCAAGTTATAACAATGTTGCTGCTCGTTGCTTTTAGTATTTTCATTACTTTTGTTGTAATGTTAGGGGCTTGAAATGGTTTACGTAATGTTGTAATGTTGTTTCCAGTATGTTGCTTTTGTTGTAATTTTCAGGGATATTTTCAGAATTTCATATGGATATTATAAGAGTATGTTTATGTCATTATGATTCTCAAATGGTTGTGATCAGTATAGAAATCAGTATGTAAATGGAGGTAAATTGATATATTGAAATGCTTTATCTGATATTTTGTGATGAGTATGTAAATGGTCAATTTGATACATACTGAAATGGGTAATTTGATGCTTATGTAAATGGCCAGTATGTTAATTTGATATCGGTATGTAAATGGAAAATGTGATCTGATGCATACTTAATGAATACTGAAATGAATACTGAAATGCTATTGATCTGATTTGGTACTTAATTATTGAGTACTTAATTATTGAATATTGAGTACTTAATTATTAAAATGCTAATTATTGAATACTGATCTGTTTTGGTACTTAATTATTGAAATGCATACTTAATTATTGAATACTGATATGCATACTGATTTACTGATATACTGAAACTCAGGTCTGAATGTTGTTGCATACTCATATGCATAATATTCCAAATGATCTGATGATTTGAATAATGTTACTGATATGAATATGCTAATGATATGCTACTTAATAATGCTATTGAATAATGTTAATGCTACTGATATGCTATTGAATTGAATAATGCTATTGATCTGATGATTTGAATAATACTACTGATCTGATGATTTGAATAATTATTTAAATAATGCTTACTGATATGATGATTTGAATATTCCAAATAATATGCATACTGGTATGCATAATTTGCATTATTTGCTACTGATTCAGACCTACAAAATGATAATTTGCTACTGATATGCATAATTTACTTGATTAAATGAGATGGTGCTAGATTAAATGAGATGGTCTGAATTATACATTTTGATGTGGTGCTAAATGTTCTCCTATATCAAGGTGTTAACTTGTGACACCCTCCCTAATAAAATACCGGGTGATCAGTCTTATACCAAATTAAAACAGGAATCCCAGTTGGTTCATCCTAGCATCACAGTCGAAAACCTTTTTAAAACTTACTAACCAGCTAGTATTCCAACAAGCTTGTGCCAAATTTTATCTTTTAATTAAACAACCAATAATATGCGAAAATATAATATGAGTTATACACCACGACTGAATTAAATCAGCTGAATAAATAATAAACTACATGCCGAATAAACCATCGGTCACCAAAGTAAATAGTCAAATACAAACATCTAACACCTGAATAAATAAATCTGAAAATTGTACTGAAAAGTCTGGGCGGCAAGCCCGAAGTAAAACTGAAACTGATAAATAATTCCTACTCTAGGAATGAATGAATGATGCGTCTAATCCAAACTTCTGATAGAATCCACATGTGTCGCAGCTCTGTGTTCCTAGAATAGAATATCAAGTCTGGCGTCCCTGTGGCTGGACACCTAAAAGGTTTTGAAAATAATGTTATAGCAAGGGTTAGAACTAGGGCTGTGTTTTTTTCCGAACATTCTGATTTTTCCGATATTCGATCCGATATTTTTTGATTTTGGAACATATATAAGATTTTCGATTTTTCGATTTTCAATTTTTTCGAAAAAAAATCGGATCGGAAATTGGAAATAATTCTGAATTTCGATTTTTCGGAAACTATGCCGATTCGATTTTTTCGATTTTTTTTTGAAATATTTTTTGATTTCCAATTTTTTAAAACATTCTCATGTGTCCCACATCGTCTAGGAGAGGAAGGGAGGGTTCAAAAAAGTCCTTTATGAAAGGAGAATATCCCTCCATCCTTACACAAATGAAAAAAATGATTAAATCCTTATATATTTACATGTTGAGTTAAATCTTTTTTCAATTTCTTTAAAATGAGAATTTCAAGTAATTGAAAATCCTATATTAATTTTTTTGAAATTTTGAAATTTCCAAAATTTCTGAATTTTTAGTATATTTTTTGAATATCCGTTTTTTTCGATTTTTCGATTTTTTGAATTTGAAAACTTTTTTTATTTTTTGAAAAAATTGGATAGGAAATTGGAACAAATATTTTATTTCCGAAAAAATTGGATTTTTTTTCGAAGGGTCATTTTTCGATCCGATTCGGCCGAAACACAGCCCTAGCTAGAACCCAAAATATTTTGAAAATATTAGCAAGTGAATTAACTATGACACCCTGCCTAATAAAATACCGGGCTATCAGTCCTATACCAAATTAAAAGAGGAATCCTAGTTGGTTCATCCTTAGCATCACTGTCGGAAACCTTTTTAAAACTTACTAACCACCTAGTATTCCAAAAAGCCGGTGCCAAGTTTTATCTTTTTAATTAAACAACCAACATCATGAGGAAAGATAATATGAGTCATACACCACGACTGAATTAAATCAACATAATAATTAATCAAACTACATGTCGAATAAACCATCGGCCACCAAAGTAAATAGTCCAATAACAACCATCCAACATCTGAATAAATAAATCTGAAAACTGTACTGAAAAGTCTGGGCGTCAAGCCCGAAGTAAAACTGAAACTGATAAATGATTCCTACTCTGGGAAGGAATGAACGATGCGTCTAAACCAAACTCCTGCTAGCATCCACATGTGTCGCAGCTCCGTGTCCCTGGAATAGAATATCAAGTCTGGCGTCCCTGTGGCTGGACACCTAAAAGGTTTTGAAAATAATTTTATAGCAAGAGTTAGAACCCAAAATATTTTAAAAATATTTAGCAAGTGAATTAACTGCAGTAGTTAAAATATATGAATGCGCTTCATATTTAAGTTAGTATCGCACTCCCTTGAGGACATACTCACCCCTCCACTAATGTGCACACCTAACGGTTACTTTAACCCCACCTAGTTGTACTACCCCATCCAACTAGTCCTGGTATAATCTCCCCTTGCCATTCTACTCTAAATCGAGTATTATTATTAATGGGTTATAAATTATCTCGCCAATTAACTTAATTAATTCATTTTAAATAATATCATATAACCGTGACACAATTTATATAAAGTAAATACATCATATATTGTATTATTACCCGCATATAATATTTACTACCATTATATACGTACCTTTACTAAGAACATCCACACATATATCATATGTATATCCTGTAATACCCCGTACTTTTAGCTATATTTATTTTGGGGATTAATTAATTAAATGCGTATTAATTGGAAATTAATCCGGGTTATAAATACTAATGAGATGCGAGTTGGTATTTGATTATGTGCATATATGATTATATATGAATTTGGAATTATGAAATTTGTCGTGAGATTTATATACGGCAATTTGGAAATTTTATTGAGACGCGTGGGACCGCCGCGTCACGGTGTAATATTTTGATAATAAAAGTGAATTTAAAATTTATAATCCGTATGGTCATTTTGAGCGCGCCAACGCGTCCGGAAGGGTCGAGATAGTCAGAAAACACTAGCCGGGGGTATAGTTTGGGTCCCGGGGTATTTTTAGGCCATACCGGCAACTTAAAGGGTATTTTGGTAATTTTACATTTTGAGGAATTAAAAGTGACGAAAATTTGGTTAATTAAATCTGATGTGGATTTGACCCACTAAGCCCATAACCAACCCATATTAACCTAGAAGGCTACGTAGGTTATCATTTAGGTTTTCTAAGTTCCCCAAATCAAACCCTAGCCACCTTAAGCCACCATTGGAGAAGGAGCTTGGAGAGAGGAATTTCTGCAGAAAACTTCATCAAACCTACACCAGAATCAGAAATCAAACCAAGGCAAGTGACTTTATTCCATTTAAATTCAGAGAATGTCTTTTCCATGTTAGAAATTGAAGAATTTTGATTGTTCTTGAAAGATTGAATGAAAACCCATGTAGTTGGAGTTTAGAACTTGAAAATTTTGAAGAGAATTACATGTAGTATGATAGGTAGATGATTTCCCTCATAATAACTGTGATTAGGAGAAATTAAAACGAATTAAATTCTGGGATTTGATGATGATATAAAGTTAGGGTTCATGTTCTTGAGATATTGGGAAAAGGGGTAGAAATTTGTAAATTTAATTGATGTTAGGATGGATTGATCCCTTAAAAACATGTTAGGATGTGACTATATATGTTTAGTATTGATTATAGACCTTTAAACGATTGTTGGGACTTAGTTTAGAAGATTTGAGGTGTTAAAATGGATGAAAAACGAATTGGGGAAAAATCTGGGCCGAAACTGGTCAGTCGTTAGAAGCAGTCCCCAAGTCGTTCGAACGAACTTGTTCGAACGAGCTTCTAACGAGTTGACCAGTCGTTGCTAACGAGTAGGGATTTCGTTCGATATCTCGTTCGAACGAGATATCGTTAGAAGGGACAGTTCGTTCGAACGAACTGGATCTCGTTCGAACAGCCTCGTTCGAACGAGACTTCTAACGAGCTGACAGTCCAAACTCGTTCGAACATTCTCGTTCGAACGAGACTTCTAACGAGCTGGCAGTTTGGGCCATTTCGGACTGTTTTGATTTTTGGAGTTCCGTAAACTTATTCGAGGATATAGATATCCTTCCGTAGATGTAGTAATGATAGAATTGGGATATTTGGGCATTTATGAGAAGGAATTTACATACGAGAGTTGTATTACATGGACGGTTTGGGTTAAGACGTGAGTGTCTACTACGACGTGAGAAATTATGGCGCGTATGATTACAAACCGGAATAGTACAAATTGTGATAATTATAGTTAGTGCGAGAATGCGATATGTACTACGATTAAAATACGGTATTACTAAGATATGTGTTTACTTAGTATTGGTATATGAATTGTGTGTATGACATACCTACCATACTTGCTATCACGGGAGGTTGCGTTCGCTTAGGACCCTCTAATCCTTGTGTGCCTACGGGGGGGATATAGACTGGTACCTCGATGAACATAGGTCAGAGAAAGACTTATTGGAATGTTAATAAGTCCGCTGATCGTGGGAGCGTAGGTATGTACGTGACCCATGTGATGTGACTGTGTTCGCCTCCACTATTTGTGATTTGTGTTATCTGAACTATTCCTGAGAGATTCGGAATATGTGATCCTTATGTACGTGATGTACCGGGATGGATAGCAGAGTATGTGTGCACCGCAGCTTAGTTCTCGGGGTGCTCGTATTGTATATTTATGATGTGAATAATATACACTTAATTAATGAGAACATTCATGTTAATGTTGTATAAATAATTACGGTATTGTTTCGAGAAACATAATGAGTTAGCTGATAGAGAAATATATTGCATATTGAGCATCTGAGTTTACATTAAATCCCTATCTAATTACGAGCGTTATATGTTAATAGAACCGGGTAATAAGGATAGGAACTATTACAGTCTAGCTAGTTATGATGTCACTTAGCTAGTGGTTTATATCGTTGTAGATGGGTACGTACGTTAGGAGTGCACAGTTAGACGAGAGGTGAGAATATCATGTGAGTGCACGTCCTAACATGTACTTTGCATTTAATGTTTTAAATGTTTTTAAAGCACTTGCAGGTTTTAAAATATAACTCCACATTCGGGCTCTGACCCGTTTGCTTTTCAAATCTTTTTCTTGTAAAACCATTTTAGGTGCCCAGCCACAGGGACACCAAGCATAGGATTCTCATTCAGGTGACGAGCTGTAGCTGTTTGTGGAAGCTACAGGGATTTGCTTATAGACGCTTCTATCTTTTGGATTCCAGAGTCACTATCTATCAGTTGTAGGGCATGTTGCCCATTTCTATTTAGAGCATCTTTTACATTTCAGTTTTCAGACTTTAGCATGTATTGTTTCAGTATTCAGTTTACTTTTCAGTTGTGGGATTTGTAGTGAGGAGTTTTCCTCCAGACTTTATTTACACTATGTGATGGTTATTCGTTTTACTTCAGTATGGTGAATGGTGTTGTTATTCTTTATTACACTTGTTGCATGTTAATCAGACTTTAAATAAAATTTGGCACTTACTTTTAAATACTAGGTGGTTAGTAATAATAAGAATGTTTTCGTCAGTGATGCTATTAACTGAGCCAACTTGGCATTTTGAATTAATTTAATAAAGGAGTAGCTACCCGGTATTTAATTAGTCGGGGTGTCACATATCCATCCATTCGAGTATACCCTTGCCGGATGATTTCCTGTAAAATGCTATCTCACTAGGCGTGCTCACATAGCCTAGTTACCCAAGTTGGAAATGCTCACCAACCTGGCCCAAAAATATAAACGTAGTGGAGGCGGTCATATTCCTTATCTGAAAGTGAGATAAGCCTCTCACCCATATACCGGACGCTATGACCTGAGGATATACTCACCCTACTCCTCAAGCTAGGAGATTCACCCACATAGCGGAACCTCCCTTGATAGCACTACAGTATATAAATTAAATAAATATCTAGTCCCTAATATTTAATAACACACATAAAGTACACACATACATATATACTATCACCACGCCGTATATATATATATATATATATATAATATCAATCCCGGCTTTACCGTGTACTGAAACCCGTGAAACTAGGCTATATATTTTCGAGTCTATAGTCCGACTCAAATTAATTAATTTTTCTCATTAATTAATTTATTAACGTCCTGAGTCTATGGTCCGACTCAAATTAATTAATTTTCTTTTTAATTAGTTCATTACCTTCCCAAGTCTACAGTCCGACTCTAATTTAATTAATTAATACATCAATTAATTTAATACTTGGTGTCGCCCAACCATTATACCCGGACTCGTTCACTTGGCCCGTACCATCGTTAATACTCGATTCTATATTTCGCCCCTTAATTAATAAATTACACCTAAATTCATTTTAATAATGTAGTGCCACTCAACTACAATACCCGAACATTTTTCCTCGGTCCAAAATTAATACCTACGAATTATTTCTCGAAATTTAATCATCACGTGACATACAATTATCACCCTCCAAAACCCAATTATATCCCCTTATAATTGTTAAGGAATATGTGTTACATACGAATTTATCACTAAATAAAAAGTAAGGTATTAAATCCTAAATTAGTTTTCCTTTATATATTAAACAAGCCGATCTGCCAAAAATCTGGGACCATCGATCGATCGATCCCCTGGGTTGATCGATCGATCGAAAGGGGCCCTTTCTTCTCCGTTGTTCTGTTCAGCCATTAACGAACCCTCAAGATTTTATTTTCATTCCAAACCTTTATCCAATCACAACCAACACTACCTCCACATAAGGAAAGGGTCTAAACATCCTAGAGACCTTAATTTATCATCAAATTTATATATAACCATGGGTATATCCGATTTGAGTTTTTCACTCGGGTCTCGTTTTTATCGAATTCGATCTCATCATTCTCAGTCAATTTAATCAGTAATACATACTGTAATCCACCCTACAATTCAATCTTAACAGTCCCAAATCATAACTTAACATCCTTTGAGTAATTAAATCTATCCATTACTGTAAATTCAGAAAAAAAACCTAATTTTAATTATGGTTACACACCCAAAACGAATTTTTATATAGACATACTATAATATGAATTAGTTATCACCTATTTTAAGAATCACGACAGTTAACCACTTACCTAGAATTGTTCGTAGAGTCTGATCCGTTGGTGTAGAGAAAGTGTTGATGAAGAACACCCCAATTAATCCCTTAATTTGACTCCAAAAGATCCTCAATTGGCTCTTGATTAGCTTCCTCTGTTTCTCTCTCAAACCCTAGGTTTAGAATTTGCTAACTGCCGTTCAACTAATCCCTCAATTAGATTTAAAATCCCTAATCCCGTTTTTGGCCACATGGGCCTAATTAAAATAGCCCAAATCACCCCGTGTGAGCCCAGCTATGCCCAAAAATGCCCCGAGACACGATTACTACCCCCGTGTACTTTTTTTTACTATTTCGACCCATCCGGACTCAACCGCGCACTCAGAATTGTCATTCGAAATACTTAATAACATTATCAAATTTTGACCTCAAAATGCGACACACGAAATTTCGAACAATTAAACTTAAAGTCGCTAAATATAGATAATTTTTCTCGCTCAAATAAATTCTCCAAATTATAAATTTAAGTTTCTCCAATTCAAATCTCAAAATTTTAAGTTTCTCCAATTTAAATATTTTTATATTTCCCAAAAATAATTAAATATTAAATCCTCAAAATTACGGGGTGTTACATACTCCCCCCTTACAAAGGAATTTCGTCCTCGAAATTAAGATAAGCCTAGTGCTCCAAGCTTCAAATATCACTCTCTAGTCATGTGCCTCTAAGCTCGCTACATCCATCTCTCTCGCTTCTAACTAAGAGTTACGTAAATATGCATTTTAATTAACCAAGGTGCCCATGCACGTTGTACCCGTGCTTAACCGCACAAAAGTTACCCTAATTAACCAGGGTGCCCATGCACCCTGTCCCCGTGCTTAACCGCACAAAAGTTACCCGACTATGCTATCCGTAACCCGCAATATAACTTCCAACCCGTAGTCATATTACGTATGTTAATAATAGCCGGGGTACCCAATCCATGTACTAACGACAAAACATCTCCCCACTTTCAACATTGCGCTAAGTTTCATGCGTGGGACGTCTCGCAAGCGAAATCCAAATAAGGAACCCCCCCGATACACTACTAGCTAACATTGTCGGTCGTTGAGATCTGTTAGACCCTCAGTCCATTGTACGTACCCCCAAATACTTGTCTCTTAACACAAAAGTATACATGCCTACTCTCATATTACAAAAGACACCATAAAATACTGCGCCCTTACTATCACTAGTTCTTGCGCAAAATGAATCCCGAGCTATCTCTCCCCACTCGAAAATAAATCTAACCACCCTAATTCACTTCAGTAGACACCCCTACTTACCGGGATAAAATGTGAGAACACAAGACCTCACTATGTGTCTATCGCACCACACAATACAACATATATTCAAATATATATAGGCTAGATGCCCTCTCAGGTGATATCTAGTAAAAATCATTCATACCCTGGTATCGCGAACACCAAAACCTACCCTCACTATTCACAATAGTTCAAATCCATCGCTATTAAGCCTATATTTGGAAAAATCACCTACCCTACTCCCAAAATTCTCGAAGGTAGTCACTCCTCGCATAATACCAATCCCCTATCTGTGTACACCCTCACTCTCTCGTGGTTAACACTAAAGTAATCCACTACCCCACACACACATATATATATATATATATATATATATATATATATATATATATATATATATATATATATATATATATGGCTGATATAGCCGGCGCACCCACTAAATTTGACTTACCTGCGAATTCTAGTGAAAATAATTCTTATACTGTGACACCATCATTGTCACTCAAAACATATCCCATGCCCATAAGATAAAAATATATGAATGCGCTTCATATTTAAGTTAGTGTCGCACTCCCTTGAGGACATACTCACCCCTCCACTAATGTGCACACCTAACGGTTACTTTAACCCCACCTAGTTATACTACCCCATCCAACTAGTTCTGGTATAATCTCCCCTTGCAATTCTACTCTAAACCGAGTATTATTATTAATGGGTTATAAGTTATCTCACCAATTAACTTAATTGATTCCTCTTTAATAATATCATATAATCGTGACACAAGTTATATAAAATAAATACATCACACACTGTATTATTACCCGCATATAATATTTACTACCATTATATACGTACCTGTACTACGTACATCCACACATATATCGTATGTATATCCATCCCTCCGAGTATACCCTCGCTGGATGATTTTCTCTAAAGTGCTATCTCACTAGGTGTGCTCACATAACCTAGTTACCCAAGTTGGAATCGCTCACTAACCTGACCCAAAATATAAACGTAGTGGAGGCGGTCATATTTTTTTCCTGAAAGTGAGATAAACCCCTCACCCATATACCAGACGCTATGACCTAGGGATATACTCACCCTACTCCTCAAGCTAGGAGATTCACCCACGTCGCTCAACCTCCCATGATAGCACTAGAGTATATAAATTAAATAAATATCTAGTCCCTGGTATTTAATAGTACACACAAAGTACCCACATATATATATATACTATCACCACACCGTATATATATAATATAAATTTTGGTTTTACCCTGTACTAAAACCCGTCACACTAGCCTGTATATTCCCGAGTCTATGGTCCGACTCAAATTAATTAATTTTCTCTTTAATTAATTTATTACCTTCCCGAGTCTACAGTCCGACTCTAATCTAATTAATTTCTCATTAATAAATTTATTACTTTTCCCGAGTCTTCGGTCCGACTCTAATTTAATTAATTTACACATTAATTAATTTTAATACTCACAACACCAAAATGACCAAAATGGCACCTTTCAATCGGCCACCCTTGTCGCGGTCATTGACTGTGACACAAAACACGCGTTTTGTGTCACGGTCATTGGCCGTGACAAGATCGTGATAAAGAATTGTCACGGTTATTTAACCGTGACAAGTCCGTGATAAATGTAGTTGTCACGGTCGTGTCACGGTCAGTGACCGTGACAATTCTTTAAATAATTGTCACGGTCAATGACCTTGACACGACCGTGACAACTTCTACAGTAAAAAAAGCCCTAGGCTTCTTTTTTCCCACCCATTTTTTGTTTTCCCTCTCTCTCTCTCTCTCTCTCTCTCTCTCTCTCTCTAAGGTATGTTTTTTTCCATCTCTTTCTCTTTCATTTTTATATGTGTGTGTATGTGTATATGTGTATATATATGTGTGTATATGTATGTGTATATGTGTGTGTATATATGTGTGTGGTGGGGGAGGGGGGCAGGGGGTGGTGGGGGTGGGGTGGTGCAGGTGTGGTGGGGGTGGGGTGAGGGTGGGGTGTGGTGGGGGGAGGGGAGGGGGCAGGGGGTGGGGTGGTGGGTGTGGTGGTGTGGTTGGGGTGGGGTGTGTGTACGCAGGTGTGTGCGTGTGTGTGTGGCGGGGGGAGGGGGCAGGGGGTGTGGTGTGTGTGTGGTGGGGAAATTTTAACAATTGTATAGCTTTAATTATAATTTTAATTGTATAGTTTTAGATGAAAGTAAATTAATAATTAGTGCCAATTTCATATGAAAGTAGGATTGCCCCTCATGTAAATTAGTAAATTAATAATTGTATACTTTAATTGTTAGTTTAATTGATGAAATGAATTAATTGAGTAGATGAATTAGAAGGAGTACGGGATACACATTTGCTGTTGACATTGTTGTTGGATTATTTTGTTTAGTAAATGTTGGGTTGGTTAGTTTTAAAAGTGGCATGACCACTGGATTATTGTTTATATGGGGGTGGAATTTTTCAACTTTTTTTGAAAATTACTTTGTATATCGAACAATATATACAAAGTATGATAATTAAATGAAACATACTTGAAATTAAATATAGTGCGCATAGATACTAGCTTTCTAGTTATTATGCGTACGCATTCAATAGCCCTTAGACCCGTTCGAGAGTCATTACCCCTGTAATGAGATCTCTCGAATTGTCCCGTTTGGACAATTTGAGACTGTATAATTTCTGTATAATATTCTTAGTGGCTTAAAGTTGTTACTTTTGGAGGAAGTTCTACAGTCGAATCTTAATGTTCTCTGGGTACATACTAGATTGACAAGTGTGACTGTTATTTCAATTGATGAGTTGAAATAACACTCACACTTGTCAATCTACGTCGTGTACTTGGAGAACTACGGGGATATGCTGTCGAATTTTTTTCAAATCGTAACAATATTCATGAGCTGTTAAGTATATTACAGAAAAATGCGGTCTTGAATGGGATAGGACCACTCACCCTTTAGAGGAGATGGAGGAAATAGAAATTTCTATTATAAATTGAATTTGAATATAAATAAGACATAATTAAATGAAACATACTATAAACCTAAGTTTTGTTTACCTTTAATAGGTGATTAGTTGTGGTAGCTGTGATGGGATATCCGAAATACAAAGAGTGGATGGGTGAGACAAATAGAATGGGGAATGTGTTTCGCAGAGGTACTAACGAATTTGTGAAATATGCAAAGAGATGTCATAATGGTGAAGAGTTCCTGTGTCCGTGTGCTAGGTGTAAGAATGGTAAGGTGTTTGAGTGGAAAATAGTTTAACTACATTTGTTAAGATCGGGTATGCAAGATAGTTATCGATTTTGGAGTTTTCACGGTGAATTGAAAGTTCCTTTTGTCCCCGACCAACCTTCACAATAACCTTCAACAAGTAGAATAGATATATAAGGGGATGACGTAGATCATAATATGTTAGAGGATTTAGTTGATGATGCGTACGGAGTTTATGAAGCAGAGGAGAATGAGGTTACCGATGATATAGAAGATTCAAGTGCTCGTGAAGATAACACGATAAAACTTGACGATGACTACCAAAGTTTAAAATTTAAGGCGACCCAACCGTTATACTCTAGCTGTGAGAAAGATCAAACAACTTTACATGCCATGGTTGGTTTGCACAATTTGAAGATGCAGTACGATTTGTCTAGCAATAGCGTGACGGGAATTCTAAAATAGGTGAAGGTCTTATTACCCAAGGTGAATACACTTCCAAATAGCTATCCTGTTATGAAGAACAGTTTGAAAGGTTTGGGAATGAAGTATAAATCGATTCATGCTTGTGTGTATGAATGCATACTATACCGAAAGGAGTATGAAAATCTCTATCGTTGTCCGGTATGCGATGAACCTAGATATGTCCAATCTACTAGTAAGGAAGGCACAAGCTCAAAAGTGCCTCAAAAAGTATTGAAATATTTTCCCGTTGGGCCTAGATTAAAGCGATTTTTCACAGTTCCATGGATTATAGAGGCAATAACTTGGCATGCTAGGGCATAAGTACAGGGTAATATCACGCGTCATCCTATTGATTCTAGTGCCTGGAGGAGGATGAATTTTGAGTATCTTGATTTTGCTCGAGAACAACGCAACATTCGTTTGGCTATATCAACAGATGGTTTCAATCCATTTGGAAATCTAAGCACCAATCAGAGTGTATGGCCAGTGATCCTAGCCCCACTCAACCTCCCTCCTTTACAGTGTATGGGACCTGAATTTTTGATGTTGGCTTTGTTGACACCAGAGCCAAAGGCACCAAGTGATGACATCGACGTCTACCTGACTCCTTTGGTAGAAGAATTAAATGAGTTGTGGGAAGAGGGTGTGCAATCATTTGACTCTTTTAGAAAATAAGAGTTTATGCTGAAAGTTATGTTGATGTGGGCAATTCATGATTTTCCAGCTTTTGAAACATTATCCGGTTGTGTAGTACATGGTTATTTGGGGTGTCCTATTTGTGGAGAGGAGACTGAATCTCTTCTTCTATACTCTAGCTTAAAAAATGTATACCATCGCCACAAGAGGTTTTTACCCCCAGCTCATAGTTTCAGATCTTAGAAAGGTTCCAATTTTTCATTGGGCGGGGTTGAACATAAGCTACCGCCGAGATAACTTTCGGGTTCAGAAATTGAAAGTAAATCTTTTGAATGTGGCCCTAATATGCTAGGTAAGAATCCCAAATTTAAGAACGTCAAGCATAAGAAGACCCCAACTGGGAATGAAACTGAGACAAGAAAGGCATGGTCTTGGAGGTCAATTTTATTTGACTTGCCTTATTGGAAGAATAGCCCGATGCGCCATGTATTAGATGTGATGCATGTAACGAAGAACTTCGCTGAACATATTGTGGGCACTTGCCTTGGGGGGAGTCATTCGAAGGATGGAGAAAATGCACGAAAAGACCTTAAATCATTAAAACTTAAGCCACAACTATGGTTTAAAGAAGATAGTAGGGGAAGGGCAATAATTCCCCCTGGTGCGTTTACTTTGATGAGTGGGGAAAGAAAGGTGCTTCTAAACACAATATATAATTTGAAGGGCCCATCTACTTTTTCGTCCAACTTGCAAAGGATTGTGAATTATGCTACTCATGATTTACATAAGTGTAAGCCCCACGATTGGAATGTGATCATGCAATTGGTTCCTCTATTGTTTAAGCACTGTTTCTCCAAGAACAAGGATTTGCGTAGGGCTATTATGCAAATTAGTATTACCTTCTCCCTCTTGTGTGAGAAGGTAGTCAATTGAGAACACATAGTGGCCGCAAAATTGGTCGTGACCGAAACGATTTGTGTATTGGAGAAGTAGTTTCCCCTAGCATTCTTTGACATAAGTGTTCACTTGTTGGTACACTTATGTGACGAGGCACTTCTTTTTGGTCCAGTTAGATATCGGTGGATGTATCCGTTTGAAAGATTGATGAAAGTTTTTAAAGATTACGTTAAGAATACGCGATACATTTTAGGATCAATTACAGAGGAATACATCACCATGGAGTCATCAATATATACTCGGGAATATATGCCTGACTCGACCAGCGTTGATGACACTGATGAGTTCGTCGATGATGGTGGTCATGTGATGGGAAAACGAGTAAAATTAACGAGTTTGCAACATGAACAAGTAGCTCGTTATCTATTTGACACACATGAAGATGTCGAAGAATGGAAAAAGTAAGTTTCGATTATTATAATGTTTAACATTATTTTAGATTATTTTATACATGATTAATTTTGTAATATGAAGAAAATATGAAGCCCGTGAGAACAATAAAAGTCGAAAAACAATGGTACAATCAGACAGCGAATTTAGGCTGTGGTTGACACAAGAGGTAATTATAATTAAAATAGTCGTTATATAACGTTACATTACACTCAAATTTTAACACTAATATAATTAATTTATCTATATTCTCAGCTCCTAAAGACGGGTGACGCGACATCAAGGCTTGCTCGTCTAGCCACTGGACCCTTGTTCGTGTCACAAGAGTACAAAAAGTATCGATTGAACGGTTACATTTTCGGCGCTAAAGTGTACGAGGAAAGTACAAATGTACAGAACTCATGAATTTCATACAAGGCTCTTACTTTCTTTCGAGCGAGCGCAAAAGATAAAAACCTCGTTGAAGCTGAAATGACTTACTATGGTGTAATCCAAAATATATTTGAATTGGATTATATAAGCTTCAAAGAGGTTGTATTTTACTGTGACTGGGTAAGAGTTGAGGATAAAAATGCTTGTAAAGTTGATCTTGTCACCAATTTGATCATGGTTGAATTGTTCAAGTTGAAGAGCAATGACCACGTGAGCGATGAGCCATTTGTTTGTGCATTTCAAAAGGTTAAGCAAGTGTTTTACTCAGAGTATATCAACTACGAGCCATGGTCAATTGTCCAACACACGCCAAAGTGTCTAAATAGTAGTGTGGATGACTTGGCTGCTCCTACCGAATATCAATCCATTTTTTATGATAACCCGAATTTGAAACAATTTTTTAATTTGTAATAAACATTCCAATTTGTACCGAAACATCCATTTTTAATGCTTTTAATTGATTTGCACTTTATCATTTTCACTCTTGTGTAGTGTGCTTTTAATTTGTACTGAAACATCTAAGTTTTGTTTATACTAATCCATGAATATACGCTTCTTACCTTTAATAAGTGATTAGTACATAGTTATTTGGGGTGTCTTATTTGTGGAGAGGAGACTGAATCTCTTTGTCTATCCGAACACTAAGAAATGTCATAATCTTATGGAGTAATGCTCTGCAAATTCCTCCCAACCATTGTGTAGCCAAACATCACCAGTTGAAGTTGTCAATTCCACCACTTGGAGACTCTAACAAAACATGGGAAAATATGGAAGGTGGAATTGACAACTTCAACTAGTGATTTTTGGCTACACGACGGTTGGAAGGAATTTGTAGAGCATAACTCCATAGGATTATGGCATTTCTTAGTGCTCAGATATGAAGGGAATTATATTTGGCACGATTGCCCGGGGGTACATTAGTTTGAAGGAGGTGCTATGAGCTCAAGTTAGCTGTTTGGGTGGCACTACAGGTAATGTATTTATGTTTTATATTTATATGAATATTTCAATTTCAATTTCAATTTAGATTTCGATTTCGATTTCGATTTCGATTTCGATTTATATTTCAAGTTAGCGGATACTAGTTTTACTTTATTTTATTTCAGGGGACAGGGAGTGGCCCTAGGGGTAGGCCACATGTGTCTCTTCGGACGAAAAGGGAAGGATAAGGAGGTGTCCCCGAGCGTCGCGGTACAAAATCTCATTTCCAGCTAAATAGTTTGTAAATTTGAGATAATTGATGGTGATGTTGTTTCTTCTTAAATAGTTTCTATTTTGAATGTATATTTCGTATTTTCTCTAGTTTATTTGGATATATGATGTTTGAACAGGTACAACGTTGCTATAATAGGTACAAATATACTGCTGGGCAGTGGCAGCGGCAGTGGCCATACTGCCCAACAGATTTTTTTTAAATTCTGCCCAGAATTATCACAGTCATTGACCGTGACAAGTCCGTGACAAAAGGGTCAAGTCTGTCATGGTTAATAACCGTGACTAAACTTGTCACGATTAGGGATCGTGGGACGACCGTGGCAATTTTAACGAACTTGTCACAGTCAATGACCGTGACAAAAAAAATTGTCTCGCCCGGAATTGTCACGGTCATTGACCTTGACAAGTTGAACTTGTCAAGGTCAATGACCGTGACAATTAGGCAGATTTGGTGCAGTGACTTGGTGTCGCCCAACCAATATACCCGGACTCGCTCACTTGGCCCGTACCATCGTTGATACCCGATTCTGTTTTTTCGCCCCATAATTAATTAATTACACCTCAATTCCCTTAATAATACAGTGTCACTCAACTACAATACCCGAACATTTTTCCTTCAGTCCAACATCAATACCTACGAATTATATTCCAAAATTTATTCATCTCGTGACATACAATTGTCACCCTTCTAAACCCAATTATATCCCCTTATAGTTGTTAAGGAATACGTGCTACATATGCATTTATCACTAAATAAGAAGTAAGGGGAAAATCTTAAATTAATTTCCCTTTTATATATTAAACAAGATGATCTGCCAAAAATCTAGGACCATCAATCGATCGATCTCCTGGGTCGATCGATCGATCGAACAGGTCCCTTTCTTCTCCGATGTTCTGTTCAGCCATTAACGACTTCTCCAAGGTTTTATCTCCTCCCCTGTTCCAACCCGAGTACAATTAATGATACCTCCACATAAGAAAAAGGTTCTAAATAACCTAGAGACCTTAATTCATCATCAAATTTATATAAAACTCTAGGTATATCTGATTTGGGTTTTTCACCCGGGTCTCGTTTTTACCGAATTCGACCTCATCATTCTCAGTCAATATAATCGCTAATACATATTGTAATCCTCCCTACAATTCAATCCTTACCGTCCCAAATCATAACTTAACATCCATTGAGTAATTAAATCTATCCATTACTCTAAATTCAGAAAAAAAAAACAATTTTAGTTATGGTTACACACCCAAAACGAATTTTCATATACACATACTATAATATGAATTGGTTATCACTTATTTTAAGAATCACAACAGTTAACCACTTGCCTGGAATTGTTCGTAGAGTCTGATCCGTTGGTGTAGAGAAAGTGTTGATGAAGAACACCCAATTAGTCCCTTAATTTGACTCCAAAAGATCCCCAATTGGCTCTTGATTAGCTTCCTCTGTTTCTCTCCCAAACCCTAGGTTTAGAATAGTTTTAACTGTCATTCAACACTCCCTCAATTAGGTTTAAAACCCCTAATCCAATTTTTGGCGACATAGACCTAATTAAAATGGCCCAAATCACCCCGTGTGGGCCCGATTATGCCCAAAAATGCCCCGAGACCCGATTACTACCCCCGGGTACTCTTTTTCGACTATCTCGACCCATCCGAACTCAATTGCGCACTTAGAATTGTCATCCAAAATACTTTATAACACTCTCCAATTTTGATCTCAAAATGCGACACACAAAATTTCGAACAATTTAACTTAAAGTCGTCAAATATAAATAAAATCTTCCCACTCAAATAAATTCTTCAAATTATAAATTTAAGTTTCTCCAATTTAAATATTTTTATATTTCCCAAAAATAATTAAATATTAAATCCTCTAAATTACGGGGTGTTACATACTCTCCCCCTTACAAAGGAATTTCGTCCTCGAAATTAAGATAAGCTAAGTGCTCCAAGACTCGAATAACACTCCCTATACCCATTCCTCTAAGCTCTCTACATCTATCTCACCCGCTTCTAACTAAGAGTTACGTAAATATGCATTTTAATTAACCAGGGCGCTCATACACCCTAACCCGTGCTTAACCGCACAAAAGTTACCCTAATTAACCAGGGTGCCCACACACCCTGTTCCCGTGCTTAACTGCATGAAAGTTACCCGACTATGCTAGCCGTAACCCGTAATATAACTTCCAACTCGTAGTCATATCACATATATAAATAATAATAGCCGGGGTAACCAACCCATGTACTAACGACCCAACATTTCTCCACTTCCAACGTTGTGCTAGTTTCATGCGTGGGACATCTCGCAAGCGAAATCCATACAAGGACCCCTCCGATACACTACTACCTAACATTATCGGTCGTTGAGATCTGTTAGACCCTCAGTCCATAATACGTATTCCTTAATACTCGCCTCTTAACATAAAAGCATACACTCCTACTCTTATGCTACAAAAGACAACATCAAATACCGCACCCTTACTATCACTAATTCTTGCGCAAAATAAATCCCGAGCTATCTATCCATCATCGAAAATAAATCTAACAACCCTGATTCACTTCAGTAGACACCCCTACTTACCGAGATAAAATATGAGAACATAAGACCTCACTTTGTGTCTATGCCACCGCACAATATAACATATACACACACATATATATAGGCTAGACGCCCTCTCATGTGATACTTAATACAAATCATTCATACCCTGGTGTTGCGAACACCAAAACTTACTCTCACTATTCACAATATATCAAATCCATCGCTATCCAGTCGATATTTGGAAAAATCATCTACCTTACTCTCATAATTCTCGAAAGTAGTAACCCCTCGCATAATTCAGACCTTCTGTGTACACCCCCACTCTATCGTGGTTAACACCAAAGAAATCCACTATCCCACAGAATATATATATATATATATATATATATATATATATATATATATATATATATATATATATGTAATATGGCTGCTATGGCTTGCGCACCCACTAAATTCGACTTACCCGCGAACTCTAGTGAGAATAATTCTTATATTGTGACACCCTCACTATCACTCAAAACATACCCCATGCCTATAGGATAAAAAGAGAATTACCTCCATACTCTAGCTGCAATGGTTGATCCTCGGGTTCCTAAGTGGTTTTCCCCTACCCGAATGCACCCATGACTTGTTGTAGTGGTTGTACATCCAGAACCTCGTCCTGTAATTGACCCCTGCCTCGTTTAAGATAATCTCTCTTCACGTGTCCCGCTTCCCCCACAAACGAAACACCTCCTAATAAATTCACCTTACCATTGATCCCTTCCTTGCTGGCCTTGTCAGAAGTCCTGGCCATCCTGTCGATAGCCTCCAGATCTAAATCGCTTGGCCTGATTCCCTTGCCAGAAATCCTGCCCCTAATGTCCCCCTGTCTGCTGCTGGGATACCCCACTGGTACTATTCCCTCCTGCTTTATCCGACTGATTGGGTTCCACTCACCTCTTCCTTCCTTTCATATGGAAGCGATATTCCTGGCAGTGCAGGGGTGCTACATTAACGACGTCCGTGTAAGCTACTAATGCGGGATTACCAATCAAATGTTGTCTGGTCCTCCAAACTAACCCATCCATGAACCTCAACTTCTTTCTTTCTTCATTGCTTACCTCATCCGGTACAAAATTTGCCAAACGAGTGAATTCTTCCTCTTAATCGGCCACTGAACGGTCCCCTGAGTCACCTCACTGAATTTTCTCCTCATTTCAGCCCCAACTCCCTTTCCTCAACTGTGGTGATCGACTCCCACCACTGTAGCGCTGCTCCCACTAACCTAAAAGTGGTTAGCATTTACTTCTGCTCCTCATTGCAATCTACCATGCGTAGGTGACTGATAGGCAGGGTTTTGTCGCGGCGCGAGAGTCACCTACGCGTCTGTCATTTTGAATTCGACTCACCTGAACTATACAAAAACCTAAATTATGACTACACTCAACGGGTGAGTATAGCGATAAGTCGAGTATCGAAAATCCAGAGAGACGAGTTACTAGAATTTATAAGGTTTAATATTCCTAAATAAAAGTGTAAAAGATGATTATACACAAAAAGGGAAAAGATGCATAAAATGGAAACAGTAATCTAGGCGAGGAAAAATAAAGCTAGATTAAGAAAGCGAGTAAAAGCTATAGGTTGCGTCGAATATCCCTCACCCGAGTTAATTTGTATAAAATGGTTACATGGGTCGACGAGTTATTTATAATGCGTCTCGTTTCGACAGTTAATTGAACTAAGGGTTGTCACGCCCCTAAATACGCACAAAAGCCTAATAAGATTTTGGTGTCAACAAATATCCTGAAAATTACGCACGAAAGGTCATAAGCACGGGACATACATGATATGCCCCGTTAAATCTCATAGGCGCAATAACTAGGACAACGCACCCAAAATAAACCCGTAAACACTATCACCAAGCAAAGCAACGAGTTAACCTGAGCGAGTTCCATTCAAACACAACCTAGTTTAAATTACCTATAAAGCATTGTAAAAATAGGGTAAATAAAGCGAGTAAATAAATGCGGTAAATTTATACTAGAAAGCGAGTAAATCAAAGCATGTAAACTAATTAAGAAAGCATGTAAACATAATTAATAAAGCAAGAAACAATGAAATACAACTATATTAATGGTAGGGAAGATGAAATTGTGTAACTTACAACCCAATTGGGTGTCAAACCAAGAAGAATCAAAGCCAAACTCTTCAAATCCCATAAACCCTAAGCTAAAAACTCTCTACATCTATTCTAAGCTAAGTATATCTGAAATAGAAACCAAAAAAATGGGTTATATAGTAAGTGGGAAAGAAAATAAAGGAAAAAGGAAAGAAAAGAAAAAGATCTCAAAATATCTGCAATCACCGGTCGACCGGTCCCTTAGGCCAAAGTGCACTGTCTCCTTTCCACAGCAAAATTCCAAACCGCGGTCGACCGGTACTCTATTTTCAGGCTGCATTTGGTCATCACAAGGAAGTAAAGTTTCATTACGGAATCGGGCATATCTTCTTCGTCCGAACTCCAAACGACGCACTGTTTGCGGCTATGCGATGCTAACTCAACGAACTATGCATCCGTGGAATTTTCATGAGCCGGATAAGAAATGTGAATTGACTAAAATGCCCTTGAAGTAGCATCCGACGATGAAACTTCTCCGAAATGTAACGGATCCTCACTTTTAGCGTTCCAATACCTACAAAAGCACAATTAACCCATGTAAAACATGTGTCTATCCAAATCCAAGTTTGTCTGGTTAATGAGCATAAATATAGGCATTTAGGACCGTAAAAGCGCTAGAATGCATAAAGATATAGGGGAGTAATATGCAATATTTGATACGAATCACACCCCCTAACTTAAACATTGCTAGTCCCTAGTAATGAAACAAACAAAACCAAACCATAGAGGGCGGTACAAGACGTATATATGCATTGAAATATAACTGACACTTTTATAGGGAGCACGATTGCATTTAGCATATGCAATAAGCCATTAAACCCCTAGGTCACCCTTATGGACGAGTGTTGTCTCGTGTGGGTTTTTAGGGATGGTAGCCACAAACATCACATGATTTCCTCAAAATATACCCAACCCAACATGCAACATGCCCAACAATTGCAAAAAGGATTTCATACGCATTATTAACAAAGTGAATGAATTCAAACAAAAGTCCAAATCATTAACATTATAGAATGCACCTCATAGAATTGAAACTTTAAAATGTGGGAGGGGAGCGAGCACATGCAGAGTGTGATTTGGCAAAAACTTATATAAATCGGATAAACATTAAAGCAAGCATACATTCCATCCTCACAGGCATTACGCCATTCACTCGAAACAGGGAGGTAACACACGGAACATGCGGGCTAAAGAGTAAATGTAAATGGAAACTAGGCCTCACACATGTCACAAATGAAGAACGCTTTATATAAAATGAAAAACTGTAATCTCAATGATACTGCACACTAAAAGAGGCGAAATGTATTTTCACAGATTATCAAAAATATTATGACTTTTAAATTACATCAACCTAAGATCACATAGGACTTTAATAGGTTGTAATGTAGGCTAGGATAGGGTATGAATTGAAAGAATGTATGTACGGATTCAAAGTGTTCGGAATGAAAACTCGGGACCATGGAAAAATGCGAGCAATATCAAAATTGGAAAGCAAGTTCCAAAACGGCATTAGATATATCACCGGGGGGAATAATCAAAGCTTATTGAACTATATACACAACATATACAACTTTCTCTTTCTTTTTCTTTTCTTCTTTTTATCATTTTCTCTTTTGTTTTCTTTTGCTTTTTGTTTTCTCTTTTTCTTCACTTTTTTCACATCTCTCTTTTCTTTACTTTTCTCACTCACACATACCTAAATTGCAACCGACATCATAACAACATCATTCAATCCCAAGCAATATTCCAAACAAAGGTATGGAAAGTGTATGTATGGTATATAACTCCAATGCGGAGTTGGTTATGTGATTGGGGTTATGAAACGAAAGGCTATATTTAGGCTCAAATGGGTTAACGAGGGTAAACATATAAGGGTGAGGTCAAGGCTAATATGGGTGATATAACAAAGAGGGCCTATGATCATTTCACAAAGTTTACGCAATTCTCGAGTCAAAACAATATATGAAAATCATGATCAAGTAACACATTTCAAGTATGAACTCAATTAATGAACGATCAAATGAAAGAATAGTGAGATTACTGACGAATTCAATGTTTTCAATGAGAAAAGAATAGTGTATACACTCACAAACGACGAAAGGTACAAAGCTTACTCGGTGTAAGTATATACAATGCAACAAAAGATTACCGAGTTATAAAAATCTTAAACCAAATCAATAGAACCATAAAAATGCATGTGCTCATTGGATTAAAGTTTAATTCATGAAGTTATTCATAATATCAATAATGAAGACTAAAGTCTAATAACTTCTAAAATCGAGAACATGCATCATTGGGGTGTCTATTGGATCAGACAATTATTGAAATTTATCATCGAAAACAAAGGCAAAAAGCCTAAAAAAGGGAGAAGAAAGAAAGAAAATCTTTTTGAAAATTTTGAATTTTTCTAAGAGAAGTATACTAAGTAACTAACATGTGAGCAAAAACATGGACTAAAATAAAGAAATGGATAGAATATCCCACACCCCCTAATTAAAACTTGACATTATCCTCAATGTGAATTAAGAACCAAGTTAAGAGAGGAAAAGAGAGATATTACCCAAAATTGGAGCGATCACCATAAGAACAAGCCCAAGAATCTACAAAACAAGTTAGTACCGAGCATAGAAAAAATAAATAACAAAGAGTTAACTAATTACACTAAACTAAATTAAAAGGCAGGAAAAAATAAAAAGAAAGAAATAAAAAGCTAACTATATACAACCTACTATTTAGGCCTCACACTAACTATACACTAGAAGTCTAAATAGCTGAGGGTCCACCGTGAAAACGATTTGACTTTGGAGGATAACCGGTGTACCCTCACATACAAGCATGCCTTCTAAAAAATATGAATTCCGTTTTAATAACGGAAGGCATGTGTAAGGCGGATGAAATTAACCATCGCCAATTAAAAGTTTTGGAGGGATGATGGGGGGTTTGGATTGAACGGGTGACAAAAACAAGTGGGGACCGTGAAAAGCCGAATATCCTCCCAAGGATTTTGCAATTGGAATAGGAGGCGACGCACACAAAGGCAAGGATACGATCGTGGAGGGTGACTCGAGCAAGTACTCCTTATCGGCGATAGAGTTTAAAACATTAAAGTTTGAAACTGAATCATCGAGTACTTGTGACGGTGTGATAATAAAGAATGAAAATGGGGATGAAAGAAATTCAAACTCATGAGATGAATCACCATCGCATGAAGATTGAGTTTCGAAGGAAATAATATCATTTTCAATGAAATTTTCTTCTTTGGGGGCCAAAGAAGAAAACATTTCATTGCAAATAGATATTACGTCATTATCATTCTCACTTTTAATATCTATTATGCAATGGGAAAAGTCTAGAATGGTTTGTTCCTAAGTAGGCACAAGTACCTCATTTGGTTCAAAACATTCCTCGACCTCGAAAGTCTCGGAAGCAAAATCGTCGTCGAACTCAAATAATAAATCTAACTCATGTTCCCATGAGCGATTTTTTTCCCGATAACGATTTTTAAGTTTCTCATTCTCATACATACGCAAACCCTCACCGAATGTCATAGGTCGAGGTGCGAATACATGAGAATGGGAACTTTGAAACTTACCATCGGACTTAAACGAAAACTCATTATTATAGGAATTTTGAAAACTATTCGAATTCATTTCAAAATTCCTATTATAAGGAGGTAAAGGCCCAAAATCATTATCATCATCAAAATTCCAATAATCCAGATTTTGAGTTTCGTTATACTCGCCCAAAGTCATGTTTGAATTTGTTATACTTTGGGATTCTAAGTATGCACCGAAAGTCATAGGCTTGCGAGAATTTTGAGAATTATAACAAGGATTACCGAAAGAATTGGAATAAGACATGCTTACCCCAAAAATGGCTCAAAGTGGCGGATTCCACAAAGTATGTGCGCACGGGAAATTTAAGCGTTTCTAAGTGCTCAAATGTGGAAGTCCTGCAAAATATTAGCAAATAATACAAATAGAAAGAAAATACTATGAAATACTAAACCAAATAAAGTCTGAAACAAACTCATCCCCGGTAACGACACCATTTGATAGGCAGGGTTTTGCCGCGACGCGAGAGTCACCTATGCGCGGGTCGTTTTGAATTCGACTCACCTGAATTATATAAAAAACTAAATTATGACTACACTCAACGGGTGAGTATTGCGGTAAGTCGGGTATCGAAAATCCACAGAGACGAGTTGCTAGAATTTATAAGGTTTAATATTCCTAAATAAAAGTGTAAAAGATGATTATACACAAAAAGGAAAAAGATGCATAAAATGGAAATAGTAATCTAGGCGAGAAAAAATAAAGCTAGATTAAGAAAGCGAGTAAAAACTATAGGTTGCGTCGAATATCCCTTACCCGAGTTAATTTGTATAAAATAGTTACATGGGTCGACGAGTTATTTAGAACGAGTCTCGTTTCGACATTTAATTGAACTAAGGGTGAGCATGCCCCTAAATCCGTATAAAAGCCTAATAAGATTTTGGCATCAACAAATATCCCGAAAATTGACACGAAAGGTCGTAAGCATGGGACATACATGATATGCACCATCAAATCTCCTAGGTGAAATAACTAGGATAACACACCTAAAATAAACCCGTAAACACTATCACCAAGCAAAGCAACACGTTAACCCGAGTGAGTTCCATTCAAACACAACCTAATTTAAATTACCTAGAAAGCATCGTAAAAACGCGGTAAATAAAGCGAGTAAATAAACACGGTAAATTTATACTAGAAAGCGAGTAAATCAAAGCATGTAAACTAATTAACAAAGCATGTAAACCTAATTAACAAAGCAAGAAACAATGAAATACAACTATAATAATGGTAGGGAAGATGAATAGTGTAACTTACAACCCAATTGGGTGTCAAACCAAGAAGAATCAAAGCCAAACTCTTCAAATCTCACAAAACCTAAGCTAAAAACTCTCTACATCTATTCTAAACTAAGTATATCTAAAATAGAAACCAAAAAATGGGTTATATAGTAAGTGGGAAAGAAAATAAAGGAAAAAGAAAAAACAAGAAAAAGATCTCAAAATATCTGCAATCACCGATCGACCGGTCGCAGGGGCGCGATCGATCGGTCCCTTAGGCCAAAGTGCACTATCTCCTTCCCACGACAAAATTCCAAACCGCGGTCGATCGGTCCTAGGGACTCGATCGATCGGTACTCTATTTTCAGGCTGCATTTGGCCATCACAAGGAAGAAAAGTTTCATTACAGAATTGGGCATATCTTCTTCGTCCGAACTCTAAATGACGCACCATTTGCGGTCACGCGATGCTAACTCAATAAACTACGCATCCATGGAATTTCCATGAGCCTGATAAGAAATGTGAATTGACTAAAATGCCCTTGAAGTAGTGTCAGACGACATAAATTCTTTGAAATGCAATAGATCCTCACTTTTGGCGTTCCAATACCTACAAAAGCACAATTAACCCCTGCAAAACATGTATCTATCCAAATCCAAGGTTGTCTGGTTAATGAGAATAAATATAGGCATTTAGGACGGTAAAAGAGCTAGAATGCATAAAGATATAGGGGAGAAATATGCAATATATGATACGAATCAGTGACGATGAATATATCTCTTCCACTGACACGCTAGCACCACATTTGACCCCCCTCGAAACTCTGGTGGATGGCCTTTTTGAAAGACCTCTCGTACTTGCTTCCACTCCGACTGCCTCGGGTGGGCCTGAACATTCGGTACCCCTAACACTTGTGGTTGACCTCGTGGAAAGTACTTTGCCATTGCGATTATCGTCGCTTCAACTTCCTGCGCTACTATTTTAGTTACCTGTGTAACCGAAATCATCTCTGGCAGTTGCTACGATAACTCTGTCTCCTAATGAGCCTCCCTAATCTCATCTCCCCCTGCTGCCCTAGCTGCTCTCTTTCTCTCCTGGGCGGCATCTGAAATGAGAATCGAATCGTATGAGTTCACCATTAAATATAAAGTAATTTGCAGAACATTGTAAATGAACATACGTATAAGAATACAACAATCCTATGATAGGGCTCTACATCAAAGGACGCTAAGCTGAAACATGAAAAGTCGCACAAATTCTAAGGACACTAGAACCTGATGCTTTAATACCATCTGTGACACCCAGCCTAATAAAATACTAGGTGATCAGTCCTATACCAAATTAAAACAAGAATCTCAGTTGGTTCATCCTTAGCATCACTGTCGAAAACCTTTTTAAAACTTACTAACTATCTAGTATTCTAAAAAACTGGTGCCAAATTTTATCTTTTAATTAAACAACCAATAACATGCAAAAATATAATATGAGTCATATACCACGACTGAATTAAATTAACTCAATAAATAATAAACTAGATGCCGAATAAACCATCGGTCACCAAAGTAAACAGTCCAATACAAACATCCAACACCTGAATAAATAAATCTGAAAACTGTACTGAAAAGTCTAGGCGACAAGCCCGAAGTAAAACTGAAACTGATAAATGATTCCTACTCTAGGAAGGAATGAACGATGCATCTAATCCAAACTACTTCTAGCATCCACATGTGCCATAGCTCCGTGTCCCTGGACTAGAATATCAAGTCCGGCTTCCCTGTGGCTGGACACCTAAAAGTTTTTGAAAATAATTTTATAGCAAGGGTTAGAACCCAAAGCATTTTGAAAATATTTAGCAAGTGAATTAACTATAGTAATTAAAAATATATGAATACGCTTCATATTTAAGTTAGTGTCGCACTCCCTTGAGGACATACTCTCGCACTCCCTTGAGGACATACTCACCCATCCACTAATGTGCACAACTAACGGTTACTTTAACCCCTCCTAGTTGTACTACCCCGTCCAACTGGTCCTGATATAATCTCCCCTTGCCATTCTACTCTAAACCGAGTATTATTATTAATGGGTTGTAAGTTATCTCACCAATTAACTTAATTACTTCCTTTTTAATAATATCATATAACCGTGACACAAGTTATATAAAATAAATACATCACACACTATATTATTACTCGCATATAATATTTATTACCATTATATACGTACTTGTACTACGGACATCCACACATATATCGTATGTATATCCATCCCTCCAAGTATACCTTCGCTGGATGATTTCCTCTAAAGTGTTATCTCATTATGTGGGCTCACATAACCTAGCTACCCAAGTTGAAATCGCTTGCCAACCTGACCCAAAATATAAACGTAGTGTAGGCGGTCATATTCCTTCCTTGAAAGTGAGATAAACCCCTCACCCATATACCGGACGCTATGACCTGGGGATATACTCACTCTACTCCTCAAGCTAGGGGATTCACCCACATCGCGCAACCTCCCATGATAGCACTAGAGTATATAAATTAATTAAATATCTAGTCCCTAATATTTAATAGCACACACAAAGTACACACAAAGTACACACACACACACACACACATATATATATATACTATCACCACACTGTATATATATAATATAAACTCCAACTTTATTGTGTACTTAAACCCGTCACACTAGCCTGTATATTCTCGAGTCTATAGTCCGACTCAAATTAATTAATTTTCTCTTTAATTAATTTATTACCTTCCCGAGTCTACAGTTCGACTCTAATTTAATTAATTTCTCATTAATAAATTTATTACTTTTCCCGAGTCTTCGGTCCAACTCTAATTTAATTAATTTACACATCAATTAATTTTAATACTTGGTGTCACCCAACCAATGTATTCGGACTCGCTCACTTGGCCCGTATCATCGTTGATACCCAATTCTATTTTTTTTTCGACCCATAATTAGTTAATTACACCTCAATTCCCTTAATAATGTAGTGCCACTCAACTACAATACCCGAACATTTTTCCTTTGGTCCAACAACAATACTTACGAATTATTTCTTGAAATTTATTCATCTCGTGACATACAATTGTCTCCCTCCTAAAATCAATTATATCCCCTTCTAATTGCTAAGGAATATGTGCTACATATGCAATTATCACTAAATAAGAAGTAGAGAAAAAATATTAAATTAATTTCCCTTTTATATATTAAACAAGTCGATCTGCCAAAAATCTGGGACCATCGATCGATCGATCCCCTGGGTCGATCGATCGATCGAACAGGTCCCTTTCTTCTCCGCTGTTCAATTAAGCCATTAACGACTTCTCCAAGGTTTTATCTCCTCCCCTGTTCCAACCCAAGCACAACTAACGATACCTCCACATAAGAAAAAGGTTCTAAACAACCTAGAGACCTTAATTCATCATCAAATTTATATAAAACTCTGGGTATATCCGATTTGGGGTTTTCACCGAATTCGACCTCATCATTCTCCGTCAATCTAATCGCTAATACATGTTGTAATCCTCCCTACAATTCAATCCTTACAGTCCCAAATCATAACTTAACATCCACTGAGTAATTAAATCTATCCATTACTCTAAATTCAGAAAAACCCAATTTTAGTTATGGTTACACGCCCAAAATGAATTTTCATATACACATAGTAGAATATGAATTGGTTATCACTTATTTTAAGAATCACAACAGTTAACCACTTGCCTGGAATTATTCGTAGAGTCTGATCCGTTGGTGTAGAGAAAGTGTTAATGAAGAACACCCAATTAGTCTATTAATTTGACTCCAAAAGATCCCCAATTGGCTCTTGATTAGCTTTCTCTGTTTCTCTCCCAAGCCCTGGGTTTAGAATTGTTTTATCTGCCGTTCAACACTCCCTCAGTTAGGTTTAAAACCCCTAATTTCGTTTTTGGCCACATGGGCCTAATTAAAATGGCCCAAATCACCCCGTGTGGGCTCGGTTATGCCCAAAAATGCCCCGAGACCCGATTACAACTCTTGAGTACTCTTTTTCGACTATCTCGACCCATCCGGACTCAATCGCACACTCAGAATTGTCATCCAAAATACTTTATAACATTCTCCATTTTTTACCTCAAAATGCGACACACAAAATTTCGAACAATTTAACTTAAAGTCGCCAAATATAAATAATTCTTTCCACTTGAGAGAGCAGCAGCAGCGGAAATATTGCGACTTCTCAAATAAAAACCAATTTTAATTAATCCCAAATTTTAGTTAAACCCTAAGACATGCATCTAGATGATTTATCAAATAAAATATAGCATGCAGGATAAAAAACAAACACCAATTTGAAGAACGTGTGTGCTCGCGTTCAAATGATCAAATCATATATAAAACCCTTTTAACACAAACAAACCCTAAACATGCAGCAGTATGTGATTGAATAAATTGATAATCTACGCAAGAACATTCAAACACATGCAATTAAGGAAAAATCCCCCTCAGGGGCAAAACCATTTATTTTCACTATAATTTGTAAGAGAACGGCTTACAATCGGATTACAATGAAAATACAAGTTGACTAAGAATTACCCTCGGGTATCGGATTCTGTAGTCGCGGCTGGAATTATCCCTTTCCAGTAGGGCTGCAATGAAGAAGAAGAACAGTCTCCTCCACATCAAAACATGAGTCTTGGGACTCAAAAATATGAAGACTAGATGTATTTGGACTCTCAAATTCGTCTCCTAAAGTCTTGCAAAACAACTCCCCCGAAGTTGGTATTTATAGGAAAAAATATGAAGAGTCCCATGTTTTTAAAACTCTAAAATTCTATCCAGCGTACAAAAAAAACAGCATTCTTTAAGGAATTTTCTCTATCTTCAAAAGGTCATAACTCCTTCACCGTAGCTCGGATTGAGGTGCCGTTTTTTCCAGTATCTTCGTTGAGGCGAGCTCTTCAACTTTCTAGTTGACCAGACCTCCGAACTATGGATGTAAAATTACGAAAATGCCCTTGAACTCTCCTATAGTGCATTTTTTCACTGTTTTGACTTCCCTTGCGTACCACTTGCATTAAGTCCCTAAAATCTTGGACCGTGAAGTCGTTGAGGCAGATGTGGGACATATTAATGGAGATGTTGAATGCTTGATTCCCAGAATTCGGATAGAGGCCGTCATGTGAGATCGTGAGGTGACGTGCCAAATGTAGCGGCGTACGACATACACAAATGTAACATGTTGGACATGAGAAAAATGTCCTTACAAATCTCCCCCTATGTCTATGCCGGTACATACATAAAAAATCCGAATTATCAAATATGAAATTGCCTATACAAATCTACCCTCCCATGAACCCAAAACTGGAAAAGGTACAAATGAATAGCCTTCATCGTTTGATCTTCAAATCTTCAGGAATCTCAAATCTTTTCTCATCAGGGTGAGCAATTCAGAGATCATCAATGTAGTACCTACACACATAAGATAAAGAAAAATACCAAGTGACGTATCGAGTTTGAAATGAGATAAACATAGATACCAATATATGATAAGCATACGTCAAATCTCAAAACTCCCCCAAAATTCAAACTCCCCCATAAAATGATAATTCTTTCTCCCCCTTTTTATGATGTCCCCAAATAGACAAATAAGAAGAATGAACCAGACAAGCAAAATCGGGGTGTCACGGTATACAAAAAATACACAAACTATTTTTGATTTTTTTTAATTTTTTATACAAAAAATAGATACCATTTTGAAAAAAAATGTAAAACATGATACAAAAATCACACCATGGATTTAAACTCAAACAACCAAGTCATGGAAACGGAATGAATGGGTGTGAACACATTCGATAGGTAAATCAACTCAATCAATCATATGTGCACGATGCATATGTGTACCCTAACGAATGAACATCAAAAGTATCCTTAGGTGTAAAAAAAAATTGTTGAATTTAGATGACATCGTCTTATGCAAATCAACAAATCAAAGTCAAAGTGATTTCCACACCAATAACGTCCAAAACTATGTAGCGCATTTTCAAGCATTTCAAGGACGTGCAAACCCGTTTTAAATTCTCCAACCAAACTCCCTCATATATATATATATATATATTCTTTTAGAGGTAATCTAAATTCTCAAACTTTGGAGAATTGGTGCAAAAATCTAAATGGCCCATAATTGGCATGAATTTTTTTTTTTTATATTGCCTTTAAATTTTTTTCCGGGCTCTTTTAACCTCTTTGGACCTCGGATGATAAAATTCCTCAATTTTTTAGGTCCTTTTTAACGGTGGCTTTTGCGCAAAGGATAAATGATTACCTTTCGCAGCCCCTCCCCGTTTTTAAAATAAAGCACACAAACTCACAAAACGGTTCTTATATGCACAATTTCCTTATCAAAAAATTATCGCGCTTGGTTCGTTTTAAGGACAGGATTGAAGTGAAAACACCCAACCAACATGTGATAAGACAAGCACAATAATCAAATAAATCCGTGCATGTGTGCAATAAAGGAAACATGAGTCAAACATATAGGAAGTAACAATTAATTACATCTTAATGACTCCAAACATTATAAAGCACATGGATGGATTGACATATTGTTTCAAAACACTATCAAATAGTCATATGAAAATAATGGAATGATGTTGTGACTCGGTCATCCTAAGTGTTCATCCATAAAAGGTGCAAACAAAATACAAAAATCTTTTTGGATTTTCTCAAAATTTTAACAAACTAATTTTTTTTTTTGTATTTTTCAAAAATTTTCAAAAAAAATATATACAAAAGGTACAAGTCATCACACTAGTAAAGATACATCATGAAACCACAACTAGTGTATGACAAACATGCAATCACAATCAACCAAAAGATTTCACATGGGGTGAATTACGTGCAAGCAAACGGGAATCGTGGACAAATAAACCATAAGCCTCTAAATTCGATTTTCTAACCCAAATTGATGTGTAACGAAGTGTGGGGGTTTTGGGAATCGAATTTATTCTTTCATTAACCTTCTCAGGTCCATTTAAAAGCTTATAACAAAAGTGCCTAAGATGACCTTGCCTACCACAATGTGTGCAAGAGTAAATCGGGCGATTTGTGTTCCCTAAAGGTGGCCCTCTCCTCAAATTTATCGGTTGCTCTCTCCGAATTTGCCTAGGTGGGTCTCTCCTAATGATCCTAGGAGGTTCTCTCACGATGTTCCTATGGGGCGCCTTTTTAACAAACTTAGGTGCCTCGTTCTTAACAATCCTAGGAGGCTCTCTCACACGTGTGCGAATGGGTGTAACATATTTTTCAAGACCAATCCCACCCCTATCAGTTTTGATCTCGACTGTGCCTAAAATCTTATCAAGTTTTTCAGACCTAGACTCCAAATCAAATTTCACTTTACTTGAATCTTTCAATTTCACCTCAAGTTCACCTATCCTAGATTCAAGTACTAGTTTAGAATCCTCAAACTCTAAAAGCTCCTTTTTCATAGTCTCCATCAACCCTCTAAGACTATCTCTCTCACCCTCGACGTACTCAAGCTTCTCTTTCAAAATTTTCTCATGTGCCCTAAATTCTTCAACTGAAAAATCATTATTTTTTATGGCACACTCTTTCAATTGAGCTTTCAATTTCAAATTTTCTTTCTTTGTTTTCAAAGTTTCAGCATAAAGTTCATTGAAAGCAGTTTGCAAGTCATGCTCATCTACACTTTCCTCCTCACTTTCATCCACACTCCGATCACCTTCACTATCATTACTAATCACAAGGATGGGAAACTCTCGCCTAGAAGCATAAAAAACTTCTTTTTCCGAATCACAATCACTAAGGGTAGAAACATGAGAAATCGGTTTATTCAATTTCTTCTTTAAATTTGTGGTACACTCATGTAACGTGTGACCAACACCCTCACAACAAGGACACCTCTCAGATTCGTTTTCAACAGAAGATTTAAAACAAGAGTTCGTGTGAATTTTCCAATTAATTTTTTCAAAAATTTGACATCGAAGATCATCAAAACCATCAAAAGCCATTTTTGTGCAAAATCAGGATCAAAACACAATAACTTAGTGCAACAGGCTCTGATACCAATTTGAGAGAGCAGCAGCAGCGGAAATATTGCGACTTCTCAAATAAAAACCAATTTTAATTAATCCCAAATTTTAGTTAAACCCTAAGACATGCATCTAGATGATTTATCAAATAAAATATAGCATGCAGGATAAAAAACAAACACCAATTTGAAGAACGTGTGTGCTCGCGTTCAAATGATCAAATCATATATAAAACCCTTTTAACACAAACAAACCCTAAACATGCAGCAGTATGTGATTGAATAAATTGATAATCTATGCAAGAACATTCAAACACATGCAATTAAGGAAAAATCCCCCTCAGGGGCAAAACCATTTATTTTCACTATAATTTGTAAGAGAACGGCTTACAATCGGATTACAATGAAAATACAAGTTGACTAAGAATTACCCTCTGGTATCGGATTCTGTAGTCGCGGCTGGAATTATCCCTTTCCAGTAGGGCTGCAATGAAGAAGAAGAACAGTCTCCTCCACAAGGGTTGAACAAACCAAAGTTGTGTTCTTGGGTTGTAAAAGGATTCACAAATATTTGGCAAGGATGTGTGAATCAAAACATGAGTCTTGGGACTCAAAAATATGAAGACTAGATGTATTTGGACTCTCAAATTCGTCTCCTAAAGTCTTGCAAAACAACTCCCCCGAAGTTGGTATTTATAGGAAAAAATATGAAGAGTCCCATGTTTTTAAAACTCTAAAATTCTATCCAGCGTACAAAAAAAGCAGCATTCTTTAAGGAATTTTCTCTATCTTCAAAAGGTCATAACTCCTTCACCGTAGCTCGGATTGAGGTGCCGTTTTTTCCAGTATCTTCGTTGAGGCGAGCTCTTCAACTTTCTAGTTGACCAGACCTCCGAACTATGGATGTAAAATTACGAAAATACCCTTGAACTCTCCTATAGTGCATTTTTTCACTGTTTTGACTTCCCTTGCGTACCACTTGCATTAAGTCCCTAAAATCTTGGACCGTGAAGTCGTTGAGGCAGATGTGGGACATATTAATGGAGATGTTGAATGCTTGATTCCCAAAATTCGGATAGAGGCCGTCATGTGAGATCGTGAGGTGACGTGCCAAATGTAGCGGCGTACGACATACACAAATGTAACATGTTGGACATGAGAAAAATGTCCTTACACCACTCAAATAAATTCCCCAAATTATAAATTTAAGTTTCCCCAATTTAAATATTTTTATATTTCTCAAAAATAAATAAATATTAAATCCTCAAAACTACGGGGGTTACATAATTAAACATTCATTGTGCTTTGGTAACTGATAACAAATACCATTGTGCTTTGGTAACTAATATCAGATATAAAAAATGCACATTAACTTAACTGCATAGCTATAGATATCATGGTGCTAAATCAGATATGCTATATAAATGAATCAGATATGTTATGTAATATAAATCAGATATGCTATACCAATCAGACATGCGAAATCAGATATCGTAGCTATAGAAATGCACATTAACTAAAATGCATATCTATAGATATCATGGTGCTATATATGTGAATTTTAACTGATGACTCATATTTATATGTTGAACAATGATGGAGCATATTCGTAATCGCGTCACATTTCGCCCGTCAAAACCAAATACAAATAATGTAGAGCGACCAGCAAACGTGTAATCTTCGCAAGTTGAGGTGAACTAAAAGAAATCGCATTTGCGATGGAGTGAGCTAATGGATGGGTTCCTCATCCATTCCCTTTGTGCCCAGGTCCTCGCGCGGGGGGGGGGGGGGGGGGGGTAGATAATGGATTTACTGCCGCATAAATTAAGGTTGTTATAGATACTGTCGAAGAAGGATGTCTTATTCGCATCGTGGAAAAGAATGTGAGATCGAGGTTGAAAACCCTGTAAAAGGAATATGTCGAGTTCCATGAGCTGTTGCAAGTCAATGGATTCGGTTATGACACAAATAGTGGTGGCATAACTGCAGATGCTAGTGTATGGGCTGACTATATTGCGGTTAGTACAAATTGATCAATTGACTTGACTTACAAATAAAAAATTTCTTATTTATATACCCACCACATAAGGAATATGTTGAATTGACTTATACAGTTTTTACACGGTAAACCAGATGGAGGGAAGATGAGAGGAAGGAAATGTAAGTATTATGACGAGCTACAAATAATCTTCGGGAATGACATGGCTACAGGTGATAATGCAATATCCGAGGCAGATCAGTTCTCACCTATGAATGGTACAGGGACTGAAGATGTGGAGTTTACTCCTGAAGTGTGCATAGACACTGACACTGAAACAACTGTTGCGCATGAGACGGACACCCAACCACCTGGTGGCCACGAGACCGACACCCAATAATCGAGTGGGCACAATGCAAATCATAAGGATCAGGGCCCTAATGCAAAGCCTCGTCGTCGCCGTGTGAATCCCAGGAAGAATATGCCAAAGCGCTGTTAGTCATTTCTCAGTTGTCGAAGCAGATTGCCACCGCAATGGAGCTTCAAGTTACCATTGACTCTCAAACTCACATTAACTGGCAGAGTATCCTTGAAAGGCTAGTGGGTATGGATATGGACGATGAGAATGTTATACAGATGATGTCTTTATTTGAGGCCGACAATGGACTAGGTCGAGTGTTTATGGGATTCTCTGACTTTTCATTCTCACGTACATGGGCTTACAACAAGCTCCGTAATCTGCCTTGATCAGATGGTCTATTAACTATTACTTAATATTACGCGTTGCTACTATTATGCTTTGATATTATCTCCACGTATTCCTTTTTGATGCTTTTGGACGTGGGATTATCGGATAGTTATTAGCGCATGTAATGTTCTGTTTAAACTTTTCTCTTTTAAGGAGTGGTATTAGGTTTGTGTAAACTTTGCTCTAGTAAAGTTCTGGGATGTAATGTTTTGTGGGATTATCTGTAAGGACATTTTTGTCCATTATCAATTGTATGTCGTACGTCGTTACACCATTGAAGATATTCAAGCTTGCATCGTCATCAATGGATCCGAATATCAAAGAAATCAAGGAATCAATATTTTAGACAAACGGACCGGTCCACCTGTTTTAAAAAGGAACCGGTCTGCCTCGGACCGATCCACCCCTTTTGGAAAAAGAATCGGTCCGCCCTCTACCCGGACCGATCTGCCTTTCTCTTGAACCAGTAGACCCCGGATCGAATGCAAACCAAAGAAGCTCCTTGAAAAAATGAACCGGTCCGACCTTGGACCGATCCGCATCAATACCGGACCGGTCCGCCTGTGATAAATTTGTACAGATCTGTGAGGTTTTATATCTCTTTTGGTTTCCTTATTTAAATCCATCTTTGAGGAGTTTGTTTTCAAGACGATTTTAAGAGTCCTAAATACTCTAAGTCTTCACCTTTTTGAGTCCCAAGACTCATGTTTTAATTCACACAAATTTGCCAATTTATGGATCTTTTTGAAATCCAAGAACACATCCTTGTATTTGTTCAACCCTTGTGGAGAAGCCATCTCTCTTCTTCATTGTTGACCACCTGTAGTTCCTGCGGGAGATTCCAGCCGACACTGTTTCTAGCCGTTGCTTTGAAGGTTTGACGAAGACACCGTGCATTACACTTGTGGGCGATTATGAGGTTGTATGTAAGTCAATGGTCTTGTAAATTCTTCAAAGTTCTAGAAATAAAAGGTTTTGCCCTTCGGGGATTTTTTCTTAACTTTGTGTCGCTTGTTTTATTTGTTTATGGGATTGACACTTGCACTTTAGATGAATGATTAGGGGCTGAAATTAAATAAGTGTGCTAAATTAGAAATTTGCGAAGTTAATCAATTATCACACGTTATTCGCACTTTTCAAATTGGTATCAGAGCAGGTTGCGCTAATTTATCGCGTATTCCTATTTTTCGCAAAATTGTGTGATATTGATTTTTTTAAAATCAGTTTTGTGAAAAATCGCAATTTTTTCCCTATGGAGCACTTATATAATCATACGCCTATTTTTGACAGGTCTAATTATGCCTACTGGAAAGCTCGTATGAAATCGATTTTAAAATCTATTGACGAGCGTATTTGGTTGCTTTGCGAAAATGGTTGGACTCCTCCCATGGTCAGTGTTAATAACATCACCACTTTAAAACCCGTGTCAGCCTGGACTGAAGATGATTATAAATTGTCCAATTTTAATTCCCGTGGTCTGAGTGCTATTTCTGGAGCTGTCACTCCAGATGAGCTTCGCCGAATTATGACATGCACCACGTCTAAAGAGGCCTGGGATGTTTTGAAATTGACACATGAGGGTACGAACACGGCCAAAGACTCAAAATTATAAAATCTGGCCACCCAATTTGAGACTATTACCATGTCTGACTCTGAATGCTTTGATGAGTTTTATGCACGTTTGTCGGACATTGTTAACACTTGTTTTAATTTGGGTGAGGTGATTGATAACACGCGTGTCGTTAAAAATATTTTGAGATCTCTTCCAAGACGCTTTATTCCTAAAGTCACTGTTTTGAACTCTTTGGGAAATTTAAAATCACTTTAGTTGGAAGAACTTGTAGGAGATCTTCAAACCTATGAGATAGACATATTTCTCAAAAACATTAAGGCTAAGGATAATACCATTGCTTTAAAGACTCATTTTAAGAAAAAGAAAGAAAAAGTTTGTGAGTCCAACTCTGAGGGAGATTTTGATTTTAAAAAAATGGCCTTGTTTACAAATTTTTTTAAAAAGTTTCTCAAAATGAATAAAGAAAATTCTTCCAATAAAAAGAGATCTTTTGAGTCAAATAAAAAGAAAGAGGAGGTCAAAGATAGTGACAAGGAGGATGAGATCAGGTGCTTTGAGTGTGAAGGGAAAGGGCCCATAGCTAGAGAGTGTCCTACTAGGATAAGGAGAAAGGACAAAGAGACTGCTATGCCCGCCACTCTTATTGATAGTGAGGGTGCTGAGGGCGATGAGGGAGATGAGTCTGTTAAAGGTTTGGGACATGGGATGGTTGTCGCCTTTTCTAGTCGTGTGAGCACATCCACTTTGTCTCACAAGATTGCACACGAGAGCGATGATAGTGATTTGTGTTCGTTAAGTGAGGGAGAAAGTGAGGAGGAGAGTGGAGATGAAAGTGAGCTCCAAATAGCTTTTAGAGATTTGTACACCGAGACCTTGAAAACAAAGAAGTACAATCGAGATTTAGGTCGTCAAGTTTTAGATTTGGAGAGAGAGAAGGAGTTTTTGAGAAAGGAGAAGTGTGATTTGACCAACACGTTGTCTAGTCTGATGACACATGTATCTAACCTCGAGAGTGATCTCGAACGTGCCCGGGAGGTCAAAGTCAAGTTTGAGAATGCACCTAAGAAGGTTGAAAAGGCGGTTCTTAAGGGTAAAGGTGAGAAGTTTGGAATAAGTCATGACGGTGCTTCTTCTTCCCATTTAGAACCCGAGCCGGTTCCCACTTTAGTGTTAGATTCGCGTAAGTCTCACCCTAACCTACCTAGGCGTCCCATTCCTATTAGGAGAGCACGTCCTAGAGTTTTTGAGAGAGGTGTTCCTAGGCCTATTTATGTTTGTTCACATTGCAAGAGGAGAGGTCACCTTAAGGAATTTTGTTTTAAGTTGGGTTATGTGTCACGTTTTTCTTCTTCACGTGTTTCTGTCACACATGCACCCACACATGATACTTTACATGCTCCCAGTGACTACATGAGAGAGTTTGCACATTTAGGGGAGCAAGTTAAGTTTTTGGTCAAATCTTCACAAGAATTGATGGAGTTTTTTCATAAGTTGTCACCAGCTTTAGAAAACCCCTCTGCACCTAATGACTGAGGTTTGACTTGTTTACTAGCATAGGGTGAGTTTCATAATGACATTGTTTGCTTATTGCTAGTATGTATCATTTTTGTATAGTTTTTTTTTTGTTTTTTGTTTTTTGAAAAATGCAAAAAGGTTTTCTATTTTTTTTAGTGTCCATTCATATTTGTTTTCGTCAAATTTAAAAATCCAAAAAGATTTTTGTATTTTGTTTTCACCGTTTATGGATAAACACTTAGGATGATCGAGTCACAACATCATTCCATTATTTTCATGTAACTATTAGATAGTGTTTTGAGATAATAGGTCAATTCATCCTTGTGCTTTATAATGTTTGGAGTCATTAAGATGTGATTAAGTGTTACTTCCTACATGTTTGACTCATGATTTTCCTTTATTACACACATGCACGGATTTGTTTGATTATTGTGCTTATCTTATCATATGTTGGTTGGGTGTTTTCACTTCATTCCTCTCCTTAAAACGAACCAAGCGCGATAAATTTTGATAAGGAAATTGTGCATATAAAAATCGTTTTGTGAGTTTGTGTGCTTTGTTTGAAAATGGGGAAGGTCTACGAAAGGTTCATTTTGCCTTTGCGAATACTAAGCCACCATTAAATTGGACCTAAAAAATGGAGGAATTTTATTATCCGAGGTCCAAAGAGGTTTAAAAGAACCCGAAAAAAAATTAAAGGCAATAAAAAGCAATATATGCCAAATATTGACCATTTAGGTTTTTGCACCAATTCTCCAAAGTTTGAGAATTTAGTTTATACACCTCTAAAAGAAAATATTCATGAGGGAGTTTGGATGGAGAATTTAGAACGACTTTGCACGTCCTTGAAATGCTTGAAAATGCGCTACATAGTTTTGGACGTTATTGGTGTGGAAATCATTTAGGCTTTGATTTGTTGATTTGTATAAGACGATATCATTTAAATTCAATAAATTTTTACACCTAAGGATACTTTTGATGCTCATTCGTTAGGGGTACACATATGCATTGTGCACATATGATTGATTGAGTTGATTTACCTATCGAATGTGTTCACACCCATTCATTCCATGACTTGGTTGTTTGAGTCTAAATCCATGGTGTGATTTTTGTAGCATTTTTTTAAATGTATCTTATCTTTGTATGAAAAATTGAAAAATAAAAAATAGTGTGTACATTTGTTTCTGAGCATCTCCTTGCAAGAGCACGTTTACCATATTGTTTGATGCCCTGTTTTGTGTATCGTGATGCCCCGATTTTGCTTATTTGATTCATTCTTCTCATTTATCTATTTGGGGACATCATAAAAAGGGGGAGAAAGAATTATCATATTACGGGGGAGTTTGAATTTAGGGGTAGTTTTTGAGATTTAGCTTATGTTTTTATCATAAATTGGTATCTATGTTTATCTCATTTCAAACTCGATACGTCACTTGGTATTGGCTTTGTCTCATGTGTGTATGTACTACTTTGATGATCTCTGAATTGCACACCCTAATGAGGAAAGCCTTAAGATTCCTGAAGAGTTGAAGAACAAACGATGAAGTCTTATTCATTTGTACCTTTTCAGTTTTGGGTTCATGGAAGGGTAGATTTGTATAGGCATTTTTTATTTTTGATAATTCGGATGTTTATTTTTATGTATGTACCGGCATAGACATAGGGGGAGATTTGTAAGGACATTTTTGTCCATTATCAATTGTATGTCGTACGCCGTTACACCATTGAAGATATTCAAGCTTGCATCGTCATCAATGGATCCGAATATCAAAGAAATCAAGGAATCAATGTTTTAGATAGACTGACCGGTCTGCTTATTTTAAATAGGAACCGGTCCGCCCCTTTTGGAAAAAGAACCGTTCCGCCCCCGGACCGATCCGCCTTGCTCTTGAACCAGTAGACCCCGAATCGAATGCGAACCGAAGAAGCTCCTTGAAAAAATGAACTGGTCCGACCTCGGACCGATCCGCATCAATACCGGACCGGTCCGCCTGGGATAAATTCGTACAGAGCCGTGAGGTTTTATATCTTTTTTGGTTTCCTTATTTAAAGCCATCTTCGAAGAGTTTGTTTTTAAGACTTTTCAAGACGATTTTAAGAGTCCTAAATACTCTAAGTCTTCACCTTTTTGAGTCCCAAGACTCATGTTTTGATTCACACAAATTTGCCAATCCTTTGTGAATCTTTTTGCAACCCAAGAACACATCCTTGTATTTGTTCAACCCTTGTGGAGAAGCCGTCTCTCTTCTTCATTGCTGACCACCTGGAGTTCCTACGGGAGATTCCAGCCAACACTGTTTCTAGTCGTTGCTTTGAAGGTTTGATGAAGACACCGTGTGTTACACTTGTGGGCGATTATGAGGTTGTATGTAAGTCAATGGTCTTGTAAATTCTTCAAAGTTCTAGAAATAAAAGGTTTTGCCCTTCGGGGATTTTTTCTTAACTTTGTGTCGCTTGTTTTATTTGTTTATGGGATTGACACTTGCACTTTAGATGAATCATTAGGGGCTGAAGTTAAATAAGTGTGCTAAATTAGAAATTTGCAAAGTTAATCAATTATCACACGTTATTCACACTTTTCATTGTCAAAGATTGTAACCATCCTTTTATATTATGAACTTAAATATTTAGCATTTCAAAAGCGCAAGCCTAATAAATTAACCCATGTGCTTCAACAGTCAAAGTCATTATTAATTCAATCCCATTAGTTTCAACCACATATTGTAAAGACATATGATGCAAAAGCTCAAGCCTGATAAATAAATCCATGTGCTTTAACAGTCAAAGTCATTACTAATTCAGTCCCATTTCTTTCAACCACATATTACAGAGACGTATGTGATTCAAAAGCGTAAGCCTGATAAATGAACCCATGTGCTTTAACAGTCAAAGTCATTAATAATTCAGTCCCATTTCTTTCAACCACATATTGCAGATATGCATGTGATTCAGCAGTGTAAGTCTAATACTAGTATAAAGCAAATGGTAGTTCATTTCATATCACACACTATCAAATGGAAAATCATAGACAGACCGACCATTTTAACCCCCGTAAAGGATGACTAGATTACTTCAGCCCAAACATGGTAGTCAGAAATACAGAGCCTATGAAGGTCAAGCGTAAATCTAACCTAGGAATCTACGAAGATCCCCACCGAGGGAGTTAATTTGGGGAGAAAAGGGTTTTTAAAAACATGCCTATATGCACATTACATTATGTAGGTTATGTTGTCCATGTGATGAAATGATTACCTTTAAGTAAAGAAAATATACCTTACGATGATCATTTGAAATGGCCTAGGTTATATGATAGATGATGCGATTTAGAGTGCTACTGTAATTGGCATGGTTTACCGGTCCTACAAGAAAAAGCTACAAATTATTGCAAAGATCCAATTAAAGACAATGAGAGATGTATCCGTCTACTACAACGAGAAATTGAACAGATGGAAAAAAGATTAATGCGTTAGCATTGTAAAAATTTGATAAATACTGAATTCGACGATCCAATTTATGCATCGGATTCGAAACTGCCGGACTACAAAATGGACGATTCCTCCATGGATTTTGTACAACATCTACCAAACATGTTGATGGGAGATGGGAATGCATTATGTTGCGATCCGTGGTTGCTTAGGAAACCACTAAGTAATTAAATATGCAACTTTTTTTTCTACGTGTTCATTATTTTTATTATGTCAGTTGTAATGTTTAATTCCGAGTTCCAAATTTGCCGTTTATTATTATTTTTTTAAATCTCGTTACAAAACAACTTTCAACAACCTTATGTCCAAATCAGTGTGCTCTCATCCATAATAAAGTACATTATTCCAACTTCAATACTTTAATCCAAATCATTTGCCCCCTGATAATCCTGAAAATGAAGATATAAATAATGATAAGTATTAAAATATATAGGATAACAAAAAATTGGATAATTAACAAAATAAGTCGATTTATGTATTAGCAAAACTCTTTATTTCCATCACAAATTTTGGCTATCAAACACCAAAAGTAGGAATATTATTATTTTCCAGTAAAAAAATTATGTCTATCAAACACAAAAACTTGAAAATTATAGAATTTTCCAGCATGCCAATTTAAGCTATTAAACAATCCAAAATTTTATTTTCCAGGTCAAAATTTGCCAGGGCTAAACTTTCCATTCCACCTCTATTCCAAGTTTTCTATCAAACAGGGACTTATAGTATTTTGATTGCAAATAATTTATGTAAGAACAATCACCATTCAAGTAGCAAGTGCTCAATCTCAAACCTCATTTTTATTAGAAAAGATTTCTTATCCGCCCATCAAAGAATTGATTGCAAGTAATTTATTTACGAACAATCACCATTCAAGTAGCAAGTGCTCCATCTCAAACCTCATTTTTATTAGAAAATATTTTTTATCCACCCACCAAAGAATTGATTTCCATGGAAAATAGAAAATGTAAGAACAAAAACTCATATTTTTTCGCTCATTTTCCACTTCTCATCCAAATGACCTATTTTCGACTAATTTTCCATGTTTGCAATCAAACACACCCTTAGATTTATTTTTTTGGGTATTTATATTAACATGATATACTTTTACCAACCACCCATTCTAATTACCCTCCAATATATTCTTTTAACTTCCCCCCAATCATGGTTTGTAAAATAAAAAGAAAAAAGAGAATATTTAGACTAATAAATAACTTCAGACAATACCCATAAAAAAAAAACTTTTTCATCCTCCTCTCCTCAAACATCAAGTGGCCTCCTCTGAGTACCCAAAGGCAAAGCCAAAAGGTCAGCTATGGAAGTGTAGTTGTTACTCTTCATCCTCTATTTTCTCAATGGATTATGAACATAAAAATCTGATCTTTAATATGCCAAAGATCTAAAATCCAGTAAACAAGTACTGATCATCATACCACCACGTAATCAAGTGAGATATGAATGGGTAGTGTTAAAATAAAAGATAAACAACATATGTGTAACTTTTGAATATTTACTTTAATGATATGATCACAGATAAAGAAACATTGTATTAGGAAAAAATGCTTACATGTGAGAGAAACCCAAGATTTTATGCTGAAAATGAAGTGTTGACGGGTTTGAAAATTTTATATAACGAGAGAAGAGAGAGAAGAAATTTGATTATTTGTCAAGGAGAGTGATTAGATTGAATATAAATGAATGATGTGTTGTGTTTAGCTTTATTTTTGTGAACATACTTATAAATCTATTTGTTTGTATGTATTTTTTTCTAATTTTGTGGCTAAAATCCAATTGACATGGAATTATGAACATCCTACCAACATTCTACCAACATTAAATCATATCAGTGAGTCTTGGACTGACTCCGATCCCCCCCAACCACTTGGGCTATATAACACCAAATATATGCAACAGAATAACTAAAGTGTTTTTTGCATCTCAGTATCTCACACTCACTACACCAAAACAACTGACTTGTCAAGGTCTTTGACGGTGACAAGTCTAAGGGTGACAACTGTTTATATCACGAACTTGTTATGATCAAAGATCATGATGACTTCATTAAACTTGTCACGGTCCTGTCATGGTCTTTAACCTTGAAAGGTTTTGTCACGATCAAAGATCGTGACAAACTCGTGAAAAAAGCAAAAAAATTATCACGGTAAAATGCCGTGACAAGTTTCATTGTCACGGACTTGTCACGATTTTTTACCATGACAATAATGGGTATAATTTAAAAAAAACTACTGGGTATTTGTAAGGACATAAATTTTCAATTGAGTTCCTATATTGTTTTTGTAATACCTCGTACTTTTAAAGATATTTAAATTACAAAGGTGGGCATAATTTGGTAATTTGAGGAATTAGTGTGAATAGTTATTTTGGAATTTATAAGTGTAATTGAATAAATTCCGAATATAAAGTGAATAGTAAATATTAGTTTGTAAGTGTCAGATTAATATTTATATGGATTATATTTTCTTACGAGACTAAGAATGTGAGTGGAATTATTTTAATTACAAGTCGCAGTTGGGGAAAGCGACAAAGGAAAATATTTTAATTGAAAAACACGCGTATTGAAATGTGTTGGGTTTAATTAGTGAAATTTAGTTAAGTAACTCGGATGGAGATTTCGAGTGCGCGGTTGGAGTTCGGAATGGCCGAGATAGTCAAAATTAAGTATCCGGGGGTAAAGTTTAGGTCCCGAGGATTTTTGGACTAGTAGGGACTCGTAATTGAGTACACGAGCAATTTTACAATTAGGTATACACCCAATTTCGGGTTTAATAAGAGGAGAACCTAATTTCTTCCTCAAATCTGCCTTAAGAGAGAGAAAGAAAAGAGAGAAGGAAGAAGAGAAGAGAGAAGGAAGAAAAGGGGAATTCCGGTCAAGTTCCACGGGATTCGACTCGGGGTTGTCAGATTTTATCCACGAGATAAGTGTTTACTTGCTTTATTCAATTTAGTGTGTATATCTCATATTATAGTTGGTAAACTATATGATTTTTGGATTGGGATTCTTGAATTAAAATGGGGTTTTTGTGAAATGAACTCATAGAAATTGATGTGGTAATTGCCCCATATGAAATCTAAGCTTGAATGGATGAAAATGGTGTACTTTTTGTGAGAAATGAATTTAATGGAGTTAGGGTTAGATTGTTGATTGAATGATTGAATCCCTTAATTTTAATTGATGTGTTGGTTATATCGTTATGTGGAGATGTTTATATTGTTGTTGGGTGATGTTAAGATCCATGGAAATGGGGTTGAATGAGTGTTGGAAAAAAATGTGGATTGGAGAAGACGATGAACAGTAAATCAGTGCCTTGCGGGGTCGATTCGGCTAGGAAGATAATTGATTCAGCTCTTGGTCAAAATATAAAAGTTGTATATATTTTCGATACGGTTGTGTGGGCACTAACCTCGTATTTTTCTAATTTATTTTGGATTTATAATGATTTTTCTAAGGAATCAGTTCCGAGATTGAAATCATTAGCTCGGGAATCAAATTGAAAATTTAATAGACAATTCAAATGCATGCCATTTTCTGTGTAATTTGAATTAGATTCTCATTTATAGATTAAAAGAAAGGTATGGAAGTTATCTTTATAATGAGCTTTGATTGAGGTGAATTGGATTTCTCTAGAGTGAGTTATAGTTATTTTAGTGCAAGGTGTTTATGCTGACAGAATAGCAAAGTTACGAAAAATTTATAGACAATTCAAATGCATTCCATTTTCTGTGTTATTTGAATTAGATGCTAATTTATGGATGAAAAGAAATGTATGGAAGTTATCTTTCTAATGAGCTTTGATTGAGATAAATTGGGCTTCTGTAGAGTGAGTTATCACTATTTTAGTGCAAGGTGTGAAATCTGCCATAAATCCAATTATTCTGAGAATTTGTGAATTTTAAGAGTTCTAATGGAAAAAAAGGACTCTTTGGATTCGAATCGGAATTTTGGATGTGATTGGGATACAAGCTAGTTGTGATAAGCTTAAAAAAATATGTGATATTTATATTATAAGTAATTGGATACTTATGGAATTAAATCGAATATATATATTCGGGATTTCAAGCTAATGCTACGAGAGATAGGCATGAATAGCCAGATTTGATATATATATATATATATATATATATACACACATACGGGTATAGAGACAGTATATATGTGATATAATTATAAATATACCTGTGTGTGAATGGTATATTTATATGAAGCATACCCCTCTAGTGCTATCATGGAAAGTTGCGCGATGTGGGTGAGACCCCTGGCTTGAGGAACAGGGAGCGTATAGTCCCTAGGTCATAGTGTCCCTTCTATATTGTGTGATTTTTATCAGGAGTGAGACGTGGTGGGTATATTTAGTTCTCATTTCCGGTGAGGAACTACGATCGCTTCCCATACGCTGTGATTTTGTTCTTACCAAGTCGGTGTGAGAGTCCGACCACTGGTACCCAGGATGATGTGTGAGTAATTCCCTAGAAGATGATAGCATTGAGAGACTGTATCCATTGAGTTATATCTCTCAGGGATGGTTATTATACTTATATAGTGTGTGACATATAAGTATGGATATACTTGATGTGTATAGTATATTCTCTCTCCCTCTCTCTCTCTCTCTCTCTCTCTCTATATATATATATATATATATATATATATATATATATATATATACTAGGGTATGCCCGTGCCTGAAGGCACGTTGATAATCGCAAAACGACAAATTTTCAAAACATGTAATTGCAAAAATGCACAAATTTCGTTCCCCAACAAAAAAAATGTAATTTAAAAAAAACTGGCCATGATCTCCTTTGTTTTTAGGACTATCCACCATGCTTAACAAAAAAAAATAATCCAACAACATTCGAATAGTCTAAATTCATCAAATAGACTCGCATATAACATAATTATCCCTGTTTTGAGCTCATAACAGTGGTAGCGTGATTGGTGGCCGCGGAAGCATTTTTGAATTCCAAGTATCCCCTATAGGGTCCTGTCCCTTGTATTATCTAATATACTCATCCTCTATGGGCCCACATGAAAGACATATCCCTATCAAAAGTCAAATAAAAAATGTCAAAGACGATTGGGACCTATTTCCCAAGGAATCAGGCACTCCCCAAGCAAAAAAGGCATGAGTTGTCACTTTAAAAAAAAGACGTCGGATAACCCAAGAGAGTTTGTAACCAAACACACTTTACGCAGTGCTAGACCTTAGCAACTAAAGCTGAGTAGATAAACTACATATGCCCATGCTGCCTGAAGGCACGACGATAATTTTCTCAACTATAAATCGTGTGGTCCGATCATAAAAATCTCTTTAACTAAAAAGTAAACGATGAAAACCATATGTAAATAATGTCAAATCTATATACAATTCAGTGAGTTAATGTATTCTAAAGACGAAAAAGAATAAACTGAAATGCCATAAAAATGCAGGTTGTGTCAAGTCTTAACTACATTTCAAGCTAAATGAAACAATTATATGTCGAGTATATGTCAGATATGGATTCCCAAGATTTGTTTTCACTTATTTTACACATGGAATGAAACAACTAATAAAAATGACGTCTGGAATGTTTGAAACAACCTATACACTAATATATTATATTGCTTGTAATTTTGTATTTATTTCAGTTTTACCTTAAAGAAACCTTGTTTTCTTCTTTTTTTTGTAAAAACAAATTAACAAAATTTAACATAAATGAATACGAAAGCATTCAGGCATGTTAAGGTGACAACTTGAAATTTTTTATAAACATATTTGAACATATTCAATCCTCATAACTTGGCTACCAACTCAATATCATCACCACTTAAAAACTTAACATAATAATTATTTTCCATACAACGCATCCCTTGAAAGTAGATTAGATCGGAAAAAATCAAAGCAACAGTGTTGCGAGTGTTCTCTTCAGCATCACTTCTATGTGGATTCTAATCTACCACACCCAAACATGCGAGTTCAACAGTGTTTCCAAATCTCGTAGCACCCAACTTGTGTTTCCAACCGCGACTGCAATACGCCATATTTCTTGTATCGCCAACATAAAGTCTTTTTCATTCATCATTACAAAATGCTTCTGTCAAAAATCATTTCTCCTGAAATGTAAGAAAAAAACAATGTCATAAGTATATGTCATAATTATGTATAAATGACAATCGCAGTCACAAATAGGTTAAAAAAAACTCAGATATGAAAAGTAGAAACAGAAAAACTTATACCCATAAAGAAGTAAAAATAAAACGGAGCGTGTGAATTAAAACAAAGTTAAAAAAAAAAATATAGACCTGCTCCTTTAAAAGATTTGTAAAAGCAAAGGATTGATGAGGAGCACAATACAATAAAATATAAACCTTTAAAAATGTATAAACTCATGCAAGAGAATAATAAGTACCTGCTCTTTTTTTGTCAAAGTAGAATCAGAACAACTCCATTACGAAAGGGGATTACATGCGGAAGCAAAACCTAAAACTAAAAAAGTAAAAGAAAAAACTGTAACTAACTAAAGCTACAGTTACTTGGATCTCTGCCTCATCTTTTGGCGTTTCCTCTTCAACCTCCCCATCCGCTTCTTCCGCTTAACTCTCATTTTTATTCAGCGACGGAGATTTCACGTCCTCTTCAAGCGCTTTGTAGGAAATGAACGTTTTAAGGCGTGTCATATGTACCTACTCCCGATAACCTGTGAAATAAAGGGGAGGGGGTTGAAAAACAAAGGCCAATTATACAGACATTCAAAGACAGGTATATAAGAAAGGGGGATGGGATGTATTATAAACCTAGCCTGATATTACTGTAACTCGTCTTCTTCTCTTATGTGGGAATTCTATCCATTTTTTGCAAGCATATCCTGGTTAAGCTGGTTATAAAATCCAACTTCCGATCTGCGATATGGGCATTGTGGATCTATTTTAATCCTCTATGATTTGTGGTTTTCTTTTCCCGTTGAGATCCAAATCCATTTAAATCCACATGTGGTTAGATTAGAGATATTTAGTATTGTTCAAAAGGTTTTTCGTCACATTTATTTCGTTTGGTTCTAAATCAGGGAAATCCTCGTACTGTTTGGCCATTTTCGTTGTTGATCTTTTGGTTTCTTCTAGTATCGGCTTGGATCTTCTGGGTTGCTGATGTCTACTTATGATCCTGTATTGAGAATATAATAGCTTTCTTCAGTTTAGTGAGAGAAGGTAGTGTGATTTTATTTTCGTTGTTAAGTGTTGTTTCCCTCCTGATAACCAAAAACACAAAAGTTCAGAATATGGAAAAAAAATGCCTACAACACTTCAATATCGCGAATGTGTTTACGAAAAAAATCAAAAATAGTGAACATATAAAGAAGAACCACCTATGTTAGAGAATAAAACTACTAAACATCAACACATACCAGTTTCCTTTGTCAAACTGCTACAACAGTTGCCCTTGCGTTGTTGAGGGCATTATTGCTACCGAGTTGTTTGCCAAGGGCATTGTCAACACCAAATATGAAGAGCCTGAAAGTGTTTTGCAAAACATGGGTTAAAGTATGATTCATTTAAGATTTAGGGAGAATGATGAAAAAAACTGGCCTTTGAGTGTGCTCTGCCCCACTGATATGTTTTGAACTCCCATGTATGGCATTTTTACCATTTCTCCAGGTTGAATCCTAGAAGGAATCTAAAGATTTTTCAAACCCTCAACAATTTCCACCTAGATGACATTCCCTAGTATTGCTTCAGATAATAGTTCCTCATGGCCTATGACAGTTGGAAGGTGTTATTCAGATTGGGGCTTTGAATCAATACACAACACTAAGGCTAATATCATCTTTAATTCGACAAATCATCTCCATTCATCATTCCACAATCTTTTGATAAATAAGTTCTCGAAAAATAATGCACACAACATGATTTTTCAACCATCATCGAGATACATAAATATAAAAAAAATCACATTCACATTACGTCAAACACCTAAAGTGCAACATATCAAATGTAGCGCTTGAGGAAAAGGTATGCAATAAATAATAATATATTTGAAGAATTAGTGCAACGGGTGAAATATTTGACCTTCATTTCGGATTCACTTCATCATCATAAGCATAAAATTGGGCTAGTAATACTTGCACACTGCATAAAACTATTTTTGTATTTCGAATATCTAAAACAGACCAAAACAGACCAAAATAGCTTCGGATAAAACCGTTTTTCTATTTTGTAAACAATAGAACAACAATAAAAGTATAGAACAAAAAAAAACTAAAAACCAAAGGAAAAAAGACGTACGAAAAGCTTACCGCACAAAACCAAGGGGCTATTTTTTTAAAACAGTAGTTGCGTAAATACATGATTGAGAGGATATACCTGTAAAACGGGGTTTCCTAACTACTGATGTAACAGTTGGTATATTAAAAAAATAGTTGTTATATCCAAACAGTTTTTTGGACATGAGGAAATTTGGATATACCAACTGTGACTACTACTGATGTGACCAGGATGCTTGTGATACTGATGTAACCAGGATGCTTGTGATTACAACTATGACTACTACTGATATACCAAGTGTTTCAACCTCATCATTAGTCAAACAATCAGTTTCGACGTTTGGCGACTGACCAAAAATGTGAGAATGTGACTCAAAATATTTAAAATGAGCAGAAGTAAAAAAAAAATTCCTGTTCCATCTTAGAGATTGAGCTTGTATGAGCCAATTCTTCCACTCTTATTTTTCATTCTTTTAATTGAGTTTGTATGAGCCACCAAGTAGAGGCTTAGGCAATCCTAAAACAGCAATGCCATTCTTTTAAAATACCATCCATTAGGCAGTCCCATTTTGGGGTTTTAAACCTGTCCAACTACTGCTAATAGTGAGTTGGGAGACTAAAATATTGAATGACAGGAAGATCACCTTATCGTAAATCATGGAGGGCCCGTTTTATCTCAAATGACTCAGCAATTGAAAACATGACCAAACATAAATTTGCAAGCTTAAAAAAAATTCAAAAACTAATTATTAAGTGCTTGGAAATTAAAGATAAGTTTTAAAGTTCTAAACAAAAATAGATTACCACTACAATAGAAATGTAAGACAGGAAAACGAAAAACATGTTTCAAACAGCATAACCTAAAACCAAATAGTTTCACATATAGGATTTGTTAGACTATGTAGTGTGAGGATGTGTATAGGAAAGCACGGTGCATGGATATATATTTGTTTATTACATTCACAACATTTGCATCCGCATCACCAGTAAGAACATCTTCTTCAAGCTCACGCACATTCTGAGTGAGCATTTCTACCTCCGCAACTTTTTGGCAAATTTTCTCACTGATACACACATTTAATACACACATACGCCCGTGCTTAAAAAACATATTGATCACATGAGAATATGTGCAAAAGCTCGGCCGGTGAAAAGAAAAATAGTACACAAACACAACACCTCATTAATTCTTGGTTCTTATTCAAAAGGCCATTCACCATATGAGCTTCTTAAGAGAGGAAATATAGTGTATCTTCAACTTAATCAAGTCAGGCAATCATATTCAACCAAATATAGATCTGATGACAAAGTACCGTCTCAAAAGCATGGTTACCGGGCATAGAGGTTTGTATCGGGGGTAGTGGGAAACGAAGGGTCAGTCTCAGAAAACGAAACCCAAAATAGAAAACGGTCACAAAATAACATTTATAATCCCAATAAATACCTATGAACCACAAACGTAGATAAAAGTAAAAGAATACACATTATAACCCAAATTCATAATATAGTTAGAGTATTAACGAAAAGTAATCAATAAAACTCAAAATAAAGAGTACATAAAGAAAATACCTATAAGCATACCACTTCCTACATCCAAAAACATTGAAAGATTAGACAGGGAAAACCAAACACATTTGAAAAACCATTAAACTTACTTACATTTGACACCGCTGATGGAAATACATGCAAAAGATTCTCAGAGCTGCCTCAATCTGCAAAGTAGAAAATTAGTTCCAATAAAATAGCAAAAAAATATAAACTTCAAATCAAAATTTGATAACACGAATATAGGGGTTCGTTCAAAGGGGAAATTTGATAGCACGAATATAGGGGTACCTGTGAATAGATCCAAACATGAAGGTTAACAAAGACAAACACACAAAAAGAACATATGGGTACCTGTAAATAGATCCAAACATGAAATTTAACAAAGACAAACACACAAATGGAACATATGGTAAAAGCCCTAATTTCAAAACATAAATAAAAAACCTAATTTCGAAACAGAGAAAAACACAAAACCGAGTAGAAATTTCTCATCTCATAAGAAGAGAGAAAGAGTTGGGAGGAAAAAACTAACATAAAAATCCCAAATCGCATAAGAAAAGGAGAGTAAGAGAAAGAAATAGTTAGAGAGAGAGATGTACCAGTTGCCGGCGAGAGAGAGAGGGGGAGGATGCATTTCAGACTTGACTTGAGACAAAAATAGAAAAATACTATTGTAGCCTTATGTTTGAATTTTGAAGAGAGGGGGAAAATAAATTAGTGTGTGTTAAAAGAGGGGGAATTCAAATTTGTAAGGGGTAAAATAGGGAGTGCAGGAAAAACTTATAGGGATGACATCATCAATCAAACTTATGACATACATAAGTTTCTTACTTTATTATATAGATGTGTGTGTGTGTGTGTGTGTGTGTGATGTGAAACATATATATACGGGCATAATAAAGAATGGAATGTGAGATAAATTCTGAAACTTTTGGGAGTATAAAATTCGAAAGAAAAATAGGGATATACATATATAAAGATGTGAATATTATATACGAGGTTAATAACACTAAAAAGGTGAATAGTGTAAATAACTAGTGAAAGTTATTCATGATGTAAGGATGAATCATAAGGGAGAAATTATGATGTATAAGCTCAGGCGATAGCTTAGAGTATTTTATAAAGAATGAATAAAGTGATATTCTCTTTTCGGTAGATTTATATCCGAATTTATATGTACATGGATCATAGGTTCTAGTGATAACTATTGATATATATGGGATGTTATAAAATGTGGTATGTACTAAGGGCCTAATGGATCCTGACGATCAACATTGCCATGTAGTAGTGTATCGGGGTGGTTCCTTGTTTGGATTTCACTTCACGAGACACCCCACGCACGAACGTAGTGTAATGTTGGGAATGGGGAGTAGTTTAGTCCTTAGTACTCAGATTTATGAGGATCTTTAAAAGATGGGTGAAATGAATTAGTTAGGCATGGTAGCTTAACTAAGTTGTTTAAAAGGTATGCGATAATTGTGCACTATTAGAAGATGAGTGAGGTGTATCTCATGAGAGTGCAATACCAGTTCAAATATGAGAGATATCATATTTTAAAATATGGCATTTATGCACTTGCTAAAATATTTTCAAACTCGGGATCTGACCCGTTTATCTATTTTCCTCTCTTGCTATATCTATATATAGTAGGTTTTCAGACACAGGGACTCCCGGATGATGATTCCTTCGAGTCAAACGTTTGCGGTAGCAGCTGTGGATGCAAGCAGGTTTATTGTAGACTCTTCTATCATTGAGATCTAGATAGGAGATATTATAAAAACAATCAGGCCGATGGCCTAATTGTATTCATTTACTCTTATACCGCCTTTTGGTGTGGCATTCGATTTGGTTGTATTAAATTGTACCGAGTGTTCGGTTATTTTATTTCGTTTCAGCTGTTGCATATAAACTATTGTAATTGATTTATTTGAATGGTTTGGTTAAAAAAGGATTAGTTAAATAAAATTTCGACGCCAGCCTAATAGGTTATTAGTAATTAAATTGATTTTCGACAGTGATGCTGAGAATGAACCATATGAGATTCCTGTTTTGATTTGGTATAGGAGTGATCGCCAGGTATTTTATTAGGCGGGGTGTCACAGTTTTGACTTAATTTCATGAACAAAACTTTGTTTGTAATATGTCATGGGGAGATTTTATTTTGTCACGATTCCACTTGGTTTATGACGTATTGAAGAAATTGAAGACGTTGTAAAAATCTTGAAAGAATTAATCATTCTGAAGTTTAATTTGTGTAAGTTTATTCGTCTTTAAGTTAATTGCATTCCGAGATCACACAGGTATGAATGCGTATAATTAATGGTGCTCATGATTGTTTTTTTTATAAAAGATAAGGATGTAATTTTATAAGAAAGCATATTTTAAAATGTTTTAAAAGTGTTTTAAATAGTATACGCTACGTTTTATTCTAATAAGCTCGAAAAAGAGTTTGACTTAATTTGATTTCTTTTGAAGAAACGTTTTAAAGAAAAAGTCAAACTGACACGCACGTCGTTCAAATGACACATCTGCTCGTTCGAGGGAGATAGCTATGTCGCGCGAACGACTGGCCAATCACGTTCAAGCGACACATTTTTCGAGGCGGTGAATTTTTCGTATTTAAAGCGTGGTTTCATCAAAATTTACGTAAGGTGCAATCTGGAAATTGTTTTCAATCCAGTACGAGTTTTGTAAATGTTTTTCTAAGGTTTCAAAGCTTAAACACATCCTTAGAGTTTGCAAAGATCCGAGTTATCATTACTATATATTATGTGATCTCGCTGCACCAAGAAGGTTTGTTCTATACTTGAACATCTGGGTTTTACGATGAAGAAAAGAGAAGGACTTCTTGTTCGGCATCGTAGACGTATCAAAGCCATTCGGTGGACACCGAGACATACGTGGACGCGTGTGTTGTGGACTGGTATCGTGGAAGAAGGACTTTCTGCGTGGGCACTGTGAGAGGAGTGGTTGAAGATCAGAAAAGCGTTAAGACCCGTGGGGACCGAGTCATTGAGTGAGTCTTTTGTCTGTTAGTTGTAATTCCACATTCATAGTGATTATCTGGCTTGGGCCGTTCGAGGTTGTTTTTTCGTCTTGGGTATTTTTCCTCGTATATCCTGGATTGTGAGTATTCTTTACTTTACTTTACATGCTTTAATCACTAGATGCATATTTAGGATTAATCAAAATAAAATTGGTTTAAAATAAGATTTGGTTTTTTAGAACTTGGTTTGGTGCTAATTAAAAGTTGGATAATTTTTGGTGAAAATTGGTTTGATTTGAAACACACGCATAAGGACCACTCTTTCAGTATTATGACCACTACCACTGCCCAATGGTATATTTGTACCTGTTACAACAAAATTATACTTGTCCAAAGAGCATATATCCAAATAAAATAGAAATAATGTACCAAATCATGGCATATATAATCCATATCTAAATAAAATAGTAATGTAAATATCCATATCCAAATCAACATGTACCAAAAAAAAAAAATACAAATACAATCCAATATCCAATTATAAAAGATAGAAATAATGTCATGAAGAAGGGTCTTGAGCAGGTTGGATGAGAAAGGAAGGCCACACGACATATGAATTGAGACACTCCTCAATATGCTCAACGCCGCATTGTATACGCAACTACAAAGGTGAGTTCTCCTTTTCGTCCACCACATGTGTGACGCGCACTCTACCTCAATGTCTTGGAGGGTACGTCCATGAACCGGGATACACAGGCCAAAGCCCGGGTCCTTCAACTCCCTCGCTATCGGCTCTCCACAATATATGTCGAGTAGAAACACGTTCGACCAATCGATTGTTAACATAGGCCGCTCGACGGGGGTTACGATGGGAAATGGATCATCATATGGCACCAAGTCCGTGCGTATCATCGATGAAGCAGTGACATCCTCATCCTCCTCCTCATCTACATTTACCTCCTTCTCCTTCTCATTCCCCTTGCCCAACTGATGCTTCATAAAGGCGTACATATTTAGGGCGTCGCCTCCAACCTCGATAGCTCATCATTATGGGTGTCCACCTTATGTGCCAACCCGGTATTACTCGTCTCCATTCTGAGGATTCTCGACTTCCCCACCCACAAGCTCACCTCCTATTCCTCCCCTTGCAATCTGCCCCGAGCACTTGGCTGAGTGCGCCCGTAGCCAAAGATGCTTTGTCAGCATCAGACTGTGAGTCATGAACTTCCTTAAGCTTTGTTTGAAAATATTAAAAGTACACGATTAGTTTATTAAGTAAATAAAAAAAATTATAACGTAATTAAAAAATTAAACATTTATAACTTACAATAGTGGCTACGACGCTCGAGGCCACCTCCTTGTCCTTACCCTTTTTCGTCTGAATTGCCACATAGGCATCAAGCCTATATGGCCTACCCTCAGGGCCACTCCCCATGTCCTGAAATGAAATATTATAGAATTAGTAAGTAACACAAAGTAATGCTAAATTAAAATAACATAAAACTAAAATTAAAGAAAAATAAAAACTTACCATCATGTGCTCACCTCGGAGTAAGACGTCCACTCGGAGTTGTGCACGTCCAAATTTTTTGCCCAATTGTCCCTCCCCGATTGGTGAGATGCCAATTGTCGCTCATCGATCTCATTGTTGGCAAACTTTTTCCACTATGCCAATGAGATCAGCTCCTTCAGGGGGACGGTGTAATGTACTCTCAGAATGGACTCCCAGGTCTTCCCAAAGTACCGTGCCTGCATTTCTTCTTCCACATCTTATATTGATTTCTCAATTATTCCAATGTGGAGTTGCGGAGATGTGGGGGCAGGCCGAATGATTCCTATCAAACAAATACAAACCAAAAATAAAGTAAGTGTTAGTTGGTTATAAATATAAATATAAATATACTATATGTTATAACACCTCGCGTGCCCGAAAAGAGACACGCGGCGTGCTACCGCGATAAAACTAAACTAAAACCATCAAGAATGAGTATAGAGAATTTAATTTCCCACAATTGAAATACAACAAGTCCATAATCCCTCTATTTCCATAATAATTATTACAATAAAGTTTCTCTCAATTACAAAATTCTCCAACTAAGATTACACTACTAATTTATACATAAAAATATCTTCCAAATCCAAGCTCTAAAACAATTCTAAAAAATAGTCCATAATGTCTCAATCCACGCTAACCTACCAACTAAAAAAAATACAAGGAAGTACACAATATGACAGGAATAGATGCTCAAAGATAATTAGCACGGTGAATAAATGGCAACAATACGAATCACATATACAAATCAAATGCAACACTCAAGCATTATATAAATATTAATTTGTCAACAACACATCAATTAGTCACCAGGCCTCACCTCACCGTGCCTATGCATTCTCAAGCATATTAGAATTTTGGACTATTGGCCGGTGCCCATTCTCCATGCCATATTAAAATCTCATGACAATGTGCTCAAATCAACAATATGATATAACACAATGAATCAAATTTTAGATTCTAAAAATTTTCAAATTCCAAATGAATCATAATTCAATATGAGTGCAATCGACACAGAAATACAAACGGAATACTCTGAAGAGAATTTTGAAGCATATTGTGTAAGTCCCGTACCTCAAAATTATCACATGAATCGTCACATAAATTCAACTTCAAAATTTGATAGCACCAACACGTTCCTCTCACGAAAATAATCAAATCACGTTATAGCTCCAACACGAGATAACACCCAATAGACCTCTAAATCTAAGGTTGAACATTGAATAAAATAGGGGCTAGGGTTTGTATAAAGAGGGAGAGGAAATATAAAGGGTCTACTGCATAATGGAGATGGTAAAAGTTGGTTTAAAACACTCACCCACGATCTCTATTTATAAGGGAAAAGGAATAAATTTGAAAGGAATCAAACTCTTCAAAAACACGCCGTTGACTCAAAATTTGGGCATAGTCGATCGATCGACTCCAAGGGTCGATCGATCGATCCTACAAATCTGGCGACAGTTCCCCCACAAAATACCTATAAGGCAAAAAAATGTAAAAACTTAATTAAAAATCCATTTTAAATCCGATTTTAATTACGCTTTAAGTTTTATTCTTTTAAAATCATAACCAACATTTTTAACTAATAAAAATTATTAAATCCAAAAATTTATTTTTCTCGAATTTTCCAAAATTAATTTAAAATACCTATTTAAAAATTTGGGTTGTTACATATGTAATGCCCCCGAGATGTTCATCTTGAGGTCAATAGGCATGACCCTCCAATCAGTGTACCCTGGGCCAACGATCACCTTCAGCAACTCTAGCGCTCTATCTAATAATGTCGTCTTATTCTCGATGACGGACCCCAATTTTCCCCATTTGGGGGTCTCCTGGCCGAGGAACCCTCGTCGCCTCCGCTACAGCGTCCGGATGAAGTCATTTCCTACAAAAAATGTTATTATTAGTACAAACATGTATATGGACTTTGAATTAATGCTCATATTCGATAATAACAATACATACCAATACCAATATCAATTTATATCTATTTTAATTTATACCAATACCAAATTCAATTTACACACACACACCCCTCCATGCACACACACTCTCAGTCATGGACTTTGAATTAATGCTCAAATCCGATAATAACAATACATAACAATATCAATTTATATCAATTTCAGTATCTACCGATATCAAATTCAATTTACATACATGCACACTACCCACCCACCCCACCCCTAATCCCCGCCCGCGCGCGCACACTCAGTCTGCCGAGTTATGGACTTTGAATTAATGTTCAAATCCTATAATAACAATGCATATGAACACCAGTATCATTTTATATCAATTTCAATTCATACCAATATCAAATTTAATTTACACACTCCCCCTCCCCCACACTCCCGGGTCATAGACTTTGAATTAATGCCTAAATTGATTAAAATCCTAATTAAGATATTCGTTTGGTTATTACAAGCATTAAAATGATCAAGTACAAATGAATAAAAAGAATTAAATTGTTGTCCGATAATAATAAAGCATTAGAATAATACAACCACTAGTCATTAAAAATACCTTAAATACTTATTACAAATCTAAAAATTATTTCGAATTCGGGTTATCATAAAAAATGAATTGATATTCAATAGGAGCAGCCAAGTCATCCACACTAATGTTTAGACGCTTTGGCGCATGTAGGATGATTGACCACGGCTCGTTGTTGATATACTTCTATTAAGTCACTTACTTGACCTTTTGAAAAGCATAAACAAACGGCTTATTGCTCCCGTGTTTGTTGCTCTTCAATTTGGACAAGTCAACCATGATTAAATTGGTACCAGGATTAACTTTACAAGCATTTTTATTCTCAGCTCTTACCCAATCACGGTAAAACACAATCTCTTTGAAGCTTATGTAGTTCATACAAATATATTCCTAATGACACCATAATAAGTCATTTCAGCTTCAATGAGGTTTTTATCTTTCGCACTCGCTCGAAAATAAGTAAGAGCCTTGTATGAAATGACCAAGTTATGTACATTTGTATTTTCTTCGTACACCCTTGCACCGAATACGTGAATATTTAATCGATACCTTTTGTACTCGTGTACCATGAACAAGGGTCTAGTGGCTAGACGAGTAAGCCTTAATGTCGCATAACCCGTGTTTAAGAGCTGAGAATATAGATAAATTAATTAGGTTATCTGTAAAGTTTTCTTGTGATGTGACATTTAATAACAACTATTTTCATTATAACTACCTCGTGTGACAACCACAACCTAAATTCGTTGTCTGATTATGCCACTGTTTTTCATCTTTTATTGTTCTCACAAGCATCATACTTTCTGCATAGATCGCGACGAACGTATTACAAAATTAATCAAGTAAAAATTAAAATAATGTAATAGTTGCAATAATTTAAACTTACCTTTTCCATTCTTCGACATCTACATATGTATCAAATAGATAACGAGCTACTTGTTCATGTTACAAACTCTTTAATTTCACTTATTTTTCCATCACATGACCGCCCTTATCGACGAACTCATCGTTGTCATCCACGTTGGTCGAGTTAGGCATATATTCTCGAGTGTAGATTGATGACTCCACGTTGATGTATTCCTTTACAGGTGATCCTTCAATGTATCGTGTATTCTTGACATAATCTGTGAAAACTTTCATCGATCTTTCAAATGGATACATCCACCGATATTTAACTGGGCCGTAAAGAAGTGCCTCATCGCATAGGTGTACCAACAAGTGAACACTAATGTCAAAGAAAAATAGGGGAAAGTATTTCTCCAAGACACAAATAACTTCGTTCGTCGTCAATTTTTCGGCCACTATGTGATCTCGATTGACTACTTTCTCACATAAAAGTGAGAAGCAGATACTAATTTTCATAATAGCCCTCCGCAAAATCCTCATGCTTGGAGAAATAGTGCTTAAATAATAGAGGAACCAATTTCATGATCATATACATATCGTGGGACTTACACTTATGTAAATCATGGGTAGCATAATTCACAATCATTTGCAAGTTGGACAAAAAATTAAATGCAACTTTCAAATTATATATTGTGTCTAAAAGAATCTTCCTTTCCTCACTCGTAAAAGTAAACGTACTAGGGGGAATTATTATCCTTCCCCTACTATCTTCTTTCAACCATACTTATGGCTTAAGTTTCAATGCTTTAAGGACTTTTAGTGCATTTTCTCCACCCTTAGAATGACTCCCCCAAGGTATGTGCCCACAATATGTTCAACGACGTTCTTCTCTGCGTGCATCACATCCAATACATGGCGCACTGGGTTATTCATCCAATAAGGCAAGTCAAATAAAATTGATGTCCTAGACCATGCCTTTCTTGTCTCAATTTCATTCCCAATTGGTGTCTTCTTATGCTTGACATTCATGAATTTATGATTCTTACTTGGCATATTAGGTCCATAATCAGAAGATTTACTTTTAATTTCTGAGCCTGAAAGTTTTTTGACCGTAGATTATGATCAACCTCGCCCGGTAAAAAATTCGAACCTTTCTCAAATCTAAATCTATGAGCAGGGGGTAAAAGCCTCCTATGGCAATGGTATAAATTTTTTGAGCTACCGAGGAGACGAAGAGATTCAGTCTTCTCCCCACAAAGAAAACACCCCAAATAATCATGTACTACACAACCAGATAATGTCTCATAAGCTTATCGACATAACTTTCAGCATAAACTCTTCTTTTATAAAAGAGCAAAATGCTTGCACACCTTCTTCCCAAAACTCATTTAATTCTTCTACCAAAGGATCCAGGTAGACATCGATGTCCTTACTTGGTGCCTTTGTCCCAGGTATCAACAAAGACATCATCGAAAATTCAGGTCTCGTACACTTTGAAGGAAGGGGGTTGAGTAGGGTTGGGATCAATGGCCATACACTCTGTTTGATGCTTAGATTTCCAAATGGATTGAAACCATATGTTGATATTTCCAAATGAATGTTACGTTGTTCTCGAGAAAAATTGAGATACTCAAAACTCAACTTCTTCCAAGTTGTAGAATCAATAGGATGACACATGAGATTATTTACTGCTTCTTCCCCAGTATGCCAAGTCATTGCCTCCGCTATCCATGGTACTGTGAAAAAACGCTTTAATTTAGGCCCAACTGGAAAATATTTCAACATTTTTTGAGGCACTTTTGAGCTAGTGCCTTCCTTGCTAGTAGATTGGACATATCTAGGTTCATCGCATACCGAACACCGATCTAGATTTTCATACTACTTTCGGTATACTATGCAATCATACACATAAGCTTGAAAATGATTTATACTTCACTCCCACACCTTTCAAATTGTTTTTCATAGTAGGATAGCTGCTTGGAAGCGTATTCTGCTTAAGTAGCAAGCCCTTCACCCAATTCAAAATTCCCGTCACGCTATTGCCAGATAAACTATATTGGGTCTTCAAACTATAAGACTTTTATTGTTTAATCTTTCTCAATACCTATAATGGCTAGATCGCCTTAAATTTTGAACTTTGGTAGCCATCGTAAAGGTTTATCCCGATATCTCTATGAGTACCTGAACCTCGTACATCGTCTGTGACCTCATTCTCTTCCACTTCATGAACTCCATGTGCGTCATCAACTAAATACCTTAGCATATTTGATCTACATTGTTATCCTCCCCTTGTACATATATCCTACTTGTTGAATGTTGTTGTGAAAGTTGCTCGGGGACAAAATGAACTTTCGATTCCCCCTGAAAAACCCAAATTCGATAACTATCTTACATACCCCATCTTAACAAATGTCGATCAACTGTTTTCCACTCAAACACCTTACCATTCTTACACCTAGCACATGGAGACGGAAACTCTTCATTATTACGACATCTCTTTGCGTATTTCACAAATTCATTAGCACCTCTGCGAAACACATCCCCTAATCTATTTGTCTCACCCCTGCACTATTTGTGTTTAGGATATCCCATCACAACTACTACAAATAATCACCTATTATGGGTAAGAAGTGTATATTCGTGGATTATCATAAACAAAAGTGTGAATATTTAGTTCCCATTAGTATAAATAATCACCTATTGAATGCGTATGCATAAGAACTAGAAGGCTAGTTTCTATGCGTAAATTTATTCGTGCATTCAAATTCAATTTTAATTTGAAATTGAAATTAAAATTCAATTTATAATATTAATTCCTATTTCATCCATCTCCTCTAAAGGGTGAGTGATCCTATCCCATTCAAGACCGCATATTTCTCCAATATACTTAACAGCTCATGCACATCGTTCCAATTTAAGGAAAATTCGGCAGCATATCCCCATATTTCTCCAAGTACACGACATAGATTAGCAAGTGGGAGTGTTATTTCAATTTATCAATTGAAATAACACGTAATATATTACAGATACGGATGCCGAACTTTTCCCAAAAGTAATAAGTTTAATCCACTAAGAATTTTATTATAAAGAAACTATGCAGTCCCAAACTATTCAAACGGGACAATTCAAGAGATCTCATTACAGGGGTAACGACTCTCGTACGAGTTTAAGGGTTATTGAATGCATACGCATACGAACTAGAAGGCTAGCATCTATGTGCACTATATGTAATTTAAAGTATGTTTCATTTAATTATGTCTTATTACAATTTGAGAGATTTCATTTAATTATGTAATTTAAAGTATGTTTCATATGCATAAAAACTAAAATTTATACCAATAATAATACCAATTCAAATTCAATTTCAATTTAAACTAATTTATACCAATATCAATACCAATTCAAATTTAATTTCAATCTAGAGAAACGGCTGATATAGAATACAAATTAAAAAAGTAATAACCAAACCATTAACCAAACCAAGAATCAACATGTATCCTGTACTCCTTATATCGTCTACATGACAAAAAAATATTAACAATAACAAGTTCTCAAGTAAGGGTTCATACCGCGTTCTTGCAGAAAGAGGAACACGTAATTATTTTACAAGGGTGTGTTACGTCATAAAAAGCTCCATAAATATATTTCAAATATCCCCAGTTATTTATAATATTATTACATGGCATAAATAAGATCCGCATGACAAATATTGAAACCCCACATACACTAATTCACACACACACACACCCCTCTACACACACTGTCCCCCATCCCCCACCCCCACCCACCTACACACACTCACACACCCCTACCCCCACTGCTCCCCCCCACCCTACCTCTAATTCCCCTCACCCCACACTTACACACACACATACTACCCCCACCTCCATTGCCGCCCCTGCCCCCTACTTCCCCCTGCCCCCACCCATACATATTTACACACACACACACACGCAGACCCCCCCCCCCCCCCACACCTACACACACACAGTCCTACACACACATACCTATATACACACATACAAAGGGGAGAGAGAGAGAGAGAGAGAGAATTGGTAGGAATTGAAATTGGTGGAAAAAAATAGGCGGTGGGGCTTTTAGTAAAGAAAGTTGTCACAGACCTGTCAAGGTATTTGACCATGATAACTTTCTAAGTTGTCACGGACTTGTCACGGTCATTAACCGTGACAAAAATACATATTTTTTATCACGAAAATTTTACCTTTTTGGTATAGTGATTATAAATAATTTCATATTGCTAAGACCTAATCAAACCAATTATTCATCTTATACTGTGAAATTATGTTGGCCTAAATTAAGATTTTTTCTTTTGATGAAAAAATCCAATATAAAAAGGACAAAGTGTTAACTATAGATAATGATAAATATAATGCAAAGTATTGAATTATTTGGCAGTCCCAAATCTAAGTAGTCCAAAAAATGACAAATAAAAGCAGTTCTCAACCTAGTGTCCTATTTCACCCCTAATGGTCCACGTGCTCGCATTCAAATCGTGAATTTACGATTGGCAAATTCGGGATAAATTCGCGATTTGATGAGTCAAATTCGCACTCCCTAAAAGTCAACTAATGAATCCTTAATTGAATGAAATATTTTAAACTTTTTTTTATTAAGACCGCATGTGATAAGATGGAATAACCCAAGGAAAGCAACTTGAATCCACCCCTTACTGGCTTACCTGTTTTATGTAGAAAAGTGCCTTTAAAAATAAGACAATTTTGCCTTTTTAGAGATGGTTTGACCTATCCATTTGGACTTTAAAATTTGAATGTCTAAACGTGGTGTTCTTCATGTATTTAAAAATACCTAATTAACAATTTTTATCTCATAATTTTAATTCTAAAATGGATTTATAGTTTTAATTATTTATATTATACTAATTTAATGATTGAAAATAATTATTTTTTTGTTTAACGGTCATAAAACTGAATGAAAATTGAGTTATAATGTATTCTCAAAATTAATAACATCAGTGCACTTATTGAATATCATTCTTATAACTTTTGGTATTAATTTAAAATTTAATTTCCACTACACTAAATTGTAAAAATGTCACTCCTCACCCGACCAAGTTTGTCACGATAAAAAATTGTGCAAAAATACCCAAATTTGTCACGGTCATTGACCATAACAGCAGTAGTCGCGGTCTTATCATGGTTAAAGACCGTGACAAGTAATGTTGTCACGGACTTGTCACGGTCAAAGATCGTGACAACCTTATAAGTTGTTACGGTCTTTGATCGTGACACGTCTGTGACAATATACTTAAAAAATAACCCTAGCCACTTCAACCTTTCTTCCCCTCATTTCTTTCCCTTGCAATTGTCTCTCTCCCCCCTCTGCACGAATAACCATCTCTCTCCCTCTCTCATCTGACCATCTCTCTCCCTTATTTCTGGCATGTTTCTCTCTCTCTCTCTCTCTCTCTCTCTCTCTCTCTCTCTCTCTCTCTCTCTCTCACACACACACACACATCACAAAAGCACCCCCCCACACGTACCACACACACAAATGAAAACCTTAAATTGATTTCGAATTAAAACTAAAAAAAAAAAACCTAGAAAACCCTAAAATGAACCATAACCCACACACCACACACACATATACACCTTAAAAACCCTAAAATTATTTCAAATTAAAACCTTAATTAATTTGAAAACCCTAAAAAAAAAAACACCACACACACACGCATACACCCTAGAATGAAAATCCTAAAATGATTTCAAATGAAAATCCTAATTAATTTGAAACCTTAAAAATAATTTCAAACACATGCACTTATTTAATTTTTGTAATTTATTATGCTAATTTATTATTTATTGTGCAAATTTAAAATGATGTCACCTTATTATTTATTAGGATTCTTAAATTATTATTGACCGATGGATTTGAACATTTAGACGACCATTGAGTTGGCTGGCCCTAAGCATTTCTAATATTTTGCATTAATTTGTAACTGGTTTGAATTACATATAGTGTGCATAGATACTAGCTTTCTAGTTCTTATGCATATGCATTCAATAGCCCTTAGACCCGTTCAAGAGTCATTATCCCTGTAATGAGATCTCTCGAATTGTCCCCTTTGGACAGTTTGAGACGACAAAGTTCCTGTATAATAATATTCTTAGTGGCTTAAACTTGTTATTTTGGGGGGAAGTTCTACTACCGTCCCTTAATGTTCTCTGGGTACATACTAAATGATGCGATGTTAAGTGTTATTTCAATTGATAAGTTGAAATAACACTTACAATTGCGAATCTATGTCATGTACTTGGAGAACTATATGGATATGTTGCCAATTTTTTCTCAAATTGAAACAATGTGCATGAGCTGCTAAGTATATTACAGAAATATGCGGTCTTGAATGGGATAGAACCACTCACCCTTTAGAGGGGATGGAGGAAATATGCGATCTTTAGTGTGTGTATTCTAAAGTTAATATTTGTACATTGAAATTGGTATTCTGGAATTAAAATTTGTATATTGAAATTGGTATTCCGGAATTAAAATTTGTATATTGAAATTGGTAATTGGTATAAATTGATATATTGTGGTAATTGGTATAAATTGATTTACAGTGGGTTTGACCTTACAACTCTCTTTCTCTAATTGCAGCAGTAATGATCTCTTTTCCTCTTCCTCATATATTTCGATGACCATCTCTCTCTCTCTCTCTCTCTCTCTCTCTATCTCTCTCTCTCTCTCTCTCTCTCTCTCTCTCTCTATATATATATATATATATATATATATATATATATATATATATATATATATGTGAGTGTGTGTGTGTGTGTGTGTGTGTGGCCATCCCCGATCCCCGCCGCGGAGGGAGGAAGGGATCCTTCGGGTCCCGCGCGTCCCCTCTCGGGAGAGCGCTTCGGCCGGCGTCGATTTGTGAGGTGTGAAGATGTAGAGAGATTTAGAGTCTCCAGTCTATTTTACTCAAAACAGACAAAAGAAAAAGGGGAAGCCACTCCGGAGGATGGCATCCAAAGACATACTAGTGCGTGCGAAACCAAATGATTCGAGAAGGGTTCGGAGGCTTAGTTACAAAATGGGAAGGTGTTAGGCACCCATTCCGCCCTTTCGGTTTCTCATGGATATTCGCTATTTTCCTTTATATTTCCCCCCGTGATATGTGTGCATGTGTATATATAGAATGGAGGTAGGAATCCTCGACTTGTATCATAGAAAAGACAAAGCGAGTCATCCGTAAGAATGTGAGATTAGTGTAGAAAATAAGATTTACGTGATTACCCCTACGTTGACCGTTATAAAGGAACGATAACGCATATGGAATAATACGTTACTAAGAACAAGTATATAGAATATAATGGAAAATGAGATAAATAGAAGATAGAAAATAAGAGAAAAAGTGAGAAAAGGACTCTAGTTTTGGGTTTTACCCCGAGACGCCTACGTAGCCTATAAAGGCATCAAAGTCCACGTAGTTCGCAAATAAACGAGGGGTGGGGTTTAACCCATAAATCCAAATGGAGAAATCTCTTATTTGTAAAAGTGTGTGTGTGTGTGTAGAAAAAGTGTTTTAGTTGTGAGAAAAGTGTGGAAAAGGTGTGAGAATCCCTACTTGGAATTTATAAGCAAACCCTCTTTTTCTTGTTTTTTGGGGTTTTTATTTATATGAAAATAGGAGATGTGCAATAATACTAGATAAAAAGTATATTTATGATGTGTGAGATGAGATAACAAAAGTGCTAAGTAAGAAAACAAGTTATTGCAAATTTAAGAGAATTTAGGAGAGAGTTTGAGAAAGTTGAACCTTCTTGGAGACCTTGAGCTTGATCTTGAATGTTAAAAGGCAGCCCCTGCACTTGGATGATGATGGAGAGTGGTTAATTCATCAAGTTTGATGAAAGGGATGATGAAAAGTGGAAGTGAAAAAGGGATTTGAGAGTTGAAATCATGCTGCCTTCGAGAGAGGTTTCTGGGGGTTTTCTGAGAGTGATTTCCCTCTGATCTGAGCTCCCTTGAAAATGAGAAAAAGACCTCCTTTTATAGCTCTAGGGGACGAACGATCGGCGCCGATAGGCAGGTTCTGGGACCTGTCGTTTGGCAGTGTGTTTCAGGCTTTTTTGGAAAATTAGCCGCCGAGGGCAAACCGTTGGTCATCATCGTGCACGGGGCATACCGTTGGAAAGGTATTTTAGAGACCTTTGAAAGTAATTGGGACCTCTCCCGAGTTTGAGAGCTGACTTTGGGTTAAATGTGGATCGGAAGCATTTGTTAGTCCGCTGGATGGGGAATCGTTCGGACGCAAATGGATCGTTCGTCTGCATGGTAAGTCCGAATCACGCATGGGATGGACCGTTAGAAAGGTTAGGAGGTGTACTTTTACATTCCAAAGAGTTTGGCCCAGTTTGGGGAGTTAACTTTGGTCAACCGTTCCTGAGAAGCATTCGGTGACCTCTTAGAGTCAAACGAATCGTTCGTCCGCATGGTAAGTCCCAATCGCGCACGGGACAGACCGTTGGAAAGGTTATTCAGTGCCCTTCGAATATTCATTCAGCCTCAATCGAGCTGAAGAGTTGACTTGGGTCAAACTGAGCTTGGAAGCGCCCGGTGGCCTCTAGGTAGGGTTTCGAACGCAAACGGAACATTTATCCGCATGGTGAGTCAAAATCGCGCACGGGATGGATCGTTGGAAAGGGTATTCAGTGCCCTTCGAAGATTCATTAAGTCTCGGTCGAGATGAAGATTTTGACTTTTGGGTCAAACTCAGTCGGGGAGTGCCCGATGGCTTTTAGGTCTGTACTCGGGATATGACCACGGTTTACAGTGATGAGTGGAGGTACTAGGGACTTAAGGAGAGTTAGGGGGTAACGGAATGAGGTGTATATAGTGCCCCTCGACGGGTGAATTTGGAATAAATGATAGCCATCGATTAGACACCGCATGATGCTTCTGAGAGAGTGTGACCGATTCAGAGGGTCGAGGTCGATTCTGAGGACCTAAGGAAGCGAGGATGACCAATTCAGAGGGTCGAGGTCGATTCTGAGGACCTAAGGAAGCGAGGATGACCAATTCAGAGGGTCGAGGTTGATTCTGAGGACCTAAGAGTGGTGACGATCGAGGACCGAGGTCAATTATGACCTAACTTAGGTGACAATCCAAGACTGGGGCCAATTCTGACCCAAGAGTGGTGACGACCGAGGTCAATTCTGACCTAACTCAGGTGACGATCCAAGACCGGGGCCAATTCTGACCCAAGAGTGGTGACGATCGAGGATCGAGGTCAATTCTGACCTAACTCAGGTGACGATCCAAGACCGGGGCCAATTCTGACCCAAGAGTGGTGACGATCGAGGACCGAGGTCAATTTTGACCTAACTCAGGTGACGATCTAAGACCGGGGCCAATTCTGACCCAAGAGTGGTGACGACCGAGGATCGAGGTCAATTCTGACCTAACTCAGGTGACGATTCAAGACCGGGACCAATTCTGACCCAAGAGTGGTGACGACCGAGGACAGAGGTCAATTCTGACCTAACTTAGGTGACGATCCAAGATCGGGGCCAATTCTGACCCAAGAGTGGTGACGACCGAGGACCGAGGTCAATTCTGACCTAACTCAGGTGATGATCCAAGACCGGGGCCAATTCTAACCCAAGAGTGGTGACGACCGAGGACCGAGGTCAATTCTGACCTAACTCAGGTGACGATCCAAGACCGGGGCCAATTCTGACCCAAGAGTGGTGACGACCGAGGAACGATATCAATTCTGACCTAACTCAGGTGACGATCCAAGACCGAGGCCAATTCTGACCCAAGAGTGGCGACGATCGAGGATCGAGGTCAATTCTGACCTAACTCAGGTGACGATCTAAGATCGGGGCCAATTCTGATCCAAGAGTGGTGACGACCGAGGACCGAGGTCAATTCTGACCTAACTCAGTTGACGATCCAAGATCGGGGCCAATTCTGACACAAGAGTGGTGACGACCGAGGACCGAGGTCAATTCTAACCTAACTCAGGTGACGATCCAAGATCGGGGCCAATTCTGACCCAAGAGTGGTGACGACCGAGGACCGAGGTCAATTTTGACCTAACTCAGGTGACGATCCAAGACCGAGGCCAATTCTGAGCCAAGAGTAGTAACGACCGAGGTCAATTATGACCTAACTCAGGTGACGATCCAAGATCGGGGCCAATTCTGACCCAAGAGTGATTGCATTTCCTTTGGGAAAAGAAAAAGGGTTCCACTTGGGAATAAGAATTGGATTTTAGGTTCCGCTGGGGAATAAGAATTGGATTTGAGGTTTCGCTGAGGAATGATGAATGAGCTGGGGAAGATTTGGATCGTCCTTTGGGAGAGATCGCCTGGGGCGAGTGATTCTTCTGAATTCTGCTGGGAAAAATACCATGAGATATTGTTTCACATCGGGTAGCTGATGGCTGGGGAGGCCTTTTGCCTTTGATTTGAGCAGAGGAGCTGATCGTTGGGGAGATAACCGATTTGAGGTCGTAAACTCTGCTGAGGAGGTGATTAAGGGGTCCTGGCGCATCGCTTGAGAGGTGATTTTCTTGGATTTTGAGGGTTCCACTAGGGAAAAAGAGGTTTCGCCTGAAGAAAATGCGAAAATTTTCTTGATGAAAATGTTCAAAATCCATCCTGGGATTTTGGGGGTTTTTCGAGGCTTTCTGGCATTTTTTGGGAATTTCTGTACGAAACCTTAAGGGGGTGCCGACCGGCATAGACTGAGGGGTGCCATTCGGCAGTGGCACGAACTTTTGGGCTACCTCGGGAAGGTGAGGAGATAGTGCCGATCGGTATGGCAGTGGTCTGTGATGATCGACATGGCGCTTGGACTCCTATATAAAGGGGGCAAATCCCTTTCATTTTTCACAGCTTCTTGCCTTCTCTCTTTCTGCGATCTCTCTTTGTAAATTATTCTAACGTTCTGATCTTCAAGAAATGGCCGCCTTTGTGAGCACCGCTGTCCACCGGGAGTGGTTGGCCGTTGATGACTGGGCGAATGTGTATTGGAGGGACAGGGTGCCCCTTGCTTTGGGGAATTAGAATGCCTTTGATGCATTCGAGTCGGTTGCGGATGAGCAGACCTTGCTATGGGAACCGTCGCATCATCGCTCTTCACGAGTGATTCCCGACGGTTATGTAAATAACCTGACCTTTGGCATTCCTTTCCTTTTGGGTGATTTTTCCTTTTTCTTGACCTTTGACTGAATTTTTCCTTTTACCAGTCGGATATTTCTTTGAAGAACATGCGTGCCCGCGGGACGACGGGGCTTAAGGATGTTTGGGAGCATCTTCCACCCGTGGTGTGCTCGATGGTATCGTCAGCGAGTTTTGGGAGGTTGGCGGCTGCGCTGGATGAGATGCCTCGTTCGACAGCAGTTTTGTGTGCCTTGGGGGAGAGGTGGTGGGACACTACCCACACCTTTCATTTTGGCTTCGCGGAGATGACGATGACTCCCATAGATGTGCAACAACTGTTGGGGTTGGATTGTGATGGGGAGAAGATAGAGGTGGATCGCTCCTTACGGGTGAGGCCGGAGGTGGTGCATGCGGCACTTGGTGATGTGAGGATGATTGTTTCTGTAGATTCCATCCGGCTATCCCTGCTGAAGGATGTTTTGCTGTGCAGGGTAGTTGATGTGGAGGACGGGTTACAAGTGAGGCAGATGGCCCGGTTATTCATCTTGTTGGTATTGGGAGGTTTTCTGGTGGCGTCAAGCGGTGACGTTGTCCATTTGTGGTTTCTACCATACTTGAGGATGTTTTCGAACATCCCTTTATATGATTGGGAGAGTCTGACCTTGGCGACCCTTTACTCTTCTCTAGATGCATTCAGCCGGTGCTGCCGATAGGCTTTTACTGGAGCCACGTATCTTCTTGAGGTATTCTTTATTTTGCGCATTTTCATTTCATGCATTCACATTTTCCTTTCATGCGTTCACATTTTCCTTATGCGTCTCTTTTTGCTTGTGAATTCAGACGTGGTTCTATGAGGTGATTGGGTGCAATACCCCGCTGATTGCATTGAAGGATGACACTGTTGGGGACTTCTGCCGACTGTACTGATGGCATAAGGCCAACCGACAGTCAAAGGGATCTCTTTCCCTGGAGGAGGTGCGTCAGGTCTTGAATGACCTGACCAGTTGTCGGGTAAGGTCTTTTCCTTTTCAGTCTGGGTTTTTGCACCTTTTGATCTTGTATCGACTCATGCCTGCTTGGGCATTTTCAGGTGACCTTTTATCCTTGGGGGACAGCTATTCAGGACACGGGGCTGACTGGGGTTAACGCGCAGATGAGGAGCTTGTTAGCGCACGAGTTCGGCCACTCCTGGTACCTCGGGGAGAGGGTGATTTGTCAGATCGTTGAGGAGGAGGTGGTGGTGCCACCTGCTTAGCCTCCTACATCTATGAGGCGGGTGCGACAATTGTTGGAGGATGAGAGGATCCCGGCGATGATCGGCGAGTCCTATGCTTTATATACTGATACGGCCGCGCCGTATGATTATATGGACTTTGTGACGAGTTGGTTGATGGCGCCCAACATTCATGATGCCTTGCCTTTCCCTCCCGCTGGTTCGAGTTGGGCGGTGGGGTCTTCCCACAGTGGTGGTGGTCCCTCGGCACCTGCGGCGACATCGGAGGTCCCTTTTGTTCGGCTGCACACTCCTTCGTACAACATCCGACGGGTTGATGGAGGGATAGTGCCGATGTTACACCGTCCCCTTGCGATGGATTCGGAGGAGCTGGGTTTGACAGAGGAGGTCCTTCGTCCTGCGGTAAACCTTTCGGTCCTTTTCCTCTTTTTGATTTCTTTTGCTTGATACTGATTCTGCCTTTTCCTTACAGCAAATCCGGTTGTCGACCACTTGGCTGAAAGACATTAGGGATTGGATATCATCGGCGACTGCCAACATTCGGGATGCTGTCCCTGTTCCTTCTGCTTGGTGCCGTCATCCTTGTCCGGGGAAGACTTTGGCTCAGGTAGTGGGGGCACGTCGTCTCGCCGTAGGGGGAAGAGAGCTCATCGCAGGGGTGGAAGCTCTTGAGAGAGAGAGAGAGAGAGAGAGAGTGTGGGTTTCGGCTGAGTCCCGTTATTTTTTGGCTTTTTCTTTCTGTTTCCTGCAAGATGATGTAACACAGAAAACAGATATATGCAATGTAATATAATTTTTTGACTATCTTTTATTTTAATGATGAATGAATACATGCACATGCGCTTTTTAATTTGCTACTGAGACCGTAAAACAAGAGTATTTTTGGAATTTTTCAAAGGAAAGCTGTTTTATTTAAAACGGGGAATCCCATAAGGAGAAAACAGGATTCTTGAAATTCTTTTGAGAATATCAATTTATTTTTATGGAGTTTTCTGATTTGACAAAAAAAAGGAAAGGAGGAAATTTCCAAAAATGGGGGGTTGCCGATCGTCAAGCACCCTAGCCTGCCTATCGGCAGTTCAGTCCAGTCCCATCAATTGAAAGCTTTGAATGGTACCGTCTTCAACCTTTGGTACCTTGTGGGGTAGGATTCCCTCCGATTTCTGCAGGGATTATGTCTTTTGTGAGAGTTCTCAAGTATAAAAGGGGGTGAGGGTGGAGTGTTTTCATCACACCTTTGCATCCTTATCCACCTGCCTACTATTTCTTTGCCCTATAAGATGGCTCTCCCTGGTAGCACCGAGTTTTTCAACTACCTCGAAGCCTTGGAAGCTACGTGCTCTTATAATATCGACTATGATGCTTTCAACATGCGTCGAGTCTCCTTGTGGTGCAATCGGCCTTTTGAGTGGAATATGCTGACAGGGGCGGTACAATTTTGGTATCCCGAAGACCACGTATTCCGCTTTGGGTTGGAATAAGTTTGTCCTACCTACGAGGAATTTTTTTCCATACTAGGTTTGAATCCCAGTGTTGCTGCGGCTTTACCCGAATTTTCCCGCTCCCCTAGGGATTTGTTGGCCTTGCTTCTTCATATCTCGCCATCGGTGGCCAGGTCATTGGTTGCTGGAGGAACGATCTCCCTCCTGGCGGTGCTGCAGTCTGTGAATTTATGGGAAGTAGGTGATGCCGGCTATGCTGAAGCCGTTGTTTTGGGCCTGGTTTCAAAAATGCTGTTGGTGCGCGTGGACCCTCAACTTGCAGCCATTACTTCATGGATGTCATACCGTCGCAATCCTGCAGCGGTGATATTGGCGGAGACTCTGAATGGACTGGATGCTTGGAGAGAGGGTCATTCTGACTTTTTGAGGGGTAGCCCTGTGATGCTGTTCATGTGGTTGTCTGAAAGATTCCACTTGTCGACCCCTCCAGAATATCCTTTGTCGGCTGTACCCAACTTCTTTTCACCCTACTTCATCCGCATTGGCCTGTATGTTGAGAACTGGGAGAATTGGATTGTGGTGCATGGGGCTTGTGGGCTGTATTGGTCAGTGCCTTGGTGGGGGCAGTTGCAACCAGTTATGGAGCTAGGAGAGTATTCATATGTGCGGCTGGTTGGTCTCAGACAGACCTCTTTTTATTTTCCTTGGCAGCTTTTGCACCAATTCGACTGGGAGCAGGTCGTGCCCCCTCGGACCTTAAACTTCTTTCCAGTAGAGGATTTGACTGAGCGTCTGCGTCTGTTGCTTGGGTCTCTGTGGGAAAATCGGCGTCCGTCGACCCGTCCCTCTCAGTTTATCGGGAAGGTTTGCCCTGTCCCCAAAGATTATATGAGGTGGTTGTAGAGGAAAGTAGTCAACAAGATGTTGGCAGTAGAGACTGGTCAAAGATGGTTTGTTTTATCTGACTCCATGGAAGGGGGTGTTGTGGTCTTTTTGAAGATGATTAAGGCTCATAGATCCATGGAATATTTGTGACACTCCATTCAAGCAGGAGAAACTTGGGGTCCTCAAGATGTAGATGATTAGGGTGCAGGCTCTTCTGGTAGCTGTGGGTAGGACTCCTGGGGGGTTTATTTATGTAACAGACGTGGGGGATTTTATATGGTTTTTATGGTAGTGGGGGGAAGGGAGTTATCCGTTCCTTTTTCTTATGTAATCTGTACTATAGTTTCTTATTAATGAAATAAATAAGTTTTTGATCATCCAGCTGTTCCTTTCGATGAATTTTGTGTTTTGAATTATCTATACCAATCGCTAAGGCATACATAATCCTTTTGTTCAAGTAGATGTTTAGAATGAACTGTCGTTCTCGAAGATAAGAAAAGAATATATTTTTATGAAAAAGAAGGGGCCGTGCTCATGTGGTATGTATGAGCTGCCTATGTACCTCTAGGTTTTTTTTTGAAAAGTTTTTAAATAGTTTCATGTAGAGGATCTGGCCCACGTAGTTCTGGGTAGAGGGAAATGAAGAGTTTTTTTTTTTAGAATATAATAGAATGGGGATGAGAAGAGTCGTAGTGCTCCGAGATTTCGGACTAGGGGTAGAATTTCTTGAGATGGTCCAGATTGACTGGACGAGCCATCTCTTCCCCATCCAGGTCAGTGAGCATGGCGGCACCGCCGGACAAGATCTTCTTCACAATGTAGGGGCCACTCCAATTGGGCTTGAATTTTCCTCTGGGGTCCCAGATGGGTTCTATTATCTCCTTGAGGGCTAAATCCCCCTCCTGAACACCACGGTCCTTGACTCTTTTGTTGAATGAACGTGCTATTCGGTGATGGTATCCCTATATGTGATAAAGAGCTTTTAACCTTATTTCATCCAGAAAGGCTAGCTCATCAAGATGGCCTTGGCACCAGTCTTCTTAACTAACCTTGCTTTCGGGCATGACACGTAGCGAGGGTATTTCTAACTCCACAGGTAGGACTGCCTCCATACCGTAGACCAAGGAGTAAGGGGTAGCCCCAGTAGAAGTTCGAATTGAGATTCGATAGCCCCAAAGGGCGTATGGGATCCGATCGGCCCAATCTCTATAACTTTTGGTCATCTTACTGATGATGTGTTTAAGGCTTTTATTGGCGGCTTCAACTGCACCATTGGTCTGAGGTCGGTAGGGAGAAGACTTGTGTCTCTGAATCCCATACTCGTTGACAACTTCTGTGACTTCTGCCTCGAAGTGCAAACCGTTATCTGACACTAGCTCGTGCGGGACTCCATATTGGCAGATGATATTTTTCTTGATGAATTTGGCCACCTTCTTGGCATTTAATACTGCGTATGACTCAGCTTCGACCCATTTGGTGAAGTAATCGATGGCAACCAGGATAAACTCATGCCTGTTTGACGCTTTTGGCGTAACCTTCCCTATGATGTCGATACCCCAGGTGGAGAACGGCCAGGGAGAAGTCATGTTATATAATTCCCGCGAAGGCAAGTGTTGAATATTGGAGAACTGTTGGCATTTAGGGCATCTCCGAACATAGGCGGTGCAATCCTGGGCCATGGTGGTCCAGTAGTAGCCCTGTCGGATGATCTTCTTGACAAGCATGTGACCGTTCATGTGGGGTTTGCATTCCTCGCTGTGGATTTTCTGCATTATCTTTTCAATGTCAGCCCCTGCGATACAGTGCAAATGAGTTCCGTCGAAATTCCTCTTGAGTAGTGCTTTATGACAGATGATGTACTGAGCGGACAGCTTCGGAGGGTAGCTCGGTCGTTCTTGTTGGAACCCTCGGGATACCTAGCGAATCTGAGGAGGCACCATACATCATAGTTTCAGTAATCGGCTAGTTTGGGGTCTTCTGTGGAGACAAGATTAATATGGTAACAATGGGTCGGTTTGTCCCGCTTCTGAACTAGGAAAGGGGTCATTGTTATTCCCTCAGGCATGTCGACCATGGAGGCCAAGGTAGCAAGAGCATCGGCTAGGTTATTCTTTGCTCGAGGCAGGTAATGGAAGGTGATATCTCGGAATTGGGAGGCTAACTCTTCTAATTGGGCATGAAAGGGTTGGAGCTTTTCGTCCTTGACCTTCCACTTTCTGAGCACTTGACCGATGATGAGGGCAGAATCCCCATATACATCAAGGTATTGAATATCTTTCTTGAGAGCGACTTTGAGGCCCACTATGCATGCCTCGTATTCTGTCACATTATTAGTGCAAGGGAAATCCAATTTTATGGCAATGGGAGTGTGGGAGTCATCTGGGGCGACCAGAAGTATCCCAATGCCATACCCCTTTTTGTTGGCAGCACCATCGAAGAACATTTTCCATCGGAGGTAGCCTTGAGTGGTGCAGAGGATATTTTTAGCTGTGAATTCGGAGATCCAGACATCTGTTTCTTCTATAGGGTAGTTAGCGAGGCAGTCATAAATGGCTCTTCCTTTAATGGCTTTCTGTGTGACGTACACGATATCAAACTCGGTTAGGAGCATCAACCATCGGGCCATTTGGTTAGATAAGGTGGGTTTTTTGAGCAGGTACTTGATGGGATCCATTCGGGATACAAGCTTAATGGGAAAGGCGAGCATGTAGTGTCGCAACTTTTGGGTGACCCATACAAGCGCGACGCATGCTTTTTCTACAGCAGCGTAGTTGACCTCGTACCCGACCAATTTGCTATTGGCATAATAGACGGCTCTTTCTTTGTGGGAGTCTTCAAGGTATTGGGTTAGCAAAGCCCCAGCTGTAGTGTCGGTTATGGTTAGGTATAGGAGCAAAGGGAGACCAGGCTATGGTGGCATGAGAACTGGAGGTTGGGTCAGATATTGTTTGATTCGGTAAAAAGCTTCTTGGCAGGCCTCATTCCAAACCTTGGTTGAATCCTTTCGGAGGAGCTTGAAGATTGGTTCGCAGATAGAGGTTAGTTGGCTGATGAACCGGCTGATATATTATAATTTCCCAAGAAAACCTCGGACTTCTTTCTCTGTTTGGGGTAGTGGCATCTCAAGTATGGCCTTCATCTTGGCGGGATCTGCTTCTATCCCCTTCTCACTGACCATGAATCCTAAGAGTTTTCCCTTTGTAACGCCGAAGATGCATTTCTGTGGATTAAGTCGCATCTGATGCTGTCACAGTCGTTTGAAGAACTTTCGTAGAGCAGGAGCATGACCTTCTCTAGTTTTGGACTTGATAATCATATCATCCACGTAAACCTTAACCTCTTTGTGAATCAGGTCATGCAGGATGGTTGTGGCAGCCCTTTGGTAGGTAGCCCTCAGCATTCTTGAGACCGAATGGCATAACGGTGTAGCAAAAGGTTCCCCATGGGGTAATGAATGCGGTTTTCTCTTGGTGGTCGGGGTGCATCTTGATTTGATTGTATCCGAAAAATCCGTCGACGAATGACTTGAGAGCATGACTGGCTGTGTTGTCCAGGATCATGTCGATATTGGGTAGCGGATAATCATCCTTCAGAGAGGCTTTGTTTAAATCTCGATAATCCACACATATTCGAACCTTTCCTCCTGATTTTGGTGCATGTACAATGTTGGCTAGCCACGTGGGATATTCGATCACTAGAATGAAACCCACGTTTAACTGTTTGACCACCTCCTCCTTGACTTTGAGCGACCATTTGGTGCAGAGATTTCTCAACTTTTATTTAACTGGCTTGGAATCTGGGAGAGTGGGGATCTCATGCTGAGCTATTTCGGGATCAATATCGAGCATGTCGACGTAGGACCATGCAAAGACATCCACGAACTCCTTTAGCAATTCTTCGAGTTGTGCGCGCTCATGCTCATCAAGGGTGGCCCCTATCCTAATCTCGCACAGTTGGCTACTAGAACCGAGATTAACAACAACAGTCTCTTCTTCATTAACTTGAACGCGGTTATGTTGTTTGTTATTAAACTTATTTAAATCAGTTAAGTATTGTTCATTTGCAAAATCATCATCATCAAAAGTTTGATTAGAATCCAAGCAGTTAATGTAAGGCACAACAAGATACTCAAAATCTTCATTCATTTCATTGATAGGAAAAACAGCATTGAGAACCTCATCAAAAGAGGTATCGATTACATGTGAGCAAGGATGGACAACAGTAGAAGAAACAGGGTAAACATTGGGGTTAGGGGAGATTTCAAGAGGTAGAACTGGCGCAGCATGCCAGTTGAGGAGAGGTGTATCAGCAACTTTGATCAGATGAGAAGGGTCCAGTGGTGCAGTGCCTGAGTGAACCATGCAGAGTGCCAGCCCCTACGTCTGCAAGTTGAAGGAATCTTTAAAATCACTTTCCTCAGTCTCTTCGATATTTTTGATGAGCGGTTGTACGCGGTGTGGGAAACTTTCGGCCCATGGGTAGCTATCTTGGAAGAAGATCTCCATTCTAGGTTTCATTTTCTTATCTATATGGTCATACCACAGTTCTGGAAAGTCGCAAAAGGGGAAGTCTTCACCCTCTTTAATGAATCATCCATTTAAAGAATCTCCTGAGATAGTTTGAACGCAGTCTAACCCTTTCTTTGATCGAGACTGGCGGATCATTCTGAGCTCTTATTCTGATGGTTGATACCCCAAGCCGCAAGGAGGGAAAGCTTTCTTCAATTCGATGGGCTCCAGTATCCCCTGTTGTCTTTGTCCTAGCCCCAGTCCGGGCATGAAGTGCATGTTTCTGAACATCTAAATCACATTGACATTGCCATGAGGGTCGTATTCTGGATAAACCCTTTCTTTGAAACCGTCCCCTGCCGGGAGTGGAGGTGGATCAACTCAAAATCCTGATAGGAGCATATCATTTGACCCATGCTGTATCTCAAGAATTGGACTGCTGGTGCCTGCACCGTCGGCGTTATCGTCGTCACCCAATATGGTGATGACTCGCTCATCGGCGAAGAACTTCAATTTCTGATGGAATGAGGAAGAGACACCCTTTATACTGTGGAACTAGGGTCGTCCGAGCAACAGGTTAAAACAGGCCGGGATATCAATGGCTTGGAATTCGACGACAGGGTTTATAGGTCCAACCCCTATTTCTAGTTTTATGGATCTCATCACCTCCCGACGGGTATTATCGTAGGCGCGCATGGCCGCGGAGGTTGAAGCGAGGTCACTTTCTTTTAAGCCTAGACATTTGAAGGTTCTCAGTGGGTAGACATTCAAATCGGATCCGTTATAAATGAGCGAATGAGGTACCCCCTTCCCCATAACTTCGATGGAGATATTGAGTGCATGATTGTGATTCGCCCCAATTTTGGGGATTTCCTCTTCAGAAAATGACAGCATTCGGGTGGAGGTCAAGAACCCGACCAAATTCATCGCTTCTTCTGGTGTGGTAGAAGGAGGAACTATGGCTCCTGTGAGCAACTTGATTAAAGCATTTTTGTGCTGCTGGGAAGACATGAAAAGCCCCCATAAAGTGATGTTAACTTGAGTTTTCTTCAGTTGATCGAGGATCTTGCTCTCCTCGAGGGTCATTTCTGGCATAGGAAGGTCTTCAACGCCCTTCCCCTTGTCATTTTCTGGTAGTGAGTTTGGAATTTGATAATGTCTCCCAGATTTGGTCATGTGATTTACTGAAGAAGGGAAAATCTTAAATCCAATTTCCTCGTCAATCTCAGGTTGTTCTGCCACCTTATCTATTTCTCCGGGGAGTTCTTCAAAGGATATCATCCCACATATGTCGGCTACTGGTCCATTTCCTCCAAAAGCTTATTCTTCATTTGAAACTTTGAATTCTTCCCTCCATCCGGTGGCAACAATTCTGTTTTCCCTCATGAAATCAATGCATTCCATAACTTCAACGGACTCCTCATATAGGTCTTCCCATTCTGTGGGGATGTGTAAGGGTGAAGGGATTAGGCGCCCTTGTAGCTTCAAAGTGTCAAGTAACTCGGTGATACTAAAAATGTTATTGGTTTGCCTGAATGCTTTTGCCATGGTCTGGACAACATCATCTAAGCTGACTTCGTCGGTTGGTACCACCCAACTACCTGATTCTCGGGCCCATTTTCGTGCCTCCAAAAATAGCGCGCTGAACCTCTGACAGTCGATATTCATCTGCGAGGGCAATTTCAGCCCGAACTCTAGGAGTTGATTCAATACCTCTGACAATTCCATACTTCCACCTTCAGAACAGGTCCGAACAGTGATGCACGCTCTGGTAAGAAGTAACAGTGCCTGATTAGCGGGGCTAATAGGGTGTAGGAGGAAATATGGGCAAATTTGAAGAGGTTTAGGAGGGTATAGGGGTGTGATTTGAGTTGATGGATCGAAATTCAGGTTTTCTTCCAAGAAGATGGCATTGGTGTGATTTGGGAGTGGGTTATGAGTAGTGTTTGGCTTAGGATTGGTTGGTGGGGGCGATGGTACCCCGATCGATGAGATCCTGGATTACGTTTCGAAGGTGAAAGCATTGGTCGGTGGTATGGCTAGCTGTTTGGTGGAAGGCGCAATGCGCATCAGTCTTGAAGTTTCTCGGGAGTGGATTTGGCAATGGCCGTGGATCCAAGGTCTTAATGAGGTTTCGGCTTAACAGGGCTTGGTAAACTTTGGAGAGGGGAGCATGAAGCTCAGTGTATTCCCTACGGATGGGGGCAGGGAAACTTTCTGGTGCCCATGATGTGGTTGGTTGAGAGATATTGTTGATGGTTGAGACTGCGGCACTGACAGGTTTGTCATATTTTTTGGGGGTGAACTGTCCGATCACCTTCTTCGGTTCAACTTCTGTTTTGGCAAGGCCTTCCTCGATTTCTACTCCTGCTTCTCTGAGAGCTCGAAAGTGGGGGTAGTACTGTCCTCCAATGGTTGCTCGGACATGGGGTAGGAAATTCTTCTTCACTATATTGACTTGTTCTTCTTCGGATGGCCGATTGGTCATGGTAGCTGCTTTTCCCTCCATCGGGCTATGAAGTTACTGACTGATTCTCCAGAGTTTTGTTTGAGCAACTCTAAATCAAGGCGGGTGACCTCGAGCTCTTCGTTGTATTTTTACTGTGATATGAATTCTCGAGCTACATCCTCCCAGCTACGGATTCTGGATTCCTCAAGAGATAAAAACCATCGGAGAGCACTGTCCTTCAAAGTTTGCTGAAACAGTTGGGCCATCACCTCTTCGGAAGCCCCTAGGAGAGTCATGGAACGATGATAACTGCGAAGATGAACAATTAGGGGACCATTCCCTCCGAATTTCTCGATGTTTGGCATCTTGAACTTCTCGGGTAACCTTGCTTTAGGATAAGGATACATATGGGTGTAGTCCATGTAATTCCCAGAGATTCGGACCTGGTCAAACTTCTTAGTGAGCATCTTAAGATCTTCTTTGACTTTATTCAACTCCTCCTCCTTTAGATCAGTGACCACAGGCAGATTAGCCACAGGCTGGGCAATGTTTGGCATTAGAACCTGGGCAGGCGGCGGGCCATTAGCTGGAGGGGCACGTGGAGCGTGCTGATATTCCTCTGGGACCCAGATAGGCTCGGGTGGACCCATAGCACGAGGGAACAGGGCCTCGGGCTCTTGAGGCATAGGAACTTGGTTTCGTTGCATTTCTCGAACCTCAGCTTGGAGGTTGTCAATCTTGGCCACGAGCTGAGCTAGGACTGTCGGTAGATCCGGTTGTATGACTGGTGGTTGATCTGCATTCTCCATGGAAGATGGATGGATTTCAGATTCGAAAGAAGTAGTAGAGGAGCGAATAAAACTCCGAGGTGATTTGACTGAAGACCGAAGCCAATAAGGAGCCAGGCCAAGGGCGTGCGATCGACCTGAGAAGGCGGAGGATAAGATTTATTTTTGAAAAAAAAGAGAAGAAACTATTTTTGGATTTTTGATAAAGAAGGGAGAAATATTTTTGGATTTTTAATAAAGAAGGGAGAAATGTTTTTGGATTTTTAATAAAGAAGGGAGAAATGTTATTGGAGACGGAACTCGGCATGATTATTATGATTATTATGTTCTCACTTGTATTTTATTCTCCTAAATGCAATGCCGGACGGGACTTGAGCCTGGAAAAGTGGGGTTTTTAATATATGCAAAGCTACGGTTTGGACATGTAACCAGGCTCGCGGCCAGGGTCCCGTTTTTAAAAAATGCGCGAAAATTGGGCGGCAGGCTGACCAGAAATTTCTGCAGAGTTTCGGGTTGAAACCGGCAATCTAAAGTTCGTGTCCTAGGTTTGACACCTATATGCTTGTATGCAGTTGGTTGGGTGAATCGGCATGGGTTCCCCCCTTTGGCGTGACTTCCACGATATACGTCTTGCTCTTACGGGCAATCGGTACGTGTGGAAAAGCCATTTGATATACCTGAGTGTACGTGAATTGCCTCACCATATACCTCGTGGGGACAGTACGTGTGAGAGCGAATTCTATATACTCGGCGTAAGTGAACAAATTCCCTGCGATATACCTCCCGTCATGACTTCGGTCAAGCGATACGATGCGGGGGAGCCGTTCGATATACGTCGAAGGTACTTGGCCAATGGAAGGCGAGAGTCATATCGCTTAGGCTAACTGCGACCTGCCGGACCAGCTCCCATCACAAAGTGACCCTCCAGTTACTGGGTAAAATTTGGTAAATATCAATGCTCTTTGGTGATATCGTGTGAATCATGCATGATTATCTTATTAGTATCTTATAATGATAATGCCTTTCTTGATTATGCCAAATAGGGAGCCAATGTACAAGTACCCCAAAAGGTACACCAAGCATGGACGGTGATGCGTGCAACATGGGGATATACATGTGATCCTAGGTGCACGTGGTGTGAAGTGTACATGGAGAATTTTCTACAAGTGTGTGAATATAAGCATAGGCATGGGATATACATGTGAGAAAGGGGTATAGGCAGATATGGGGGGGGAGGGGGGGAGGGGGGAGGAAACATAAACAAATATAACATCCATGTAAATAAAATCAATCCCTCAAAATATAATAAAAACAAGTCCCCAGCAGAGTCGCCACTGCGGCTATCCCCGATCCCCGCCGCGGAGGGAGGAAGGGATCCTTCGGGTCCCGCGCGTCCCCTCTTGGGAGAGCGCTTCGGCCGGCGTCGATTTGTGAGGTGTGAAGATGTAGAGAGATTTAGAGTCGCCAGTCTATTTTACTCAAAACAGACAAAAGAAAAAGGGGAAGCCACCCCGGAGGATGGCATCCAAAGACATACTGGTGCGTGCGAAACCAAATGATTCGAGAAGGGTTCGGAGGCTTAGTTACGAAATGGGAAGGTGTTAGGCACCCATTCCGCCCTTTCGGTTTCTCATGGATATTCGCTATTTTCCTTTATATTTCCCCCCGTGATATGTGGGCATGTGTATATATAGAATGGAGGTAGGAATCCTCGACTTGTATCATAGAAAAGACAAAGCGAGTCATCCGTAGGAATGTGAGATTAGTGTAGAAAATAAGATTTACGTGATTACCCCTACGTTGACCGTTATAAAGGAACGATAACGCATATGGAATAATACGTTACTAAGAACAAGTATATAGAATATAATGGAAAATGAGATAAAGAGAAGATAGAAAATAAGAGAAAAAGTGAGAAAAGGACTCGAGTTTTGGGTTTTACCCCGAGATGCCTACGTAGCCTATAAAGGCATCAAAGTCCACGTAGTTCGCAAATAAACGAGGGGTGGGGTTTAACCCATCAAAGTTCACGAGTTTTGGGTTCCTTGTTTGGATTTCGCTTCGGCGAGACATCCCACGCATGAAACCGAGCAAATGTCGAAAGTTGAGAAAGGTCATGGGCAGTAGAGATATACTTAGTATTAGGTGTATACGACTTAGATAGGATATAAGTAGGTAGACTATAGGATTATTTGGACATAGGACCTTTAGGGCATGTGACGTTAGCTTAGGAAGGATGTTGGGAGTTGACCACGAATAGGTTGTGCGTTAACTCTAAGAGGGATTGGTTCCCTAGTACCGAGAAGTGGGGAATTTTGAGAGGTTTAGTAGGTAAGGCCGAAGGAGATAAGGCCTCTCGTAGTTAGAGTGTTACATAGGTAACTTAGCTTTCGGGGAGCTAAAAGGGTGAATTGACTCTCACTCCTAAGCCATGTTGTTAAGCTCGAGGGTAGATTCAGTTAACAAGTCTCTGCCAGGATGGGGAGTAATAATACTGGAGCATTGACCCATTGTTCATGCGCCTTATAAGTTTAAACTTGTGGGAAGTATTATCTTATGTTTGAATTAAAAATTCATCATGGGGGTGACTGCCGTATAGAAAAGGGAGGTACTATATCCTGGGCAGAAATTTAGACTTTTGTGTGAGCAACATTTTGTTGCAAGATGTTGTAGGAGGGACAAGAATGATTAAGACCATATATGCAATCTGCTGATCGAGGGAACAGAATCCTGCTCTATTGACTCTGAGGGTGGGGTGCATTTCCACGGGAGACTTATTATCCTGGATGAAAAGGACTTATGAAGGGTAGTAATGGCGGAATCTCATGGTTCTAAGTTTGCGGTGTATCCGAGTAACGGCAAAATGTGTCAAGATGTGCGTCGCCAGTATTGGTGGCCGGGCATGAAGAGGTTGTTGGATTGCATGGGGTGCCCTTGATTATAGTTTCCGATAGAGATAAGATTTTTGTTTCCCACTTTTGGCAAAGTTTCCAAGAAGCCATGGGAACCGAATTGAAGTTTAGAACTTCTTATCATCCTCAAACAGACGGCCAAACCAAAAAGGGTAAACCATATGTTGGAGGATATGCTCCTTATGTGCGTGCTTGACTTCAAGAGTAGTTGGGAACAGTGTCTCCCATTAGTTGAATTTGCTTATAATGATTCGTATCAATTCACTATTGGGATGGCGCTTTATAAAGCCTAGCCTTGTATGATAGGCATTGTGGATCTCCCGCTTGTTGGTTAGAGGTGAGAGATGATAAGTTCCTCGGACCTGAAATGATCCGGGATACTTTTTCAAAGATCGAGCCCATTCAGAATCGCATTCGTATAGACAAGATCGACAAAAGAGCTATGTCGATGCGGGGAGAAGGCATGTGGAGATTGAGGTCGGGGACTGAGTGTTGGTGCGAGTGTCGCCTATGTAGGACATTAAGCGTTTTGAGTAGAAAGGGGAAAACTTGCACCGCGTTACGTGGATCTTTTTCCTATCAGTGTTAAGGTGGGTCCGGTAACCTATTAACTTGCTTTACTGAAATATTTACAACAAGTTCATAACTTTATCCATATCTCCCATGTAAAGTAGTACAAGAGATGTGGTGGTGCCTTTAGGCACATTTCTTTCGAAGATATTGAGTTGCAACTTGGCGTTTCTTATGAGGAGTAGTCGGTTGCTATTTTAGAGCGTGGAGAGTGGCGATTGAGATCGTGGGTAGTACCTTTGGTTAGAGTGCAATGGAGTCATCATGACGTCAAGGAATCGACATGAGATCGCGAGGATGACATGCGAGAAAAGTATCCGCATCTTTTCTTGCAAGGTACGCCTGAATTTTGGGGGCAAAATTCCCTTATAAGGGGGGGGGGGGGGGGGGGGGAGGATGTAACAACCCTCACTTTTGAGAGCCTATTTTATATTTATTTACTATGTTTAGTAATAAATTATAAAATGATGGAATGTGGAGTAAATACTAATTAAATGTGGAAAAGGTTAATATTTACTAAAATGTTGTATAGTTACCTAGTGAGTAGGTAAAAATATCCATGTTGTGATTTATTGTGTCATAAGGTTTAAAATGACATTTTTGTTTAATATGAAACCGAAAGTTAAAATGTGTTATAAAATTTCCAAATGATAATTTGGAGGGTGTAGTTAGTCTTGGTAGGTGCGAGACAGTCAAAATAAGTGCCATATTGCATTTTGGTATTTCGGGCACTTTTGACTGGTTATGGCTTAAATGTGTTGTTGCGAGTAATTATATCGCGTATTGACCATTTAAGTTGGGCATTTTAGACTAATGCCCCGATTTAGTCTTGCTATCCTTATTGTTTTCCTCATTTTCTCTTAAGACAAATTGAGCCCTAGAGAGAGTAGAGAGAGGAAGAGAACTTTGGGAGAAAAAGAGAGATTTGGAGATTGGAGCTTGGATTGTTGTCTACACCAAATCAAATCTGAATTTGAAAGATCAAGGCAAGTTATCTACTTGCTACTATGTGATTTAAGGAGAATAATTAGTATTGATAGTTATGAATTGTCATTTTAGGGTTTTGGTAGATTTATGGGTATTATAACTCTTAAAAGTTGATTTGGATGATAAATGTTGTTAATGATGGTAGTTAGATGTATTTGTGGTGTATTAGTTCCATTAAATGATCTTGGTTTGGTTGGTTTTGGGTTTAAGGAGAAATTTGGAGTTCAAGACTCCATAGCCAAACTTGGCTTTTTCGTAGGGGCGAATCGATTCGGCCCCTTGGGCGAATCGATTCGCATAGATGCATCTTTCCAGGTCTGTGTACCCGAATCGATTCGGGTTAAGACCGAATCGATTCAGCATTTGCAGAATGTTTGGTTTGTTCTACGAATCGATTCGCTTTCAGAGCGAATCGATCCGCCAGGGCGAATCGATTCGGCCCCGGGTCCTGCAGTTTTGAGTTATTCTTTTTGTTTAAAATTTTACCTTTGTCTTTTGACTTAGGACCTAAGAACCTTCTTGAATGAAGTAAACTTAGAGTCCTAGAGTAGTAATTGAGTTTGGTCGCCACCCTAGATTAGAATTAGGTCATCTGGGGTTTATTCCGGGGAGGTTTAAAGTAATGTTAAGGCATTACTTCTTTTATTGAATTTTTTGAAGTTAGGAAGTTAAACACCCATGCTTGGAAACTTTAGGGGCTTATCGAAGTTATATGAATTTTGGGAATTATAGAGTCATGATGATTATGTTGGAGACTGAATCGGGACTTGCAAATTTGAGGAATATCAATGATGATATTTGATGGGAATAGGTTTGAATAAAATGAACCCAATTGTTTAATGATGATAGGTTTGAATGAAATGAACCGAACTATTTAATAATGATAGGTTCGAATAAAAAGAATTAAATACATGGATAATGGTAATGAAATTGGGAAATGAATATTGAAAATGAAAATGATATTTAAATGGTAAATATTAATTGTCTTGAACACACCTCTCTAAATACTATCATAAGGGAAGTCCGCGCGAGGTGATGTCCCCTGACAAATTTACGCAGTGTGGATATAGTCCTAGGCCATATGAGCGCTGGTTTATATATATGTATTTTTCTGCGATGGATAGGAGATTCCGGGTGTGGTCTTGACTATCCCGCAGGCATATGGCCGCTTCCCAACGTTGCGTTATGTGCCCAGGTTGTCTTATATGTGATAGGCCCTGGAAGATGATAGTTATTTAGGGACACTCCCAGTGGGGAAACTCGGAGGGGCGGTCTTAGAATCGTTATATGTATGAGAATATAACTTTTCTGCATCAAGTGGGACTTGATGGATATTAATGCCGTAAAGAGCATGGATACATGCCACAAAGAGCATGTGAATGAGATATGTGCCATAAAGAGCACTTAATAGAAATGTTATTCCTATTAAGGAATGGAAAGACAAAATGGAAATGATGAGTAATGATGGAAGTTAATTAACGAAGTGAAATTATATCCTCTTGATTAAGCCGAATGAATGGTTTTTTTCCTAATAAGGAATGTAAGAAGGAAATGGTAATTGGATTAATGAGAAGAGGTTTTAAATTAAAGATGTTTACTTATAATTCTCTTTTGTAATTGAGTTACATTTCATAATTAGTTAAAATATCTAAATTTGTAATTGTAATTTAACATGCTAGATTCTTATCCTTATCATTCATGCATAACTGTTCATTCTTATCATGCTTGTTATTCTTCTGGTGATCATATAAAACCGGTCCCTGACCCGTTCATTTTCTATGTTGTGTATGTTATTGTATCCGCTCAGGTACTCCACCGCAAGGGCGCCCGTTATGATTATTCCCATTCCAGTACTTTCAACGGGCTGTAAGATTTTGCGAATTATTACAGGACATTGAATTAGACGCTTTCATCTTTGTATTCTAGTTATGTTCGGGTCTTAACTCGGGCGTGTGGCCCAAACTTTTGTATTTGATTAATGAATGTATTACGTAAGATATTAAACTGTTGTAATACGTTGTATGTAACTGTGGACCGACAACATGTTCGGTCATTTTCTTGTATATTCATTTTAGATGTATTATATATACTCTTGGGGAAATTCCACTTGCTTGTCAAATTGGGTTGTTTAAATTTAATTTTCTTAACTGTTTTAAGACTAAACTAAATTCTAAACTTTTTGGCAACCCGTTTTCTGATTTATTGGGTGGTTTTCCTGTATACTCAGTTTATTGTTGTGATGCTGAGAATGATATCCATCCATGATTCCTGTTAGATTTGAGTATCGGGCTGGCCACCCCTTATCTCGGATCACGGGTTTTCACAATGTACAAGGGAAGGAGGACAATGTAAATCATATTTTGCTAGAGGATTTAGTTGATGACGCGTGTGAAGTTCATGAAGTGGAAGAAAATGAGGTCACTAACGATCTATAAGGTTCAAATGCTCATAAAGATATTGGGATAAACCTTGACAATGACTACCAAAGTTTAAAATTTAAGTCGACCCAATCGTTGTACTCTAGCTGTGACAAAGATAAAATAACTTTACATGTCGTGGATGGTTTTCATAGTTTAAAGACCCAATATTGTTTGTCTAAGAATAGCGTGACATGAATTTTGAATTGGGTGAAGGGCTTGCCACCCAAGTAGAATACGTTTTCAAATAGATATCCTACTAGGAAGAATAGTTAAAAGGCTTGAGAATGAAGTATAAATCAATTCATGCTTGTGAGTATGACTGCATACTATACCTATAGGAGTATGAAAATCTCGGTTTGTGTTCGGTATGTGATGAACCTATATATGTGCAATCTACTGGTGAGGAAGGCATAAGCTCAAAAGTGCCAAAAAAAGCGTTGAAATATGTAAGGGTACTTTAGATAATAAGGAGGCGTAACCCCTTTGAAGTATGGTAATGATAAGTTAATTAGCCAAAACCTTGTGTTAGTGATAGAACATGCAAACACAAACCTAATGAAGATATGACTCAGTTTAAACTCACAAATCTCTCGTGTGTAACTTAGAAAGTAGTAATGAAATTAGAAGTAACTTAGCTAGAGGGAGAGGGAAGTAAGCATCCTAGGTACACCTTGGTAGGCAGAAAAACACATTAAACACTCTCAAGAATCTCTGTCAAGTATTAAAAGCTCCGTAATAAATGACAGTGGTGAGTGAGCCAACTCTCTGGTTTCCAATAACTCTCTCTAATGTATATTCTCTCTAGCAATAACTTCTTAAACTCTCAAAAGATCATCCTATCCTCAAAGGTGTTTGGGGTCCATAAATAGCCCCCCACACCACCCCCGAGGCAACTCAGTCATTAAAGACTATGAAAGACATCCCTCATACTTTATGTCACAGCATTAAATGCCTGATGCACTAGTTGTCTCCACGTCATAAACATTAAATGCCAAGACATGACTTTTGCCTAACTACTGTGTGTCAGGGAGGGCTGTTGTCGCAGAGGTGGCTCACCAACTGCCTAACAACCCCAAATACCACGGTGGTTTACTCAAATGCAAGTCTGACATTGTTTAGATGGCTAGTGACATCACCTATAGTAGATGTGACATTAAGTAGAGGGCTGTTTGGTTCGCAGCTCAACGCCCGATGGAACTCCAAGCCGCTTCGCCCGAGGTTCCACGATCAGGGTTCTTCAGTGTTTTACCAGGTGTATCTAAGATGGTCAAGACAAGCCCCAACGGTGCCTCACTTATCAATCCTCCAAACCAAGTCCCTCTAAAATTCCCACGGTGAGGTCATTCGATAGAACATGAAAGCTCTCCTAGGCCCTGCCAAGCCTGGTCTCTCGCGAGCACCATTTGACCTCACACTAAAAACTCTTTATTATTATAGTTACATGATTACAACCGTTATATATTACAGTCAATATAAACAAAGATACAATATGACTAATACAACAAGCTAAAATACAAGTTGTCATGGAAAGCTGCCTCGCTTGAGCTGTCACGCTGAGCTGCCACGGTGCCTTAATCCAAAAACACTGTTGCTAATACTGAATTACTTATAATATCAAAATTACCTTCAAGCCCCCTCTATATTTGTCCCTTCGTGGAGAGATTTGTTAGAGCAAGAAATGTCTGCACGAAACTTCTCAAACCGATGAACCTTGTCTGCATGAAAAAATTCTAGCCTCCTTTCCTTCGTTAGAACCATAGCGTTATAATTTCCAGGAAAAAGTAAAATTCTCCCCGATGTACCTGAGCTGAAGCACTATGACTCGTTGGGTCTTTGAAGAAGGGACATCGCGACTTTTTTCTTATACTGTTCTTGAACCGTTCTAGCTTCTTATTATTTGGAATTCGTCTGAAAGGCCTGCCAATCGTCTCAAATACTCGTTTTGATTCCTAGTAAGTGCAATTCCCCCTTGTAATGCGTAAGTAGAAATTCTCCCCGATGCAGCCGAGTCATCATTTGAACAACATTGGAACTTATGACGAGGGGACATCGTAGCTTTTTTGAACCGTTGGGGCATCTATTCTGTTGGGCCTTATTGGATATGTGTGACAAAAATTATGGCCCCAAAACTCAAACTTGCTGTAGAAGGCAACCCCTTCTGTTCCCTAGGCGTCTCTTCGTAAGTGAGGTGTCACTATCTTTTCAACTATCAGAACACTTCCCAAAGTGCCACATGTGCATTTGAAATGATTATAGGCGGCTGTGCACGTGCGATGGTGGGAAACTCAAAAGACTGGTTTTAAAAGCTTCAAATGTCCCTTTTATTTCAAAACCTTTCTTTTTCGTGCATCTTCTTCAAGTCCCTGTATTTCTTAGAGAGAGAAAGTTTATGCAAACACTGTGCGAACTCCATTGTTGCCTGATTCTTTTTTAGCTTCTTCCTCATCCCATCCTTTACGCCACCGCCTGTGGTTGTGCCACTCCACCTTCATTCCCAAACCTTCTTTTACCAATATTTTTTCCTTACCTCACTGTTGTCTGCAATGTACTCCTCCATCCTCACTTCCACACCTGCCACCAGTGTGCCATCTACCATCTCTGGCGCCATCGTCGTCTCAAGTGCCGCTGCCCTGGACGCTGCTCGTCAAGAGAAACTTCGCTTCTATCGCCGGGCCCCCATCTTTGGTGAAGGTGATAAATTTTTTGAGGCATGAAAGACTTGCCATTTCTCATCCAAGTTCATCCCCTTACTGTTGGGTAATGGGGAAATGGATTCATCAAAGTGGGGCTATCTTCCACCAGAGGGAACTCTGCATTTTCGCCTAGATCGTGGTGACTTTCCCTATTCCCAGATCAACTTCAAAGCACCTGGGGGGTCACTAACCCATTTCACTTCCTGGCATACACATATGCAGAGCTCCCACGCTTATACTCTTGCTAAGATTGGGCTTCATCGCGCATATTAGTTTGGGGAGCTCACATTCTCAAAGCACAACGCGACGTTACAAGGGCTAGTTTCTCGATGGAACACCACGACTCACACCTTCTTTGCTTCGCGGGGGGAGTTCACCGTTACACTGGAGGACGTCTATGAACTCCCTGGGTTTGAGCCCATGGGTGAGTTCACCTACCACGATGAGCCTCTGGATGCCGAAGAGGCTGCTGATATAGTTGAGCTGGATCGGATTTGCTGCAGTTGCACCGATTCCTCAAACAAAGCCACATTTACCCCCTTATCAACTATTTTTTCGAAGCTCCGACGTTGAAGGATGTCAGTGATGTAACGGGCCACGATAGAGGTACCTCCCTGGAACTACCAACCTACATACTTGTATTGATTTCACGCTTCTTCCTTACTTGGAAACCTAATGATCAGCCTAGGAGGGACCTAATAAACATTTTCATTTGTTTGGCCGGAGGGTCCAACCTTCCTTTAGCTGCCATTTCCCTGGGATACCTTTACACCTGGTTGGATCGAACACACATTGATATGGCACGATCACTGGGTTGTTACAACTTGTCAAATTTTATCAACACCATTATTTTGACGGGCTTCCTCTACACCCGCTTTCCTACTATTACTGCTAAGTCAATTTTTCTGCCTGTGAGCCAAGGTATCAAGCCCCCACGCCTCCTATGTTTTCATAAAAAGCAAAGTCGAAAGGAGATAAACGAAATTTTTGACCTTTTAGACTCCTTTGTGATGAGGCCATACAGTGAGTCTACATTTGCCCATAGTTGGGATTTCTTTCCTTCTGCAGCCACAATGATTAAGTTCATCCCAGTTGTAGAAGATCCCTCACAAGCCGTGGTGCTTTTATTCACCCCTGGATTTCTTACTTCATACGTCGAATGGGGATACACCTCAGAACCTTACAACCCTGACAGATGCAGTAGGTAGTTTGGGTTCAATCAGGGGGCCCCTCGACCTATGTTTCAACACAACCATCCAAGGGCGACTTTTGCTGAAGCCTGCACTCTCTATACTGCAGCCACGGTACTCGGTGTGACGTCCACCATCAACGACCGTGTCACCCTTCCTAGTACGACTAGGAAAGGAGACGTATCCACCTCTTCCACCACCAAGTTACATTTGGGGCAATTGGAAATGATCCGTGAGTTCATTCAGTCCCCTCCTCAATATTCCCCAGTCCTTTCCTTCTCTTCTTCTGAACTGGGTCTTAAGGGGAACTCCATGCTTGGGGTTGAGTTTCCCTTAAGTAAAATCATTAAAGAATCTCCTCTGGAGCTACCCCGTCATTGCCTGATGATCCCAACTGCCACCTTAAAACCCATGTCCGTTATAGCTCCCAAATAAACTGTACCTTCAACCAAAGTTATGACGGGAGAAGGGCCTTCTGTGCTGCCTACTACGAAGGCCAAAAAGTCCAAGTCTAAGAAGTCTAAGGCCCAAGTTCAAGCGCAAACTCCTTTGGAGTCATTCCCAATTGCCTCCGTTCCCCCTCCAATGTCTCCAGAGATGGATGAAGAGATGAGGAGGCAGGTGCAAGCTGAAGTCGACAGAATACATGCTGAGTTTCAACGGCGTGCTGTCGCCGTTCCTTCTCTGGGTGCATTTCCCGTGATCGTGGTTGATCCCACGGAGCCAACGATAAAAAGTAGAAGAAGGACGAGGGTACCTAAAACGGGTGGTGCAACGAGCTCTAGGAAGAAAACACTGGGTACCAAGACCTAGAAGAGATGAACACTTGATAAACTTATATCACCAGTTCCTTCTGTTGTTGCCTCCTCACCGCCTTCACCAGTAATTATACCTTCTCGTTCTCCCTCTGGACCTGAGGTATGTGTGCATTCTTTATTTTATTTTATTACCCTTCTCCTAAGGTGTGTTTCATCTGCTCATTTCTTAATAAGAAAATGTTTTGGTGAAAGGAATTGAAGAAGAAAGTCCCTGTCCCCCCAGTCCTCCTCTAAGAAGCTTCGTGGGGGCGTTGCGGTGTTTCTCCAGCAGACACTCCTCTAAGACCCTCATTGTGGTCAAAGAGAGTGCCCCGCAGGTAAATTTCTTGCCAAGTCTTACATCTTTTATTTGTTTCCTTGTTGTGTTTATCATCTCTAACATGTTGGGCCATTTTAGGTGGAGGTGGCATCACTGATAGCTAGCATTCTCCTTCCTCCTGCATTGTTAAGACCCCTTACTGCAGTTCCTCTTTTTGGTGCCATAACGGGGGTAAGTTAGGTACATTTTTGCATCGTATTCTTTTGTGTTTTCCCCTTGCGTCTAACACTTTTGTTTACATTTGCAGCTTTTTCCAAGTCTCTCTCCATCTTTTCTTTGAGTGGCCTTGTTCCTTCCCAGACCCAGGTTGGTGCTGCTGCTCCCGTTGGGGCATTTATTGAGGGTTCATCATCTCCCTCCGATGATGCTCCCGTTTTAGCTTTAGTACCTTATGTTGGCGAGAGATGTTTGCCTACTGTTGAAGCTTCTTCAGTCGAGGGCCTCGCTGGAGCTACTGAGATAAGGAGTCCGCCTCCAACAGTTTCTACCATCATGGTCCCCTTGGTGGCTCCCGTTTCTCTGTAGTTCTCTGTTTCTCGAACTTCACCTATGTCGGTGACTTAGCAACGAAAACACTTGTTAAGATTTTTTTTTCAAAAACTCCACCTGTATTGGTGACTTAACAACGAAGACACTTTGTTAAGATTTTTCCAAAAACTCCACCTATATCGGTGACTTAACAACGAAAACAATTATTAAGGTTTTTCTATAAAGTCCACCTATATCGGTGACTTAACAACGGAAACACTTGTTAAGATTTTTCCAAAAACTCCACCTATATCGGTGGCTTAACAACGAAACACTTGTTCAGGTTTTTCTATAAACTCCACCTATATCGGTGACTTAACAAAGAAAACGCTTGTTAAGGTTTTTCCAAAAACTCCACCCATATTGGTGACTTAACAACAAAAACACTTGTTAAGATTTTTCCAAAAACTCCACCTATATTAGTGACTTAACAACGAAAACACTTGTTAAGATTTTTCCAAAAACTCCACCTATATCGGTGACTTAACAACGGAAACACTTGTTAAGATTTTTTTATAAACTCCTTGTTTCCTCTAACTATTTTCAGGTTGCACGGGAGGATTCTCCACCAGTTCCTTCTCCTATTGCCTTGCCCCATCGTGAACCTGTTGCCTTCGAAGAATCTAGCCATAATGATCAAGGTTCCACGACAGGTGTTGCTGCCGAGAGCGAATCTGGGTGCGAGCTTCCTCTGCGTGAATTGGCTCCTCACGCCTTCTTCCTGATGGTACTCCAACGTTCTCCCCAAATGCCTGCCAACCACCATTTGGCAATTGAGCAACTTGTGAACTATCATCTTGAAACCTTCATGGTGGACTACTTATGTTCAAACATCTCAGTTATGAGCTACAGGCTTCAAGGTATGGCCACCGTTGTTACTGAAATCGCCAATACTCCAACTGAAAACATTACCAGACATCTCCTCAATAAATTCTTGAGTTATCTGAGGGAGTTGGGTCATGACGGGTTCTATTTTGACTGTCTCATTGCGCATTTGAAGACTTTGAAGAGCCAGCGATTGGACAACCAGAGGGAGCTCTTGAGAAAACATCAGGAGGATCAGCGGGCCGAGAAAGCTAGGTTGGTCGAGCTAGCACCTCTTCTCAAAACCATTGACAAAGAGGTGGTGGACCTCGAAGAAGCTCTACGCACGGCGAAGTCAAAATAAGAGAAACTCCTGATTGAGCACACACAGGCGCAAACATGGTTAGAGGTTTCTATCAACGGTCTTACCAAGAAGCTTCTTCGGGCCTCCCTGGAGATTTTTTCTCTTCTCCGGATCTGTGGTTTCTTCTTGGCGAATGAACTTGTATATATATATTTCTTTTCTTTTCATGTAATTCTTGGGCAATAACTCCCAATTTTATAACGCCCCAAAGTTTATGAATGGAAAAAGATACTTATTTTCTTATGCCATCTCTTTGTGTTACAACTGTTTGCGTAGATTGTGAAGTGTGAAGTTATGTAATTCTTTCATCTCTGCTTGAGCTATAATAAAAAGAACTTGGTTCACTCATCATAATAAAAATAAAGAACTTGTGTATTCATAACAGCCAACTACATCAATGGACAAACATAACTGTCTACACATGATAGACTTTCAACCATTTATTGTTAATCTTAAATGGCATGTCTTCCTCTATCTTAGAGATTTGTCAATAACCCGAGTCATGGGCTTCCTTCACAATGAAAGGTCCTTCCCAATTTGCTGCAAACTTGGGTAGAGGAATCCCCTTGATATGTTTCACTGCTGCTTTCAACACGAGGTCCCCCTCTATGAACGTTTTTGGTCTCACTAAGTTATTATACGCCCTGGAGAGTTACTTCGTATACATTTGAAAATGTTGCATCACATTATCCCTGTGTTCGTCCAACGTTTCCAACTGCACGTGTCTACTCTGAGGAAGCATGCTGATTCGTAGGGCATATCAAGCAGAGGGGACTTTTAACACCACTGGGAGAATTTCCTCGGCCCCATAGACAAGAGAGAACGGTGTATACCCTGTGGGCTTCCTCTTAATTGTTCGATAGGCCCACAATACAGCTGGTATCTTGTCATCCCACGATCCTGGGAAATCCTTCATTATTTTAGCCAAGATATTGACCAAAGTTTTGTTAATCGCTTCGGCTTGACTATTTCCCTTTGGATATGCCATCGTCGAAGTATGATGGACAATGGAGTATTTATCTGCGAGCATCGTTACTTCTGAAATGACGAAAGGGGTTCCATTGTCCAAAAGGATAACCTTTGGGATCCCGAAATGACAAATGATGTATTCTTTGATGACGTTGCTCACCACTCCCCTTGTTACCCTTCTCAGTGGTATCGTGTGACACCCCGCCTAATTAAATACCGGGCGATCACTCCTTTATTAAATTAAATCAAGGTGAACAGTTTGGTTCATTCTTAGCATCACTGTCGTAAAAAGAAACTTTCCAATTAACACCCTAAATAATTAAGCTAAGTGTCAAAACCAATTTTTTAACATAAACTTCCAAATTTTATTTAAAGAAAAGATTTATTGAATTTATTAACAAAGCTCAATGAATAAGATTCACACCACAAGAAACTGGAACGAAAGAAACCAATATATAAAACATTCATCAACGAATGTCAACATGCGAGAAAATAAAGTAATACATCCGTCCTGAACAAAAATCCCAAAATAACGAACTAGGAAAATAACTGAAATAACAATGTCCCAACATAAAGAAATAATGGAAAGGGCTACACATGCCCATCTGAATGAAAATGCTAGGAGTGGATCTGAATGAACGAAGTCGTCTAATCAAAAGACCTGCAACTCCCACCTAAGCTGCAGCGCGTTCCTTCCAAAAGATCCTAAGTAAGACGCCCCTGTGGCTGGGCACCTGAAATACATACATATATATATACAAGGGGGAGAGGGAAAGATAAAACGGGTCAGAGCCCGAAAGTGTGTATGATTTAAAATTAGTTTAGCAAGTATTTAAATTGATACAGGTCAATGCAATAACATATTAGTTCGACACTCTCTTGAGAAATTCTCACCTCTCTTCTAGTGTGCACGCCTATCGTACTAACCTTCTCCAAATGGTTTAAATTAACATATTATCATGCTAACCTTCCCAATAATTTAGTTTATCTTAACTTACTCATAAGTTTTAAAAACCGAACAATTTCAACATGTGAAAAGGTTACTTTCAAAGTGTAGCACAACTCTCGTTTTAGCTTCATTAATTTATAAAGTTTCCCAGTGTCATATTATATTCTCTTAAAACAAGTATTTCCAATCTGATTCATCAAACATGACTTACTTACCAAATCACAGTAGGTAGTTCCAAGTTTCAGAACTTCATATATATTAAATACTCGTGTAACATATATATTCTAATGGCACCCCACATAAAAATTATGGTGCGGGCATACTCTGCTATCCAATCCCCGTATCAATCGTACTAAGGGAAATACAAGTTCGGAATCACTCTCGAACTGTATCAATACAACACAAACAATATTGAGGCGAAGTATAGTTTCCAAGTCCAAGAGGTCAGCACATACCCTCGCGTCTCTTAGGACCGTGACTACCGATTCGATAGCCTGTACCTAGGATTCCTATCTTCTAGGGTACGAATCAATATCCCCCATAAGGCAACACAGGATAAGACCGTCCCAGCGCGGTAACCTCAGGGATAGCAAGTAGCGCGGGTACGTTTTTCACATGTATATAATATATGCACACACACAATCATATAAATATACTACTTTCATCATATTAATATAGGCCACTCTCGTTACCCATAATTACAACATTTATCCTTAATTTCACATTATTCGTATTACGCATAAGGTTTCGTCTCTAACCTTAACTCGAAGGGTTTTCTCACTAGTTATGGAACACTCAAGGGTTCTATCCATCCAAGTAACAAATTCAGTAGATTGACATCTATTCACTATCGTAGGTATTCGTCATAATCCCTCACTTGAAATACGTAGTTCATCATTCCTTAATTAATTATCCCTAAAACACAATAATCATTTCATAATAAAGTTCTCAACACTTAATCATATGTCCTACTGGTCTCTCATATATCCCAAAACATTTTATTTAATATGCCCAAGGATTATTCCATGATAAATTAATTCAACTAATTAAACATGGGTAAATAAGAGGCTGCCAGGAAGGGTCGATCGATCGACGGCTGGGGCTCGATTGATCGAACCTTCGATCGATCGATGCTCTAGGGTCGATCGATCGATCAAGCAGGCCTGCGAAAATTCTGCAGAATTGCAGTTGCGGGTTTCACCAAAGTTCTTCATTCAAATTCATAATTTTCCATCCCTAATCGTCCCAAAACTTATACCACAAACATAATAACATATTACCAGATGTTTCTAACATTAAGCATGCGTATAACCATCATTAAACATGATTTAAACAACCTAAAATCTCATCTAATCATCAAGAACCCTAAGTTTTCTTAACTTCTGTTCTAATCAGTTTTTCTCCAGAATTTCCTTCTACAAAATCATCAAAATTCGTGGGTCAATTATCTACATCATATAAGACTTCCAGAATATGGTTTTAATCTTTTCTACATGCAATTTCCTATCAAAAAGTGGGGTTTTCTTCCATAGATTATACTCCTAATCATTCCTAACTAATATGAATATTGCACCAACAAAAATACGCAAGTTAAACACTTGCCTGGGATTTCAGAGGTCTGGTTTCCTGCTGGTATTGGTGTGGTTGCGTTCTCCTCCTCGCGATCTACGCGTTGGTGGTGACGGCGGTGCAAACGGTGGTGTTTTGGCCTTGAATCTCCTTGAAAGGTCTCTCCTCTCTTCTCTAATGGCCGTTCTAGGATTTTGTAGGTTCTAACCCTAAAAGGCTACTTAACCAGCTGATAAAGGCTGCTAAAATTCGTGGGTTTACTTACCCTATTTTGTAAAATGACCAAAATACCCTCCCGGGTCACTAATTAGGCCTAAAAACACCCTGAGACCCAAACTAAACCCCCGGGTACACTTTTCTGACTATCTCGACCCTTCCGGACGCGTTGGCGCACTCAAAACGACCATACGAACAACTTATAAAATATTCACTTTTATATATAATAATTAAATCCCGACGCGACACGGGCGCGTCCCGACTAAAATTCCCAAAACTGCCATTTCATTCACTCGTGACATTTACTATAATCAATATCATATATTACTATGCTCATAAGTAATATTCAAAAATTTCATATAATTACTAACTCACGTCACGTCAATAATTATAACATAATTAATTTCCAGATTTTTATTAAATAATACACTCTCATTAAATTTAATAAATCCCCCAAATTAACATAGCATAAAAATACGGGGTATTACATATCGCCTCAGCCCACTTTGTGAAGCACTCTGTTGTTACTAGTATCTATATCTTCCCCCTCGAGGAAGGGTGTATTGCCCCTACCAGGTCGAACGCCCAGGTGTGAAAAGGATAAGGCGTTATCAGGGAGTGTAAGTCCACTAACGGGTCATGGATCATATTTCCATGAAGTTGGCAAGCCTTGCATCTTCGAATGAACTCAGCCGAATCTTTCTCCATCGTTGGCCAATAATATCCCAAAGTCATCAACTGGTCATATAACTCGGCCCCTCCTATGTGAGCTGGATTATGTTCCTGTTTGAGGACCTCAGCTGCTTCTTCCTTTGTGATGCAACGCAACGGCCTGTTGAAATATCCCCTTCGATAAAACTGCCCCTTTTGAACATAGAATCTCAAGGCTCTTCACCGAAGTCCTATCGCATCAATTTTCTCCGTTAGGACGACTCCCTCTTTAATGAAGTCAATATAGGGATGTCTTCAGTCAGGTTGAGCCTCCACAAAGTGACATTCAGTTGCTTCAAAGAATAACTGGCATTTGTCACACTTCCATTGTAGCTCTGTCGCATCCTGTTTCATCTTAGGCCAAAAATATCCCTCTCTTTACATTCTATGATAGAGGGGTATCTCAGTTGCTTCACAGTGCGCTTCGTGTGTTTTCTTCATTCTTTGCTCTGCCTCTTTTGGACCGATGCATTTCGATAGCCATCCTCTCGCATTTTTGAAGTAAAGGTTTCCCTGATTCGTGATTTATTGGGCTAATTCTCTTAGCCCCATCGCCCCTTCCCCAGATTACAATTGCCTTTTGATCTCTCCCCTCCAATCTGCGTCCTCTTCCATAAGTAGAATTAACTATACCATCGAAGGAGTTGTTCTTCGTTGGATCACGATAGTAGTTGCATCACTCCTCATGATCATCTTCTGTGCAATGGTGGCATACGCTTCTGGGTGCCGGTTCATCGTTCTGGGCTGCCTCTTGATCTTGGTCTGATGGAACTGGCAGAGGAGCCTTTGGATGATGGTTTTGTATAGTGCCAGGCTCATGTGGTTCAACGCATACTCTCCATTCACTTACTAAACTACTAAGTTTGAATCCCCCTTGATGCAAAGTGAATGGATCCCCCTTCGAAGAGACTCTAGTAATCCTAACACCAATGCTTCATATCCTGCCTCGTTGTTAGAGCAAGGGAAATCTAACTTGCAGGAAAGGCAAATCTCCTCCATTCCTTTCAAAATAATAACCCTGCTCCTCCTTTCTGTTTCGCTAAAGATCCATCGAACTGCATTGTCCATTCCTCATCCATTGCATCTAGGTGGTTGGCCTGCAAATTATCTCCTGGAATATTTTCTTTGGGTGGCTCAAACGTCCCTAAGGGGAAAATAGCCAATAGATCAGCGTATGCCTGGCTTTTGATTGCACGAGGAACCATACACTTTAAGTCATATTCAGATAGGATGAGGAACCACCTAGCTGCCCTGCCAATCAAAATCGTTCAACTAGCAAATACTTAATAGGATCACATCTAGTTACAATATGAATTGTAGAAGACAACATATAATGCCTAAGTTTTTGCGCTACAAAGACTAAGGTTAAATAGTGCATTTCTAAGCTACTGTATCTGACTTCTGGCCCATGGATGATCCTGCTGAGGTAGTAAACTGGCCGTTCTTGCCCCTTAATCTCTTGTGCCATCAAAGCTCCCACGGACCTCATGGTGGATGTGAGGTATAGCTGCAACGGTATTCCTGCTTTTGGGGGAACCATGGTCTGTGGCAAAACGAGCAGTTTCTTCAGCCCGTGGAGAGACTCCTGGTGAACCTCCTCCCACTTGAACTTCATGTTCTTTCGCAACAGCTGCATCAACAGCTGCATTATTTCGGCTAATCCAGGCACAAATCTCCTAAGGTAGGAGACTTTACCGAGGAAACTCTTCAGCTCCTTCGCCATTCTTAGGCATGACATTTTTAAAATCGCCCGCTGTTTGTCCTGGTCCATCTGTACCCCTTGTCGATCAACCACAAAGCCTAGGAATTTCCTACTTATCACCCCCAAAACACACTTCAACGGATTCATCTTCAATTTATACTTCCTGTAACGGGAAAATACCTTCATCAAATCGCTCAGATGGGACTCCTCCCTCCTTGACTTGATAACCATATCAACCACATAAAATTCCACAAACTTGTGATAGAAGTCATGGAAAATTGCCATCATTGTTCTCTGGTAAGTTGTCCTAGAATTCTTGAGTCCAAACGGCATCACCCTGTACATGAAGTTACCCAATGAGGTTCTGAATGCTGTCTTCTCTGCATCCAAGGGGTCCATCTTGATCTGGTTGTACCCCACATATCCATCCATGAAGCTATACATCTCATGTCCAGCCATTGCGTCTATCAGGCTATCAATGGAGGGAAGAGGGATCTTTGGGGCAAGCTCTTCCTTGATCTTCAAATCTAGCTCAGGCTTATACGTTCTCGTCGCCTATTTTACTGGAATGGCTGAAGGCATTACATTCAGCTTGTGGCAGCTTACTTCCTCATCCAGCCCCTCCATCTCTGTGTATTTCCACGTGAAGACATCTATAAACTCCTGAATCAACTCAACCAAGACCTCTCGTTTCTCCTTACCGAGATTCTTCGAGATGAAGATGGGCCTCAAATCTTCTCCTTCTTTCACCAAGTTCAACTGCTCCAGTTCCTGCGCTTGTGGTTTCGATTGATCTGTCATATACTCATGTTCTTCAGCGACTTCCTCCACCAATTCTAGTATGCTGGAGTTGTCTATCACCATGCATGTCCCCGTTGATCCACCAAAAAGCATTCATATATCGGGTCAACCTCATCATCAGTTCCTCGACCGCTTGTTCACACTGTTACAATCAATACACCACCTTTCCTCCCTCGGTAACGACCTTCTTACATTGTCTGCTGGTAGTGGTAGCTGCATTTCTCTTCTTCTCTCTAGAAGCCTCAGCCACTCTTTTTCCCGAGAACCGGCTCAACACGCTTTGCCGTTGGACCTGATGCTCCATCAGGTCCACTTTGGACCTCATTCTGTCTTTGAGCTTCTTCAAGATGCTTGGGACTGAGGGACCACTTGGTGGGCTTCTTTGGCTATTTCCTTTGTACTGCTCGCAACCTCCTTCTTCTGCCCGTTCAAGGTCCCATCCTTTCTCTAACCGAGGGAACCCATGCTCCCTCTAATATTCTCGTTAGGACCCGAACATCTTCCTCTAACTTTGTGTAAAATGCTGCATCCACCAAGTGATCCTCCTCAACAACGAAGGGCCTCTTCGTAGCCCTAATGGTCACCTCTGTCCCCTTGATATTTGCCTTAGCGCATTGGTGGTACGTAGAAGGAACTAGCCCTTGGTTGTGCATCCACACCCTTCCTATTAGAAGATGATAGGAAGTTACACTTTTTATTACGTGAAACTTGATATGGGAACTCAGATTTCCCATCACAATACCAACATTAACATACCCAATGGATTTGGAAAATTGGTTATCATACCCCCAAATTACCAAAGGCATGGAGACCAATTTTTCTTCTGGAATATTTACTGCATGGAAAGAGTTGATTGGCATGATATTGATGGAAGCTCCTCCATCCATAAGAGTCCTTGCAAAGCTAACTCCGTAAACACTGGTAGTCACATACAATGGCCTGTTATGAGGGAACCTTGCAGCCTTATCTGCATCACTGAAGGTTACTTCTGATAGAAACCTTCTCACCTGTCTGGCCATGGGTCCCTTCTATCTCAGCGAAGGGACTGTGTTCTTCCTCGCAATATCGAGTATTGCCTGGGTTATCTCCAACCTACTCTCCTTTAGTATCCCCACTTAGTCGAAGAACCAGGTGAACTTTGGGTATTTCAAAACTGCACAGTATTCTATAATTGGGTCTACTTCCTCACCTTAAACACTGTATACATCCTCTACATCCTTGGCACTTACTTCATCATTAGCCAACACTACATTGGCCATTATCCTCGTACAATCTTCCAGAGCCTCTTCGTACCCTTCTTGCTTCATTGTTGACTCTCGTTCACCTATCTCAGCCTCTTCGTCATAAGCCACCACGAGATTGGCCCCATGTGCTGGCAGTGGGTTATTTTTGATGTTCTGTGGAGGGATTTGCAACGTCCCCGCCTTCACGTATTTGTCGATGATTCTTCTCAGTGTAAAACAACTCTCAGTTGGATGCTGGATCCTCTGATAAACCTGGTAGTACTTTGGATCTACCTTCATTGCTCAATTGGCCGCCCCGATAGGAATGTCCTTTGGCTCATAGATCGTTCCCCCTTAGACCATCGCGTTGTAACAGCTGACAGCTTCTTCCACTGTACAAGGCAGTGGTGGTGGGTCCTCCCTGTCTCTTTCGAACTTCCTTTTATTATCCTTCTTTGGTGCCTTTCCCCTATCTCCTCCCTCGGTGTACCCTACTCGTGGAGGCTGAGACCTCCCCCCGTGGGTTGCATCGGTTGCCTAAACATCATAGGCACTACCACCGGATTGGGCTGCACCACCAAAGAGATATTTCCACCGCTTTTAAGAATGCTGCAAAAGTCCCCTCGTGCATCTCATTGATAAGATGGAAGATGTACTTAGGGAGCATCCCCTCAGTGCAGATCTGCAACAGCTTAGATTCTTTGGCCTCCTCTCTCACGTCGAGGGATCTTTTCCTGAACCTTCGCACATAGGCCACCACTTCTTCCCCAGATCTTTGTTTCTCCCTACCCAGTTGGGTCAAAGTAAATTCATCTTTTTCTAGAAAGAACTTCTGGACAAATAATACATGCATCTCCTCCCATGTAGAAACGCTATTAGGAGTCAAATGGGAATACCGGGTGTATGCCTTATCGGTTAAGGATTTAGAAAACTCCCTCAACCTAAGTTTCTTATTATTGCAATGCGCTCCCAAGTGTTCAATAAAGCGCTTAATATGTTCCTTCAGGTTCCCACCTTTCCTAGTGTATTTTTCAAAGATAGGAGGAACATAGTCCTTTGGATAGGGATCATCGTTGTATTCCTGAGGATAAGGTGTTTGAAAGGCATCATAAATCGAAGCTACCTCTCCAACAGATTGCGAGGAAGCCTTCATAAACTTCAGCATCTCTTTCTGTATCTCCCTTCTCATTTCCTCCATGGGTGATGCTACTGGGGCAACAACTAACGGGACCACGGGCTGAGTGCTCATTCCAGTCGGAGCAATCGTCATAGTTGGGGCCGTTGAAACTCCCGAGGTTCCCACAGATGGATTCACAACAGAGGGTATGCTCGCTGGGATCGTTCCCGCTACACCTGCACCTGGTGGGGCCGTTGGGCATGTCCCTGGTGTTACGAATGCATTGGCTTCCAATCTTCCCAGCATTGTGGAAGCTACCGGAGTTTGTAAAAACTCATAAAACTTACTCACGAGGAGCGCCACCTGAGTGGGTCCCAACCCTGCACTCGTGGAAGCTTGTGTCACCCCTGGAGCGCCTATCATCGCCTGAACTAGAGGCACCTCTATTCGAGGAACCCCATCCCCTAGAGCCTCTGCCTATCTCGCAGCTTGTTCTTCATTATATTGGAAGTCATCAAAGTTGAGCCATCGACTAGCATTATCTTGCGCCATACTCCTTACTTAGAAGAATGCCTCCCCAGCAGAGTCGCCAAATGTAATAGGGTACTTTAGATAATATGGAGGCGTAACTCTTTTGAAGTATTGTAATGATAAGTTAATTAGCCAAAACCTTGGGTTAGTGATAGAACATGCAAACACAAACCTAATGAAGATATTACTCAGTTTAAACTCACAAATCTCTCGTGTGTAACTCAGAAAGTAGTAATGAACTTAGAAGTAACTTAGCTAGAGGGAGAGGGAAGTAAGCACCCTAGGTACACCTTGGTAGGAAGGAAAACACACTAAACACTCTCAAGAATCTCTGTCAAGTATTAAAATCTTCGTAATAAATGATAGTGGTGAGTGAGCCAACTCTCTGATTCCAATAACTCTCTCTAATATATTTTCTCTCTAGCAATAACTTCTTAAACTATCAAAAGATCATCATCTCCTCAAAGGTGGTTGGGGTCCTTAAATAGCCCCCCACACCACCCCCGAGGTAGCTCAGTCATTAAAGACTATGAAAGACATCCCTCATACTTTATGTCACAGCATTAAATGCCTGATGCACTAGTTGTCTCCATGTCATAAACATTAAATGCAAGACATGCCTTTTACCTAAGCACTATGTTTCAAGGGAGGGATATTGTCGTAGAGGTGTCTCACTAACCGCTTGATAGCCCCAAATACCATGGTGGTTTACCCAAGTGAAAGTCTGACATTGTTTAGCTGGCTAGTGACATCACCTACAGTAGATGTGACATTAAGTAGAGGGCTGAACCTATATATATGCAATCTACTGGAGAGGAAGGTACACGCTCAAAAGTGCCAAAACAAGTGTTGAAATATTTTTTTATTAGGCCTAAATTGAAGCAGTTTTTCAAAGTTCCGTGGATAGTGGAGGTAATTACTTGGCATGATAGGGCAGAAGTAAGGGATAATCTCATGCGTCATCCTATTGGTTCTACAGCTTGGAAGATGATGAGTTATGAGTACACTAATTTTTATCGAGAACAACGTAACATCCGTTTGGCAATATAAATAGATGGTTTCAATCCATTTGGAAATATAAGTACCGATCAGAGTGCATGGCCAGTGATCCTAGCACCACTCAACCTCCCTCCTTCACAGTGTATGAGACTTGAATTTTTGATGTTGTCTTTATTCATGATCACATGCCAAGTGAGGGCATCGATGTCTACTTATCTCCTTTAGTAGAAGAATTAAATGAGATGTGGAAAGATGGTTTACGAGCATTTGACTCTTTTAAAATAGAAGAGTTTACACTGAAAGCTATGTTGATGTGGGTAATTCATGATTTTTCAACTTATAGAACATTATTCGGTTGTGTAGTACATGGTTATTTGGGGTGTTCTATTTGTGGTGAGGAGACTGAATCTCTGCATCTCATCGATAGTGGAAAAAATATATACCATCTCCATAGGAGGTTTTTACCCCCGATCACAGTTTTAATTTGTGAAAGGTTCCAATTTTTTATCGAGCGGGGTTGAACCTAGGATACCTTCGATAAAGCTTTCTGGTTCAGAAATTAAAAGTAAATCTTCTAATTATGGCCCTAATATACCGTGTAAGAATAATAAATTCAAGAATGTTAAGCATAATAAGACCCTAACTGGGAATGAAACTGAGATAAGAAATGCATGGTCTAGGAGGTCAATTTTATTTGACTTGCCTTATGATAAGAATAACCAAATTCGCTATGTATTGGATGTGATGCATGCGGAGAAGAACATCATTGAACATATTGTGGGCACACGTCTTGGGGGGAGTCATTTGAAGGATGGAGAAAATGCTGGAAAAGACCTTGAATCGTTGAAACTTAAGCCACAATTATGGTTGAAAGAAGATAGTAGAGGAAGGACAATAATTCTCCTTGGTGCGTTTAATTTGACGAGTGAAGAAAGAAAGATGCTTTTAGACACAATATATAATTTGAAGGTTCCATTTAATTTTTCATCCAACTTGCAAAGGATTGTGAATTATGCTATCCATGATTTACATAATTGTAAGTCCTACGATTGGCATGTGATCATGCAATTGGTTCCTCTGTTGTTTACGTATTATTTCTCCCAGCACAAGGATTTGCGGGGGGCTATTATGCAAATTAGCTTCTTCTTCTCACTTTTATATGAGAAGGTAGTCAATGGAGATCACATAGTGGCAGAAAAAGTAGTGATAACTGAAGTGATTTGTGTGTTGGAGAAATACTTTCCCCCATATTTTTTGACATAAGTGTTTAGTTGTTATTACACCTATGCGATGAGGCACTGCTTTGCAACCCAGTTAGATATCGGTAGATATATCCATTTGAATGATTGATGGAAGTTTTAAAAGATTACACCAAGAATACACGATACATTCAAGGATCAATTGCAGAGGAATACATCACCGTGGAGTCATTAATCTACACTCGGGAATATATGCCTGACCCAAGCAACGTAGATAACAGTTAGGGGTGACAATTTTAGAAACGACACGAAAAAATGACACGAAATTGACCCGAAATTGACACGATGTTTCGTGTTCGTGCCTTAATTATGAGTCGTGTCGTGTTATCGTGTTTTTAAGCCTGAAATTTAAGAAATTATGGTTGTCATGTCGTGTCGTGTTATTTTTTATTCGGGTCGTGTTCGTGTCAGCTAAAAAAAATACGAAGTCGTGTCGTGTCGTGTTCGTGTCTGGAAAAACCTTATCGTGTCGGGCCAAAACACGGTCCATTGACCCGAATTGCCACCCCTAATAACAATGACGAGTTCATCGATGAGGGTGGTTGGGTGACGGGCAAGCGAGTGAAATTACCTAGTTTATAACATAAACAAGTAGCTCGTTATCTATTTGACACACATGACGATGTCGAAGAATGGAAAAAGTAAGTTTATATTATTTTAACTTTTACATCATATTGATTTTTATGGATGATCAATTTTGTAATACGTTCGTCACGATCAATGTAGAAATTATGATGTGTGTGGGAATAATAAAAAAAAGAACGATGGCACAATCAGACATCGAATTTAAGCTGTGGCTGTCACGAGAGATAATTATAATGAAAATGTCTCTTATTAAATGTCACATTACAAGAAAGCTTTAAAACTAACCTAATTAATTAATTTTTAATATTAGTTCTTAAAGATGGGTGATGCGACATCAAGGCTTACTCATCTAGCCACTAGACCCTTGTTCATGGCACACGAGTACAAAAAGTATCGATTGAATATTTACGTATTCGGTGCAAGGGTGTACGAAGAAAAGACAAATGTACAAAACTCAGGCATTTCATACAAGGCTTTTACTTATTTTCGAGCGAGAGAAAAATATAAAAACCTCATTGAAGCTGAAATGACTTGCTATGGTGTCATTCGGAATATATTTGTTTGGACTATATAAGCTTCAAAGAGATTGTGTTTTACTGTGATTGGGTAAGAGCTGAGAATAAAAATGCTTGTAAAGTTAAACCTGGCACTGTAGCCATCCCCGATCTTCACGGTGGGAGAGAGATGATGATGAGAGGGTGTGTCATCTTCGTGGTGAGAGGATCCTGGTCCCGCGCATCCCTCTCGGGAGCGCTTAGGCCGTCATCGGCAATGTGTGAGGCGAAAATGTAGAGAGATGGAGTCGCCAGTCTATTTTACTCATAACAGACAAAAGAAGGTGGAGCCATCCCGAAGGACAACATCCAAAGACATACTGATACATACGAAAGAAAATTGATTCAAAAAGGGTTCGGAGGCTAAGTTACGAAATAAGAAGGTGTTAGGCACCCATTCTACCAGTGCGGTCTCTCATGGATTGTTGTTATTTTCCATTATTTCCTCGTGATATGTGTGCATGTGTATATGTAGTGGAGATATGAATCATCGACTTGTATCATGAAAGAGATAAAGTGAGTCATCCATAGGAATGCTCCTAAAAGTAAAATTAAAAAATATGATTTATGCCATTATCCTTGCATTAATCGTTATAAAGGAACAATAACACATGTGGAATAATACGCCACTAAGAACAAATATATGTATATGTAAATATATAGATTTTAGGAGAATTAAGTATAAGAATATAGAAGAATAACAAAAAATGGAAGGAATAGGACTCGAGTCTTGGGTTTTACTCCGAGACGCCTATGTAGACTATAGAGGCATGAAAGTCCACGTAGTTCGTATGCAAAATGAGGGGTGAGATTTATCCTGTAAATCCAACCGGGGACTTCTCTTATATATTTGTGTGTGTAGAAAAAGTGTTTTAGTTGTGAGAATTCCCATTTAGAATTTATGAGCAAACCCTCTTTTTTATTTTTCTTATTTTTTTGGGTTTTATTTATATGAAAATAAGAGATGTGCAATAATATTAAATAAAAAGTATATTAGGATATGTGAGATGGAGAGAATAAAAGTGCTAAGTAATAAAACAAGTTAATGCAAATTTAGGAGAATTTAAAGAGAGAGTTGAGAAATTTGGACCTTCTTGAAGATCTTGAGCTTGATTTTGAATGTTGGAGAGCAGCACTTGCACTTGGGTGATGATGAAGGGTAGTTAATTCACCAAGTTTGATGAAAAATATGATGAAAAGTGACGGTTGGAAAGGGATTTGGATGTGGAAATCACGCTCACTTTGAGAGAGGTTTTATGAGTTTGCTGAGAGTGATGGATTTTAGATCTTGGGTTTTTTTTAAACTGAGGTCAGACCCTAATTTTTTTAGGCCTAGGGCATTGCCGATCGGCATAGTCCTAGTCCTGCCAATTGACAGGAGTTTTTAGGCACACTGTCGATTGGCAGTCTCTTTCAGGTTTCTTCAGAAAAATGGTCGTAAAACACAAATCGTTGATCTGAATCGCGCATGGGGTGAACAGCTGGAAAGGTATTTCAAATACCTTATAAAGTTTTTGGACTTCTCCCAGGTTTGGGAGTTGACTTCGGGTCAAATGTGACTCGGAAGCGCTCATCGGTCCTTTGGACGGGGGATTGTCGAACGCAAATGGATCGTTCGTCCGCAAGGTAAGTCTAAATCGCGCACGGGGTGGACCGTTGGAATGGGTATGAGATGTAATTTGACATTATAAAGAGGTTGACTCAGTTTAGGGAGTTGACTTTGGTCAACCAGTGACTGGAAGCGTTCGGTGATCTTTTGGAGTAAAATAAATCATTCGTCCGCACTGTAAGTCAAAATTGTGCACGGGGTGGACCGTTGGAATAGGTTTCAAAGCCCTTTGAAGATTCATTCAGTCTTGGTCAGGCTAAAGAGTTGATTTTGGTCAATCATAGCCTAGGAGTGTCCGATGGCCTCTAGATCGGGTTTTGAGGGAAAACAGGTCGTTCGTCCACACCATAAGTTAGAATTACACACGGGGTGGATCGTTGAAAAGGGGTTTTAGTGCCCTTTGAAGATTCATTGAATCTCAGTCGAGATGAAGAGTTTGACTTTTGGTCAAACGGAGCCTGGGAGTGCCCAATGGCCTCTAGGTCAGCACCCGAGGTATGACTTAGGTTTGTAGTGATAATAGGAGGTGCTGGGGAGCTAAGAAGAGGTTAGGGGGTGATAGAATGGGGTGTCTACAGAGACCCTTGACAGGTGAGTTTGGAACAAATAATATCCATCGAATAGACACCGTATGATGCTTTTGAAGGAGGATGACCAATTCAGAGGACCGAGGATGGTTCTGAGGACTTAAGGATGAGGATGACCAATTCAGAGGGTTGAGGCAATTCCGAGGGATTAAATTAAGATGACCAATTCTGCTGGTCGAAGCCAATTCTGAGGACCTAAATTGTGATGACCAATTTTATGGGTCGAAGCCAATTCTGAGGGCTAAAATTGAGATGATCAATTCTGTAGGTCGAAGCTAATTTTGAGGGCTTAGGTTGAGATGACCAATTCTGTGTGTTGAAGCCAATTCCGAGGGCTTAAATTGAGATGACCAATTCTGCGGGTCGAAGGTAATTCTGAGGGCTTAGGTTGAGATGATGAATTCTGCGGGATGAAGCCAATTCTGAGGGCTTAAATTGAGATGACCAATTCTGCGGGCTGAAGCCAATTCTGAGGGCTTAAATTGAGATGGACAATTCTGCTGGTCAAAGCCAATTCTGAGGTCTTAAATTGAAATGACCAATTCTGCGGGTAGAAGATAATTCTGAAGGCTTAAATTGAGATGACCAATTCTGTGGATCAAAGCCAATTCTGAGGGCTTAGGTTGAGATGATCAATTCTGCGGGTCGAAGCTAATTCCGAGGGCTTAAATTGAGATGACCAATTCTGCGGGTCAAAGCCAATTATGAGGGCTTAGGTTGAGATGAACAATTCTACGGGTTGAAGCTAATTCTAAGGGCTTAAATTGAGATGACCAATTCTGCGGGTCGAAGCCAATTCTGAGGGCTTAAATTGTGATGACCAGTTCTGCGGGTCGAAGCCAATTTTGAGGACTTAGGTTGAGATGCCCAATTCTGCGGGTCGAATCCAATTATGAGGGATTAAATTGAGATGAGAAATTCTACGGGTTGAAGCCAATTCTGAGGGTCGAAGCCAATTCTGAGGGCTTAAGATGAGATGACCAATTCTGCGGGTCGAAGCCAATTCCGAGGGCCTAGTATGAGATGACCAATTCTGAAGGTCAAAGACAATTCTGAGGGCTTAAATTAAGGTGACCAATTCTGCGGGTCTAAGATAATTCTGAGGGCTTAAATTGAGATGTTCTTGGGGAACTCTACCGGAGAAATTACCTCGTGATTTTGATTTGAGTTGGGGATCTAATTGCTGGGGAAACTTTCATACCGTTTGGAGACTTTGCGGGGTAATAGCCACATTGATGCTGTAAATTCCACTAGGGACGTGATTAGGAGGTCCATGGTTTGGACTCTTTGCTAGGGGAGACTTTTGGGGGATAGGAGATAACCTGAGGTTTGGGATACTTTAGGGGTCCTCTAGGGATGTTGTCGGGGGGAGATTCACCTAGATTTTGAGAGTTTCGCTGGGGAAGTAGGTGTTCTGCTTGAGGGAGTGTGAAATTTTCTTGGTGAAAATGTTCTAAACCTTCCCTGGGATTTTTAGGAATTTTCTGAGGATTTTTCAGGGTTTTCTGGTATATTTTGGGAGTTTTTGTACGAAAATTTAAAGAGGGTGCCGGTCGACATGGTGTGGAGGGTGCCATTTGGCAGTGGCACTGACTTTTGAACTGCCTTGAGAACGTAAAAGGTCAGTGCCAATCGGTAGGTTTTGGGTCAGTGCCGTTCGGCATGACCCCTGGCTATAAAAAGGGGCGGGTTTCCCTCATTTTTCATAGTTTCTTACCTTCTCACTCTCTTCGATTTTCTTCTGCGAATCGTTCTAATATTTTGCAACCTGAAAAATGGTCTATTTTGTGAACACTACGATACACGGGGAGTGTTTGACTATTAATGACTGGGCGAATGTGGAGTGGAAGACCAGGGCAAATCTTGCTTTGGGGAGTGAGAATTCTTTTGATGCATTTGAGTCGGTTGTCGATGAGCGGACTTTACTGCAGGAGTCGTCGCATCATCGCTCTTCTAGGGTGGTGAACCCTGGTAATTACGTAAGTACAAAATGACTTTTGGCATTATTTTTTGGGTGATTTCCTTTTTTCTTGGATTTTGACAAGGTCTTTTTCTTTGACAGTTTGATGTTTCTTTATCGACTATGCGTGCCTGTGGGACGACGGGACTTAAGGATGTCTGGGAGTACCTTCCACCTATGGTGCGTTAGGTGGTATCATCAACAGGAGGTTGGTGTCTGTGCTGGATGAGACCCCCCGTTTGACGACGGTCTTATGTGTTCTGGGGGAGAGGTCGTGGGACACTACCCACACCTTCCATTTTGGCTTTGGTGAGATGACTATGACTCCCATAGATGGCAGTAACTACTGGGTATGGATTGCGATGGAGAGAAAATAGAGGTGGATCGCTCTTTGTGAGTGAGGCCATCCATTTATCGCTGTTGAGGGATGTTTTACTGAGTAGGATGATTGATGTGGAGGAGGGATTGCAGGTGAGGCAGATGGCCCAGTTGTTTATTTTGCTGGTGATGGGGAGATTTCTGGTGGCTTCGAGAGGCGACATTGTCCACTTATATTTTTTACCACACTTGAGGATGTTTTCGAACTTCCCTCTCTATGACTGGGGGAGCCTGACTTTGGCGACCCTTTATTTTTCTATGGATGCATTTAGTCGGTGCTTCCGACAGACTTTTACTGGAGCCACGTATCTTCCTGATGTATTCTTTAGTTTGCACATTTTCTTTTCATGAATGCACATTTTCCTTGTGCATCTCTTTTTTGATTGCGAATTCTTGTCTTTGGCAGATGTGGTTCTGTGAGGTAATTGGGTGTAATACCCAATTGATTTCTTTGAAAGACGAGACTGTTGGGGACTTTTATCGGTTGTATCGATGGCGGAAGGCCAGTCGACAGTCGAGGAAGTCTTTTTCTCTGGAGGCGGTGCGTTAGGTCTTGCATGGCTTGACCAGTGATAGGGTAATATTTTTTTCTTCTTCAGTCTTGGTCTTTGTGTGCTCTGATTCTGTATTGACTTATATCTGTTGGTGATTTTTTTGGTGACCTTTTACCCTTGGGGGACTGCTGTTCAGGACACGAGGTCTACTGGGGTGAATGCGTAGATGAGGCATTTGTTGGCGCATGAGTTTGGCCACTCTTGGTATCTCAGGGAGAGGGTGGTTCGATAGATTGCTGAGGAGGAGGTGGTGGTGCCACCTGCGAGGCCTCCTATGTCTATGAGGCGGGAGCGACTACTTCCAGAGGATGCAAGGATTACGACGATGATTGATGAGTCCAATCTATTGTATACCGATACGGCTGTTCCGTATGATCATATGGACTTTGTGATGAGTGGGCTGATGGTGCCTAGCATATATGATGCACTGCCCTTCCCTCCTGCGGGTTCAAGTCGGCCAGTGGGGTCCTCCCACAGTGATGGTGGTGGTCCATCGACATCTGTGACGTCGAAAACTTCAGAGGTTCCCTTTGTGCGGTTGCATACCCTTTCATACAACATTCGACGGGCTGATGGTGGGATGGTGCCTATATTGCATCGTCCTCATGCGATGGACCCGGAGGAGTTGGGCTTGACAGATGAGGTTCTTCGTACTTTGGTATACCTTTATGTTCTTCTCATTTTTCTTCTTTTTGGTTTATTTTGATATTTTCTGCTTAATACTGATTCTGCCTTTCCTTGCAGCAAGTCCGGGTGTCCACCACTTGGCTGAGGGATATTAGGAACTGGATATCTTCGATGACTGTCCATATTTGGGATATTCCTTCTTGCCTGTGCCGTCTGCCTCATCCGGGGAGGAGTCTGGTTTGGATAGCGGTGGTGCGTCATCTCACCACAGGGGAAAAATCACGCGTCACAGGGATGGAAGCTCTTAGGAGAGAGAGGGGAAAGGGTAAGTGTGTGTGAGAGAGAGTGGTTCGGGCTGAGTCCAATTATTTTTTTGCTTTTCTTTATTTTCCTACAAAAATGATGTAGCACGGAAAAATTATCTATGCAATGCAATGGAGTTTTTTTTTATTATCTTCTGTTAATGATGAATGAATGAATGCATGCATATGCGCTTTTTACTTTTGAAAGTTTTGAAGGGAAGTTTTATTCACAATGAGGAATTATAAATTTCCAAAAATGGGGGGTTGTCGATCGGCAAGCCCCTTGTCCTGCCTATTGGCGGGTCAGTCCAGTCTAATCAATCAAGTCTTTGATTGGTACTCTCTTCAGCCTTTGGTACCTTGTGGGGCAGGATTCCCTTCGATTTCTGCAAAGGTTGTGTCTTTTGTGAGGGTTTTCAAGTATAAAAAGGGGTAAGGGTGGAGTGTTTTCATCACACCTTCACATTCTTCCTTTTCCACATTCTTACTTGTTTACTATTTCTTGTAAGATGGCTCTTCGTGGTAGTATTGAGTTTGCTAACTACCTCGTAGCCTTGGAAGCAATGTGCTCTTATAGTGTCGACTACGATTTATGACGTAATGGGCCCATAGAGTGGAATATGCTGATGGCGGCGGTACCATTTTGGTACCCCGAAGACCATGTATTCCGCTTTGGATTGGAAGAAGTCTGTCCGACTTATGAGGAGTTTTCTGCCATGTTGGGTGTAAATCCTATTGTGGTGATTGCTATGCCTGAGTTTTCTCGGTCTTCTCAGGAGTTATTGACTGGACTTCTCCATGTCTCGCCCTCGGCGGGTAGATCCTTGGTTACTGGAAGAATAATCTCCCTTCCGACAGTGCTGCGGTCTGTGCATTTGCAGGAGGATGGTGATGCTAAATATGCCCGAGCCATCGTTCTAGGCTTGGTTTCAAAATTGCTGCTGGTGACTGGGGAACTGCTGGTAGACCCACAACTTGCAGCTATTACTTCATAGATGTCCTACCGTCATAATCATGCGGTGATGATACTGGCGAAGACTTTGAATGGACTGGATGCCTGGCGAGAAGGTCATTCTGACTTTCTGAGGGGTAGCCCTGTGATGTTGTTCATGTGGTTGTCTGAAAGACTTCACCCGGTGACTCCTCCAGAATACCCTTTGTCGGCTGTACCTAATTTCTTTTCGTGCCATTTCATCAGTGTTGGCCTGGATATTGAGAGCTAGGAGGACTGTCTTGTGGATCATGGGGCTCTAAATCTACGCTGGTCAGTGACTTGGTGGGGACAGTTGCTACCTATTTTGGTGCTGGGGAAATACCCATATGTTTGGTTAGTTGGCCTTAGACAGACCTCCTTTTATTTCCCTTGGCAGCTTCTGTGCTAATTTGCCTGGGAGAAGATTGTGCCACCTTGAACACTAGACTTATTTTCGGTAGAAAATATGACAGAGTGTCTGCGCATGTGGCTTGGATCTTTGTGGGAGAGTCAACGTCTATAAACCCCTCCTTCTCAGTCTGTTGGGAGAGTTTGACACATCCCTGGGGATTACATGAAGTGGTTGTGGAGAAAAGTAGTTAGTAAGATGTTGGTAGTGGATACCGAACAAAGGTGGCTTGCCTTATCTGATACCATGGAGGGGGGTGTGGTAGTTTTTCCGAGGTGGTTTGAGCTTATCGGTCCATGGAGCATCTGCGACACTCCATTTAGGCAGGGGAAGCTTGGGGATGCCAGGATGTAGATGATGACGGAGCGGGCTCCTCTGGTAGATGTAGGTAGGACTCTTGGGGAGTTTATTTTATAATGGGGAATAAATTTGGGAATTTATTTGGCTTTTTAGGAAGATAGGGGGAAGGGAGTTATCCGTTCCTTTTCTTATATAATTGCACTGTAACTTCTTATTAGTGAAATAAAAAAGTTTTTGATCCTCCAGTTGTTCCTTTCGATGAATTTTGTATTTATCTATACCGATCGCTAAGTCATGCATAATCCTTTTGTTCAAGTATATGTTAGAATGAACTTTCGTTCTCGGAGATACGAAAAGAACAGTTTTTTGTGAAAAAGAAAGGGCCGTGCTCATGCAATATGTATGAGATGCCTACGTACCTTTGTTTTTTTTTTAAAGGTTTTAATTTTTTTGAAAATGGTTTTTTATAGAGGATCAGGCCCATGTAGTTCTCGGTATAGGGAAATGAAGATTTTTTTTAGAACATAAGGGAAATGAGAAGAGTCGTAGCACAGCGAGATTTTGGACTAGGGTAAGAACTTCTTGAGACGGTCCAGGTTGACTGGACGATCCATCTCTTCTCCATCTAGGTCAACGAGCATAGCAGCACCGCCGGACAAGATCTTCTCCATAATGTATGGGCCTCTATAATTGGGCTTGAATTTCCTTCTGGGTTCCCAGATGGCTCTACTATTTCTTTTAGGGCTAAATCCCCTTCTTGGACACCGCGGTCCTTGACTCTCTTATTAAATGAATGCGCTATTTGGCGATGGTACCCTTATATGTGATACAACGTTTTCAGTCTTTTTTTGTCCAAGAGTGATAGCTCGTCGAGACGGCTTTGATGCCGATCCTCCTCACTGACTTGGCTTTTGATCATGACACGAAGTGAAGGGGTTTCTATTTCCACGGGTAGGACCGCTTCCATGCTGTAGACTAGAGAGTAAGGGCCTCAATAGGGGTTCAAATTGAGGTTTGGTAGCCCCAGAGGGCGTAAGGGATTCGGTCGGCCCAATCTCGACAGCTTTCAATCATCTTACTTATGATGGTTTTGAGATTTTTTTTGGCGGCCTCGACTGCACCATTGGTCTGAGGTCGGTAGGGGGAAGGTTTGTGTCTCTGAATCCCATACTCGTTGACCATTTTTGTGACTTTTGCCTCAAAATTCAACCCATTATTTGACAGTATCTCGTGTGGGACCCCATATTAGAAGATGATATTCTTCTTGATGAATTTGGCCACTTTCTTGGCGTTCAAAAATGAGTATGACTCGGTTTCGACCCATTTAGTGAAGTAATTAATGACAACTAGGATGAACACATGCCTGTTGGAGGCCTTGGGTGTAACTTTTCCTATGATGTCGATACCTCAAGTGGAGAACGTCCAGGGAGAAGTCATATTGTATAATTCTCATGGAGGCAGGTGTTGAAGGTTGGAAAACTGTTGGCATTTGAGGCATCTCAGGACATAGGCGGTGCAATCCTAGATCATGGTGGTCCAGCAGTAACCTTGTTGAATGATCTTTTTGGCAAGAATATGACCATTCATATGGGGTCCGCATTCCTCACTGTGGATTTTTAGCATTATCTCTTCAATGTCAGCCCATGGGATGCAGTGTAGATGGGTTCCATCGAAGTTTCTCTTGAACAGTGCTTTGTAACAGATGATGTACTGGGTGGCCAGCATTCGAAGGGTTGATCGGTCTTTCTTGTTGGAACCTTCGAGATACCTACCATGCTTGAGGAAGTGCGAGATATCATAGTACCAATAATTGGCTAGCTTGGGATCTTTTTTGGTGATGAGATCAATGTGGTAGCAATGGGTTGGTTTATCTTGCATTTGAACTAGGAAGGGGGCTATTGTTATTCCTTCGGGCATGTCAACCATAGAGGCTAAGGTAGCAAGAGCATCGACTAGGTTTTTCTTTGCTCGAGGTAAGTAGTGGAAGGTGATGTCTTGGAATTGGGAGGCTAGTTCTTCTAAGTGGGCATGGAAGGGTTAAAGCTTCTCGTCCTTGACTTTCCATTTTTTGATCACTTGATCGATGATGAGGGCAGAATACCCGTAGACATCTAGGCATTGAATTCCTTTATTAAGGGCAACTTTGAGGCCTACCGTACACAACTCATATTCAGTCATGTTGTTAGTGCAGGGGAAACCTAATTTGATAGGGATGGGAGTGTGGGAGTCATCTGGGGCGATTAGAAGTATCCCAATGCCATATCCCTTTTTATTGGCAGTGCCATCGAAGAACATTTTCCATCAAAGGTCGTCTTGAGCGGTGTAGAGGACGTTTTCATATGGTAATTCGGAGATCCAAACATCAGTTTCTTCTATGAGGTAGTCAGCGAGGTTGTGAGAGATGGATCTTCCTTTCATGACTTTCTGTGTGATGTACACGATATCAAAATCGGCTAGGAGCATCAACCATCGAGCCATTCGTCCGGATAAGACGGGTTTCTTAAGCAGGTACTTGATGGGGTCCATTCGGGATACAAGTTTGATGGGTAAGGCGATCATGTAGTGGCCCATCTTTTGGGTGTCCCAAACAAGTGCGACAGATGCCTTCTCCAAAGCAGTGTAGTTGATTTCGTACCTGATTAATTTGTGACTGGCGTAATATATGGTATTTCTTTGCGGGAATCTTTAAGGTATTGGGCTAGCAAAGCCCCGACTATAGTGTCGGTTATGGTTAGGTATAAGACCAAGGGGAGACCAGGATGTGGTGGCATGAGTACCGAAGGTTGGGTCAAATATTGTTTGATTTGGTCAAAATTTTCTTGGCAGGACTCATTCCAAACCTTGGTTGAATCCTTTCAAAGGAGTTTGAAAATAGGTTTGCAGATGGAGGTTAGCTGGCTGATGAACCGACTGATGTATTGTAATTTTCCAAGGAAACCACAAACTTCTTTTTTCGTTCGGGCAGGTGGCATCTCAAGTATAGCTTTTAGCTTGGCAGGATCTGCTTCAATCCCCTTCTCACTGACCATAAATCCCAAGAGTTTTTCCCTTGTAACGCTGAAGACACATTTCTTTGTATTGAGTCTCATCTGATACCGTCGGAGTCGTCCGAAGAACTTTCGGAGGGCGATAACATGACCTTCTCTAGTTTTGGATTTGATAATCATATCATCCACATAAACCTCGACCTTTTTGTGAATCAAATCGTTTAGGATGGTTGTGGTAGCCCTTTGGTAGGTATCCCCAACATTCTTGAGACTAAATGGCATAATAGTGTAGCAAAAGGTTCCCCACGGTGTGATGAATGCATTTTTTTCTTGGTGATCTGGATGCATTTTGATTTGGTTGTATCCGGTAAACCCGTGGACGAATGACTTAAAAGCATGGCTGGTTGTGTTGTCCACGATCATGTCAATATTGGGTAACGAATAATCATCCTTTGGAGAGGCCTTGTTTAAGTCTCGATAGTCTACACACATCCGAACTTTCCCTCCTTATTTCGGCACAGGCACTATATTGGCTAGCCATGTGGGATATTCGATTACACGAATGAAGCCCACGTCCAGCTATTTGACCACTTCTTATTTGACTTTGAGCGACCATTCGGTGCGAAGATTTCTCAACTTTTGTTTAACTGGCTTGTAATCTGGAAGAGTGGGGATCTCATGTTGAGTTATTTCAGGATCAATGTCGGGCATATCGTCATAGGACCACGCAAAGACATCCATGAATTCCTTTAGTAATTCTTCAAGTTGTGCACGCTCATGCTTGTCAAGGGTATCCCCTATCCTAATCTTGTGTAGTTGGCTACTATAATCGAGGTTAACAATAACGGTTTCTTTTTCATTAACTTGAACGCGGTTATGTTGTTTGTTATTAACCTTATTTAGACCAGTTAAGAATTGTTCATTTGCAAAATCATCATCATCAAAAGTTTGATTAGAATCTAAACAATTAATGTAAGGCACAAAAAGATACTCAAAATCTTCATTTATTTCATTAATACGAAAAACAACATTGAGAACCTCATCAAAGGAGGTCTCGATTACATTTGAGCAAGGATAGACAACAAAAGAAGAGATTGGGTAAACATTGGGTTAGGTGGGATTTCAATAGGTAGAACTGGCGCAGCATGCCAGTTGAGGAAAGGTGTATTAACACCTTTATCAGGTGGGATGGATCCAGTGATGTAGTGCCTGAATGAACCATGCAGAGTGTCAGCCCCAGTGTCTGTAAGTCAAACAAATCCTCGGAGTCACTTCCCTCAAAATTTATGGTATCTTTGATGAGTGGTTGTACATGGTGTTGGGAATTTTCAGCCCATGGGTAGCTGTCTTGAAAAAACATCTCCATTATAGGCTTCATCTTCTTATCTGTATGGTCATACCATGGTTCCATAAAGCCACAAAAGGGGAAGTCTTCACCCTCTTTGATGAATCTTCCATTCAAGGAATCACCTGGAATAGTCTGGATGCAGTCTAGTCTTCTCTTTGGTTGAGACTGGTGGATCATTCTGAGCTCTTGTTCTGATGGTTGATACCCCAAACCACAAGGAGGGAAAGATTTTTTCAGTTCAATGGGTTCAATTATCCCTTGTTGTCTTTGTCCTAGCCCCAGTCCGGGTATAAAGTGCATGTTTCTGAACATCTGAATCACATTGACATTGTCATGATGGTCGTATTTTGGAAAAACCCTTTCTTTGAAATCTTTCTCTACCAGGATTAGAAGTGGCTCAACTCGAAATCCTGAAAAAAGCATATCATTTGATCCGTGCTGTATCTCAAAGATTGGATTGCTGGTACTTGTACCCTCGACATTGTCATCGTCGCCCAAAATAGTGATGACTCGTCTATCGGTGAAGAACTTTAATTTTTAATGGAGGGAGAAAGACACACCCTTGATACTGTGGAGCCAAGGTCGCCCTAGCAATAGGTTGAAATAAGTTGGGATGTCAATAACTTGGAATTCAACGATAAGGTTTATAGGGCTAGCCCTTATTACAAGTTTTAGGGATCCCATCACCTCCCGACGAGTATTATCGTAGGCACGCACTGCAACAGAGGTTGGAGCGAGATCACTTTCCTTTAGTCTTAAGCATTTGAAGGTTCTTAATGGGCAGACATTCAAGCCGGATCCATTATTGACAAGAGTGAGTGGTACAATTTTCCCCATAACTTCGACGGAAATATTGAGTGCATGATTGTGATTTATCCCACTTCTGGGGATTTCTTCTTCGGAAAAGGATAACATTCGGGTAGAAGTCAGGGATCCGATTAAATTTATCGCTTCTTCTGGTGTGGTGGAAGGAGGAACTGTGGGTCTAGTGAGCAACTTGATCAAAGCATTTTTGTGCAGCTGGGAAGACATAAAAATCCCCCATAGAGTGATGTTAGCTTGAGTTTTCTTCAGTTGATCGAGGATCTTTCTTTCTTCGAGGGTCATTTTTAGCATGGGAAGGTTTTTAAATCCCTTCTCTTTATCATTGGTTGGTAGTAAGATTGGGATCTGGTAGTGCCTTCCCGATCTGGTCATGTGATTTACTGAAGAAGGGAAGAACATGAATCCCATTTCCTCGTCAATCTCGGGTTATTCTGCCACCTTGTTTATTTCTTCGAGGAGTTATTCAAATGATATCATCCCACACATATCGGCTACCAGGCTTGTTTTTTTAAAGCTTGCTCTTCGTTTAAATCTCCAATTTCTTCCCCCCATCCGGTGGCAACAATTCTGGATTTCCATGTAAAGTTAATGCATTCCATAACTTCAATTGCTTCTTCGTATAGGTCCTCCCATTCTGTGGGGAGGTGTAAGGGTTAAGGGAGAAAGCGCCCTTGTAACTTCAGAGTATTAAGTAACTCGGTCATGTTGTAAATATTATTGGTTTGTCTGAATAATTCTTCCATGATCTGGACAACGTCGTATAGGATGACTTCATCGGTTGGTACTACCCAACTGTCTGACTCTCGAGCCCATTTTCATGCTTCTAAGAATAGCGTACTGAACCTCTGGCAATCAATGGTCATCTCTGTGAGGGCAATTTCAGCCCGAACTCTAGGAGTTGGCTTAATACTTATGATAATTCCATACTTCTATTTTTAGAATGGGTACGGACAACGATGTATGCTCTGGTAAGGAGTGATAATACCTCATCAGCAAGGCTAACAGGGTGTAGGAGGAAATATTGGCAAGTTTGGAGAGGTTCGGGAGAGTATATGGGTGTGATTTGTGTTGAGGGATCAAATTCTGGGTTCTCTTCTAGGAATATTAAATTGGCATGATTTGGGAGTGGGTTGTGAGTAGTGTTTGGCTTATAATTGGCTGATGGGGAAATGGTACTCCAGTCAATTAGACCTTGGATTATATTTTGGAGGTGAAAGCATTGGTTGGTGGCATGGCCAGCCGTTTGGTGAAAGGCACAATGGGCATCTGCCTTGAAGTTTCTGGGAAGTGGATTTGGGAATGGACGGGGGTCCAAGGGTTTGATAAGGTTTCGGCTTAACAGGGCTTGATAAACTTTGGAGAAGGGAGCATGGAGCTCAGTGCATTCCTTTCGGACTGGGACAGGGTGGCTTTCTGGTGCCCATGAGGTGGTTGGTTGAGAGATGTTGTTGATGGTTGGGGCTGCAACACTAACAAGCTTATCATATATTCTGGGAGTGAACTGTCCGGACACTTTCTTGGGTTCAACTTGTGTTTTAGCAAGACCTTCCTCGATTTCCACTCCGACTTCTCTGAGAGCTCGGAAGTGGGGATAGTATTGTCCTCCCATTATTTCTCGGACATGGGCTAAGAAGTTCTTCTTCACTATGTTGACTTGTTCTTCTTCGGATGGCTGAGTGGTCATGGTGGCTGCTTTTTCCCTCCATCGAGCTATGAAATTACTGACTGATTCCCAGGAGTTTTGTTTGAGTAGCTCTAAATTATGACGATTGACCTCAAGCTCTTCGTTGTATTTGTATTGCGATATGATTTCTCGGGCTACATCCTCCCAACTACGAATTTTGGACTCTTCGAGAGAGAAAGACCATCGGAGGGCACTATCCTTCAAAGTTTACTGAAATATTTGGGCCATCACTTCTTTAGAAGCCCCTAGGAGAGTCATAAAACGGTGATAACTGTGAAGATGAATAATCGAGGGTCCACTTCCTCCGAATTTCTCGATATTTGGCATCTTGAACTTCTCGGGTAACCTCGCCTTAGGATAAGGAGACATGTGGGTGTAGTCCATGTAATTTCCAGAGATTATGACTTGGTCGAACTTCTTAATTAGCATTTTCAGATCTTCTTTGACCTTGTTCAATTCTTCCGCTTTTGGATCCATGATCATAGGCAAGTTAGCCCCAGGATGGGTGAGGTTTGGCATAGGAAGCTGGGGAGGCGGCGACCCATTAGCAGGAGGGGCACGTGGAGAGTGCTGATACTCTTTAGGAACCCAGATAGGCTCGGGTGGACCTATAGCACGAGGGAATAGGGCATAGGGCTCTTGTGGAACAGGAACCTTGTTTCGTTGCATCCCTTGGACCTCAGTCTGGAGGTTGTCAATCTTGGACACGAGCTGAGCTAAGACTATCGTCAGATCTGGCTGCACAACTGGTACTTGATCTGTGTTCTTCATAGAAAGCGGATAGATTTTGGACTCGAAAGAAGTAGCAGGGGAACGGACGGAACTCTGGGGTGATTTGACTGAAGACTGAAGCCAATAAGGAGCCAGGCCAAGGGTGTGCAATCGACCTGAGAAGGCGTAAAATGGGATTTATTTTTAGAGAAAAAGAATGAAAATATTTTTGATATTTTTTTCTTTTTTTAAGATTGAAAGACAAAATATTTTTGGATTTTTGATAAAGAAAGGAAAAATGTTTTTGAATTTTTGATAAAGGAAGGAGAAATGTTTTTGGATTTTTGATAAAGAAAGGAGAAATGTTTTTTGGGAGGCGGGTCTCAGCATGATTATTATAATTATTATGTTCTCACTTGTATTAAATTCTCCTATATGCAAAAATAAAATGCCGGACGGGACCCGAGCCTGGAAAAGTTGGGTTTGTAACATATGTAAAGCTATGGTTGGACTTTTGACCAGGCTCACGGGCAGGGTCCCACTTAAAAATGTGCAAAAATTTGGAATTTCGACAGAGTTTTAGGTCGAAACCGACAATCTAACATGTGAGTCCTAGGATTGACACTTAAATGTGGGTATGCAGTTGGGTGGGTGAATTAGAAAGGGTTCCCCCCTTTGGCGTGGCTTCCACGATATACGTCTTGCTTTTGAGGGCAATCGATACGTGTGGACAAGCCATATGATATACCTGAGTGTACGTGAATTGCTTCACTATATACCTCGTGGGGACGGTACGTGTGAGAGCGAATTTGATATACTGGGCGTACGTGAATGAGTTCCCTACGATATACCTCCCGTCATGACTTCGGTCAAGCGGTACGATGCGGGGGAACCGTTCGATATACGTTGAAGGTACTTGACCAATGGAAGGTGAGAGTCATATCGCTTAGGCTAACTGCACCCTGCCGGACCAGCGCCCATCACGAAGTGACCCTCCAGTTACTGGACAAAATTTAGTCAATACCAATGCTCTTTGGTGATGTCGTGTGAATCATGCATGATTCTATTATTAGCATCTTATGATGAGAGTATCTTTCTTGATCATGCCAAACAGGGAGCAAAGTACAAGTACCAATGGTATACTAAGTATGGATGGGTGATGCGTGCAACATGTGGATACACGTGATCCTAGGTGCACGTGGTGCGAAGTGTACATGGAGAATCTTTTACAAGTGTGTGAATAGAAGAATAAGTATGAGGTACACATGAATAATAAGGGGGACATGCAAATAGGGGGATATATAAGAAAATAAAACATCCAAGTAAATAGGATCTAGCCCTCAAGAAAAAAAGTCCCCAGCGGAGTCGCCACTATTGCCATCCCCGATCCTCACTACGGGAGAGAGATGATGATGAGAGGGTGTGTGATCTCCATGGTGAGAGGATCCTGGTCTTGCGCATCCCTCTTGGGAGTGCTTCGACCATCGTCGGTAATGTGTGTGGTGAAAAATATAGAGAGATGAAATCGCTAGTCTATTTTACTCAAAATAGATAAAAGAAGTTGGAGCCGTCCCGAAGGGCAGCATCCAAAGACATACCGATACATATGAAGCCTAATTGATTCAAAAAGGGTTCGGAGGCTAAGTTATGAAGTGGGAAGGTGTTAGGCACCCATTCCGGCCTTGCGGTCTCTCATGGATTATTGCTATTTTCTTTTATTTCCCTGTGATATGTGTGCATGTGTATATGTAATGGATATAGGAATCATCGACTTGTATCATGGAAGAGATAAAGCGAGTCATCCATATTAATGTTCCTAAAAGTAATATTAGAAAATATGATTTACGCGATTATCCTTGCATTAATCATTATAAAGGAACAATAACACATGTGGAATAATACGCCACTAAGAACAAATATATGTATATGTAAATATATAGATTTTAGGAGAATTAAGTTAAAGAATATAGAAGAATAACAAAAAAATGGAAGGAATAGGACGCCTTCGTAGCCTATAGAGGCATCAAAGTTCACGTAGTTCGTATGAAAAACGAGGGGTGGGATTTATCCCACAAATCCAACCGGTGACTTCTCTTATATATGTGTGTGTGTAGGAAAAGTGTTTTAGTTGTGAGAAAAGTGTGAGAATTCCTATTTGGAATTTATGAGCAAACCCTATTTTTTTTTTTTAAGTTTTATTTATATGAAAATAAGAGATGTGTAATAATACTAAATAAAAAGTATATTAGGATATGTGAGATGGAGAGAATAAAAATGCTAAGTAATAAAACAAGTTTATGCAAATTTAGGAGAATTTGAAGAGAGAGTTGAGAAAGTTGGACCTTCTTGAAGATCTTAAGCTTGATCTTGAATGTTAGAGAGCATCCCTTGCACTTGGGTGATGATTAAGGGTAGTTAATTCACCAATTTTGATGAAAATATGATGAAAAGTGAGGGTTGGAAAGGGATTTGGATGTGGAAATCACGTTGACTTCGAGAGAGGTTTTCTGAGTTCGCTGAGAGTGATGGATTTAAGATTTTTTTTTTGCAATGAGGTCAGGCCCTCCTTTTTATAGGCCCAGGGAATTGTCGATCGGCATAGTCCTAGTCCTGCCAATTGACAGGAGTTTTTAGGCACACTACTGATAGGCAGGGTTTGGAACCTGTCGTTTGACAGTCTCTTTCAAGTTGCTTCGGAAAAATGGTCTTAAAATGCAAACCGTTCATCCGAATCACACATGGAAAAAATCGATGGAAAGGTATTTCAGAGACCTTCAAAAGTACTTGGACTGCTCCCGGGTTCGGGAGTTGACTTTAGGTCAAATATGGCTCGAAAGCGCTCATCGGTCCTTTGGACAGGGAATTATCGGACGCAAATGGATCGTTCGTCCGCATGGTAAGTTAGAATCATGAATGGGGCAGACCGTTGGAAAGATTATGAGATGTAATTTGACATTTCAAAGAGTTTGACTCAGTTTGGGGAGTTTACTTTGTTCAACCGGGGCCTGGAAGCGTTCGGTGACCTTCCGGAGTAAAACGGATCGTTTGTCCCCACCGTAAGTCAGAATTGCGCACGGGGTGAACCGTTGGAAAGGGGTTTCATTGACCTTTGAAGATTCATTCAGTCTCATTCAAGATAAAGAGTTGAATTTGGTCAACCAGAGCCCATGAGTGTCCGCTGGCCTCTAGGTCAGGTTTCGAGGGAAAATGGGTTGTTCGTCCGCACTGTAAGTCAGAATTGCGTACGGGGCAGACATTTGGAAAGGGGTTTTAGTTCCCTTCGAAGATTCATTCAGTCTCAATCGTGCTGAAGAGTTTGACTTTTGGTCAAACGAAGCCTGGGAGTGCTCGATGGCCTCTAGGTCAGTACCCGGGGTATGACTTAGGTTTGTAATGGTGAAGGGTGGTGCTAGGGACCTAAGGAGAGGTTAGGGGTGCTAGAATGGGGTGTCTACAGGGCACCAATTTGATCATGGTTGACTTTTTCAAGTTGAAGAGCAACGAGCATGTAAGCGATGAGCCATTTATTTGTGCCTTTTAAAAGGTCAAGCAAGTGTTTTACTTGGAGTTTATCAACAATGACCCGTGGTCAATCTTTCCACACACGCCCAAGCATCTAACTAGTAGTGTGGATGTCTTGGCTGTTCTTACCGAATATTAATCCATTTAAGATGATAACTTGAATTTGATATTGCTTTTAGATTTGTAATAAGTATTCCAATTATTTGTAATAACTGTACCGCGTATTCTTCTAGTTATTTATTATTACTAGACAAAATTGAAACAATATTTAGATTTATAATGTTGTTAACTTCTATTCTTCTAGTGCTTTGTTAACCTGTATTCTTATAATGCTTTATTTTTATCGAATTTGAATTAAAATTGGTTTTTTGGTTAGTGAATATGTTAATTTGGATTTTAATCAATTTAAGAATTAATTCAAAGTCCGTGACATAACCCGAAATTGAAACAATATTTAGATTTATAATGTCGTTAACTTGTACAATATTTTTATTCATTTGAATTTGATGATTTTCTCATATACTTGTTACAATTTTTGCAGAAAATGCCTTCATCAGGGCAACATAGTAGCGGAGACGAGGAAGGCTCATCTGCCAGACTGCCACTAGGCCCCCCAAATGGGACAAATTGGGGTCCCTCTTTGAGAGCAAGACAACCTTATAGGATAGCGCCCTCGATTTGCTCAAGACGATTGTTGGGACGAGGTACACGGATTGGAGGAAGGTGCCCATTGAGCTTAAGATGGTCATCTGGGGAGCACTATAGGTAGTTACTCAGTTTATATTTATATTTATATCTTATTATATTTTATATATTAAATACAACTAATACTTACTTTCTTTTTTGGTTTGTATTTGTTTGACAGGAACAATTTGACCACCCCCATATGCCCGCGACTCCATGTTCGAATAATTGGGGGAGCAATACAAAACGTAGAAGAAAAACATGCGGGCAAGGTACTTTGGGAAGGATCGGGAGTCCATATTGAGGGTTCGTGACACAGTACCATCGAAGGATCCGATCTTATTGGTAAGTTGACAACAGTTTGTGGACAATGAGATCCAAGATCAACATTTGACATTTCGTCAATCGAGGAGGGCAAACTGGGTGAAAATGGTCGACGTGCACTACTCCGGGTGTATGTCTTATGCCAAAGAGGAGCATAAGATGGTAAGTTTTTAACTTTCTTTAATTTTAGTCTTAGGTTATTCTAATTTAGCATTATTTTGCAATACTTACTAATTCTGCATTATTTTATTTTCGAAGATGAGAAGTGGCGCCGTGGGTCGGCCACATAGGCTCAATGATTATGTGACAATTCGGATGAAGAAGGGCAAGGATAAAGAGGTGCCCCTGAGCATGGCAAACACAATTGAAAGTTAAAATATCTTCCAATTGTTTAATTTTTTTAATTACATTATAATTTTTTATTAACTTCACTATTCATGTACATTTTATAGTTTTAGACAAAGCTTAAGGAAGTGCACAACTCCCAATCTGATGCCGAAAATACATCTTTGGCTACGGACGCACTAAGCCAAGTGCTCGGGGAGAATCACAAGGGAAGGACATGGGGGTGAGCTCTCGGGTGGGGAATTCTAGGCTCGCTAGGGTTGAGAAGAATAACACCAAGTAGGCTCGTAAGGTGGACACCCATGGAGATAAGTTAGAAATGTTGGAGGCGACGCTCCTCAATATGTTTGAGTACATGAAACGTCAGTTGGAGTCCACTTCATGTAAAGGCAAGAGGAAGGCGGTAAATAAGTATGCCACTTCTCCATCTCTCTCACCCTCATCACCGATGTGCACCCACTTGTCGCCTGCATATGATCCATTTGCCACCTTGACCCCCATCGAATGACCTATATCAACAATGAGTTAGCCGAGTGTGTATTTGATAGACCTTTGGGGGAACAATCCCATATCTAGGGGTTGAGAGATCCGAACACACAGCTGGGTAAAGTGGTTCATGGACGTGTGTCGTAACAAGTTCGTGACAAAGGAAAATTTTCACGGACTTGTCACGGTCAAAGTTCGTGACTTTTTTTACTTTGTCATGAACTTATCACAGTTAAAGGCCGTGACAATTTTCCTTTGTCATGGACTTGTCATGGTCAAAGTCCATGACAAATTAATGGACTTTAATCATGACAAGTCCAATAAGGAATTTTCAGCCCAATTCTTATCACATCTTTGACCGTGATAAGTTTTTCTTATCACGGTTTTTTTACTGTGACAACTAAACAATTTTGGTGTAGTATTCCTTTAATTTGTAGAATATATTATATGAAACAGGCTACAACAATAAAAAAAAACAATTTACATAAATTCGGCCACGCATCCTGTGGCCTGCATGTTAGTATTATAAAAGGGACTATGCTATTTATTTCTATTGTTTAAACAAATTATCAACATGGAATCATCTATTAACCCAATTATTCATGCTCTCCCTACCTCTTTTATTTTCTCCTTCGAGAAATGCAAACGTCTCTCTCTCCCTCAATTTTACTTTTATCTTTCTCTCTTCTCAATTTTTTAGTTTCTCTATATCACCCATTGAATTAATCTAGCCCCTTTAGGTCTCACCCCTACCTTTAATACCTATCTTCGTCGGCGGCCTTTGTCGATCTCGGAGTCGGAGTCAGTTGTGCAAGTTGAAAATTGCCAAGAACCCACACCACAATAAGAATCAAAGTTATAGTCCCCCTTTTATCGATACTCAGCAACACACAGTAGTTGAAATTAAGCTCCAATCCAATTAATTCGAGCCCCATATCACCTCTAAAATAGTGGCGGTCTCTTGATCTATCTCAACACATAATTTAAATGACCGTTCTCTTCCTCTTCCATAAATGTCTACTATATATTTTCACGCCCCTTTAATCTCTGCAGTCACTAAAATATGAGAGGTTTCAACAATTGTTTCAATTTAACCAAATAAAATGGAAAAGCATATGTTTTTTATATCTCAAATGATTTTCTCCACAAATTTGGGGCTTCAACTGTTAAAGTCCCAATGTGCGTGGTTGGACACCATAATTTCTCAGCTTGTACAATTTTTTAAGAGGTTGTATTATAATTTCTTAACAAGTTTTCTTTAACTATTAGTTAGTATTTGAAGTTTTTAATGGGAGAGTATAAGGAATACCCATTTTTTTCATTTTATTTTACAATATAAAGTGTTAGATTGATTTGCATATTAATTATGTGTTAATTTTTTTTACAGGTTTTGATACACCTTCCAAAAGCTCTACCTGATTATCAACATACATAAGTATCCACTCATATTTTAATTTGTGTACTAAATTATCCTTAATTATAATGTTTTGCTCTAAGATTATGGTTTCCACGTTACAAAGTCGCTCCTCCGGGGAAGAAAAATCTCATATTGATTTTTGATTTAAGACTTTTGTAGGAATAAACATCAAAACTTCACTTTTTATATTTAGCTCCTTGATTTCAATAACTGTTGTGTTAAAATAGGGGTCAAATTTAGTTGCTTCTAAACTAGTAAGCAAATCTCAACTTGATATAAATTAGAAATGTATCAGATTTGTCTTTGTATTGCTATTCTGTCATTATTTTTATTTTTGATATTATACCAGAAATTGTAAGTAAGAATATGAACAAGAGATATGTGAATAAGAATTACAAAACACACACCAACTGTTTGTTGAAAATACTTCAGGGCTTTTCACAAGTCTTCAATTGGGACGCGAGGTGAATCATCACCTCCACAGTTTATAAAGGGATTTCAATGGATGGGATTGGATTCTAAAATTGAAAAATGGACTTTAATATTCTCTTTAAATTGGTTGGTTTCGAACCTATGCACACCCCTAATGTTAATGCCCTCATTAAAGAGGCATTTTTGTCCTCTTAAATATCAAATTTATTACAAATTATTTTAAGAAAATAGTATTTATATTTCTACTTGCGAATGTTAGTACTTTATATATAATACCCTTTTTGTTCCAAATTAAGAGTTCACAGATCCCAAATTTATAGCCCACTTTCCTTTTCTAGACATAATCAATGATTCAAATTTTTCGCTAATGAACATGTGTTGATCTTTACAATAAACTGTAGGTATCCTTAACCCATACAAAAAGAGAAAATTAACTCTTAATTTGGAATGGATAAAGTATATTTTTACAATAAAACTATATAACCTCTAAGGTAAAAATGAATAAGTTTTTACAATAATTATGTTTAGCAATGAATCATTTGATGAGCTAGTTTTCTTTTTTATAAAAAAAATATTTTAGTTATATCCTTATTGTGTATTTTTTTTAAATATTATATTTATATTAAAAAAATAGTAAAATAATTTTTCATAATTCATTTCTTAACTCGTCAAGTCAATTAAAAAAATCTTTATTAACTTGTCAAAATGCAAACATAACATAAAATTTGTCCATGATATTTCATTAATTTATTATGCAAAAATATTTCCTTCAGATTTATTAACTTACAAAATTAAATATGGAAAAACATTCCATCGTATATTTATCACACAATAAATTAATTATGAAAAAGTAGATTATATGGCCATCCCGGGGCTTCCCTTCCGGATTACCTCTAGCGTACGTTAGAGGTTTGATTGCTTTCTTAGGGTGCTCGACCGTCATTAATGTGGGGGATAATGTGAGTTGTCAACCTATTTTGCACAAAATAGTCAAAACAAATATCACCGCCTCGAGAGAACGGCATCAAGGACAATACTGATGCTTGCAAAACCAAATAGTCCAAAGGTTCAGGGACTAAGTTACGAAATGAAAAGGTGTTAGGCACCCATCCTTCCCTTTCGGTCTCTCATGTTTATGTGTTAATGTTCTCCCATTAGACTTCGTGAAGTGTGTGATAATGTGCATAATATATGAGAAGAATGGAATCATTCAACTCGCGTCATGGAAATGGACAGAGTGAATTTATCCTCAGGAGTGTTCCCAAAAATAATAATTCAAAATATAATATGAATGTTTGCTGAATCACAAGTCGCTATGGAAGAGAGAATGTATACATAGGACGAAACACAAGAATTAGACATTTATAGATAATATATGTATATGATATGCATAAAGGAGGACTTGAATCTCGAGATTAACCTAATATGCATATGTAGCCCATAGGGCATCAAAGTCCACATAGTTTGAAGATGACATAGGGTGGGGTTGAATCCATAAATCCAACCGGGGGATTTCTCTTACGTGTGTGTATAGAGAAAATGTGTTTTAAGAGTGAGATCTGAGGTGAGAATCCATCTTTTGGAGTTTATAAATAAATCCTCTTTTTCTTATTTTTTTAAAATGAAAATAGATTATGTGCAGATACTACTAATAAATATTTGAGATTAATATATGTGATGTAGTGAAACAAAATGCTAAAGTAGAAATAAAGCAAATAATACTAAAATGAGAGAATTAGAGATAAGGATGGAGAATTGGACCTCCTTTTAAATGCTTGATATTGATCTTGGATATAAATATACTAATCTTGCAATGGTATGGAAAGGTGGGGGAATTGACCAAGTGAGGTAAAAAAGTGATGGAATAGAATGTGGAAAAATGACTTTATTAGGAAAGGGAACAACTCTAAAATCGAGAGGATGTTTATTGAATTACTGAGAGGTGTGTTCAGGGGTTCGTTTCAAAGTGAGGTCATGGATTCTATTTATAGGTCCAAGGGGGGTACCGATCGAAATAGGTCTGGATCTACTTATTGACATAGCACCTCAGGTACACTGCCGATAGGTAGTGTCCTTGGGTGCTACTTGGCAGTCCAGAATAGTTTTTTTGAAAAATGATAGTAAAACGCAAATCATAAGTTAAAAAATAGTGCATAGGGTGGACCATTGGTAAGTGTATTCAGATCGCTTAAAGAATCCATTGAGATACTCTCAGGACTGGGAGTTTACCAAGGTCAAATGGGTCTCGGAAGCTCCCGTTGGTCAATGAATACGAAGTTCTCAAAGCAAAACGAATTGTTCATCTGAACCGTAAGGCCGATTTGTGCACGGGATGGACTATTGTAAATGGTATTCAATTCCTTTCGATATTTCTTTCATCTTCATTTAATTAGAAGTTGACTAAGGTCATGGGTCCCAAAAGCGTCTGATGACCCTTCAGAGTAAAATGGGTCATTCGTTTGTATCGTAAGGTTGATTTGTGCACGGGATGGATTATTGGAAAGGGGATTCATAGCCCTTAAAAATTAATTGAGTTTTACTCAAACTGGGGAGTTTACCGAAGTTACACAGGTCCCTAGAGTGCCGAGTGGCCTCTAGATCAGTTTTCAAAGTAAAACGGACCGTTCATCTGGACCGTTAGTTTGATTAGTGCACGAGATGGACCATTGGAAACGGGATTCAGGGCCCTTCGAAGATTAAACGATCTTTCACTTAAGCAAGAGAGTTGACCAGAGTCAAAAGGGGCCTGGGAGCGCTGGTGGCCTCTAGATCAATTTTCGATAATGAAACGGACCATTTGTTCGTACCATAAGGCCAATTCATGCATACAATGGACCGTTGGAAATGGGATTTAGAGCCCTTCTAAATCTTATGATCTTTCTCTCAAGTTTGAGAGTTGATTGGAGTCAAACAGGACCCCGGAGTACTCAATGGTATTTAGATCGGTACTCGAAGTATGACCTAGGGTTTATAGTGAATGAGTGAGTGTTAGGGACCTAAGGAGGTGCTTAGGGGGGTCTTAGGATGGGGTGTCTACAGATTAAGCACATTTAAAAATAAATAAATCTCAAAATATATAAAGTAAAATTTAAAAAATACTTGTGTTTTTACACTAAAATGGTTTAACTACATTTTAGAGAAGACGAATCGCTAAATATAACCTTTATAAAATCCAAAAAATGATTTACCAACATTTTTTTCAAGAAACTTCCTTTAATTAAGTCATCAAACTTTCTCCAAAAAAATCATTTGGCAATTTTTTATTTTTATTGTAAACCTATTTTAAATTATTTTTTTAATAAATTTAGCATTTGAGAGAAAAAAAAGTCCCTTTAAAAGGGGCATGTGCATTGCACATGCTTTAATCTATAAGTGTTAGCGACTGGAATGGAGGGGTGTAATAAACAACATATCAACACTGAAAGGGTATCTAGGTACAAATAATATTTTAGTGGCTCAATAAAATTCTTCTAAATACTTTAAGAATTACATAGATAATTCACTTTTATTTTTTTATTTTTTGGGATCTTTTAACCTCCACTTTAGAATGGTTTAGTAGTCTTAAATCCAATTTTGATTACCACTTTTGATGTATTTATCAATTATATATATGAGGGGTAATTTGATCATACATGAGGAGAGAACATGTGCCCATTTTTTTTTATCAAAGATCTCAAACGAGAGGATATATATTGGTGACATCGCCCTGCAAAAATCTCGAAATAAGATACGGCCAATCAGATTGGATAGCTATCAAAGGTCAAGGAGTCCTACATGGATCAACCTCTTTTCTTTCCTCTATAAATGTAACCTCACCAGGGAAATGGCGCATAAAACCATTGTCATCAGAACATAATCAATAAAGAGAAAGAAACACCCAGTGGATGTAGGCACATTGCTAAATCGAGTACATACTGTTCTTTTGTGTTTCTGATTTAATTATGATTTTTTTAATTAACTCGAACTTTTTAATGTTATATTTAACTTTATCCCCGAATTGCTAATCTTTTTTGATATACACCCTGCACGAGGGGCTTATCTCAAAATATTGAATAAAAATAGGAATTTAAGTCGATGGATTTATTTGACTTTACCCTTCTGTATAATGTCAAATTAGACTTAACCCCCTATGTTGGGACAAAGTAAAAGGATTATGAAAATGGCCACCGACGCAAAATGTGTGTGCTACGTGTGTACCTAAGACTGAAGTGTAAGTTGGTCGCTCAAGTAATAACCCGGTAAGACGAGGTTGAATCCTCAGGGAATAGGTCATAAAACTATGATGAAGGTAGGGTTGGATTCTTAGATCTAGATTTCGACATGAGAAAGAAAGTAAAGGTAATGAGTTTGTAATTTGTGAAATATCTATTTATCTACACAAATTAAACTAAGAAAGTGAAAATCAAACTACCAAAAGCGAAGACTTAATCTTTTGGTTTTAAAAAAGAAAATTGAGGTTGGGATTCGATCCCCTAAATCGTAGAGTATCTCCACTAAACGTAAAGTTTTACAAAATTATTTAATTAATTAAAAGAAGAGCACAAACTAATTCGAAGCACCAAGTATGTTTTGGGCGCTATCCCACGTGATTATTGCTCAAACTTGTTAGCATAAACTACAAAATTAATTGATCAATTAATTAGCGCGAATGAAAAACTTATCGACACATAATGCATCCTAAAACACTCTGGTTGCTTTCAACAAATGCAGGTAAGAGGTTTACACTATTAATAACTATTAGCGTATCAAACTCCAATGATTAATTATTTAATGATGTTGAATTTTACATTTAACTTTTAAAAACCTATGTTGGGTTCATGTTGCACAACCCACTAATAGTGTAGCTAGACATTGATTCGAATTCTATGCTAATAATAATCACTGTGCAAGTGTTCATAATTGAATAATAAGAGAAAAATAATAGGCAATTTTATACCAAACTTTAAGAAATAAAGATGCAATAAAGAAATCACACCGATGATTTTTTTTTAAAATAGCAATTCTTCAATTAGTTTGATGTAGATAGGTCTAACCAATTAATATTGGTTAATTAGTTGCATAAAAAAGTGTAGAATGGTGATAATTAGACTCCTAGATGACTTAAACAAGTGCCAAAATTCGGCCAAGGAGGTAAAGATTGACCCAAACTACTTAAGCTAAAATGTAGGAAAAAATAAGAAATCTTGCTGGGAAACAAATCGAATCCTCAGGCTCGAACCTTCAAGAAAAGAGAATCGGTTCGCTTCCAGGACCGAACCGGTTTGGTCATTATGTTTGGAAATTCTTGTTTTGCTTGGTTTTTTTCCTAAATTGTAGATTCACCCCTTGTATTTCTCTTCAACTTCAAATTGATATAACTTCTTCACCGTAGCTCAGATTGAGGCATCGTTTCTTCTTGTGTTCTCATATGCTCGAGATCTTCAGCTTTCATGTGCTTTCTCCTCTGAGTTTTGAATGAAAATCTGTCATTTTTCCCTTAACATCCCTTTCTCGCATAGTTTTCATTGTTTTAGTTCTTTTCGTCCATCCAATTGCACGATTTACCTGTAAAACATAAAATACTTGCCAAAAAGGTTAGTTGTAATAAATATGAAATAAATTTAGAATAAATGTGATGTTTGAAACCATAAAAATACTGAAATTAAAGGGATAAATATGTCATATTCGTGTCGAATCACCCCCCGTCAAACTTAGAATGTTGCTAGTCTCGAATAATGTAAAAAAAATAGAATTAGGTTCTATTCATACCACTTATCAACTATGGGATATAATACCTTTTTCGCGGGTATGCGATTGCATTTAGTGTTTGCAACAAGCCCTTAAACCCCTAGGTTAACCTAGTAGGATGACTGGTGTCTCATGAGGGTTTGCGGTGAATTTATACACAAAATTCATTTTGTACCATATTGTACGACTCAAAGAAAGTATCAAAATAATTTAAAACCATATAATTTAAATTCCATAAAAATAATCATGACAAATTTTTATTTGACCGCAAACTTCCACCGATTTATCATTATGTTACTTTCAAAAAATTCGCTTTGATTCAATTTCTCACTGGATGCACTCATTAACGAATCACTCGGATAATGGTTTTTTCTCTTGGTGTGCGTAAAATTAAGAGTAAATGTAATGGACACAAGTTCACACACACAATTTGAAAGACAATAGTTATATGGTGAAAATATCTCATGAACGGATTACAGCTCAGGACCAATTTGGATTTTTCTTGTTAAATAAAGGAAAGAGATATTATTTTAGGCTCAAGATGACTTTCACAATGTTGGATAATTTTTTCAAAATTTTTACGGATAATATTTTTGGGTGAACAAACGATAGCTTAACTTCATATGTTCGAACTACTAATCAAATTATCGTATGTGTCTTGAGATTAATTTTTATTTTTGAGACATTTTTAGTTGCGTTTTCTTTTTTTTTTTTGAAAACTAAATATGTTTATTCAGATATAGGAATAAAATGCCAGCCTCTTCTAAATAGCTTACATCATTGTAACTCTCTAGAGGATTGAAAAGGAAGAGACTTAAATAAGGTTCTTTATATGACAGAACCTTTACAAGAGATGTGATAAAGATAGAGCAAATTAAAACTAACTTAAGACTAGATGAGGATAGCATTAAACCCCAGGAACAACTATTCATTGATGAAGTTTGGTAGACCCCATTTTTCGACTTTAAGCAGGCCTTTGACTTTAGATGGAAAGTCTTCAAGGTTATGAGAGAAAATCTCTTGATCAATCATACTTCCATGTTTAGCTAGGACGTTTGCTACTTGGTTAGCTTCTTTATAAATATGAGTGATAGAGTAGTTGATTTGCTTTAAACATTGATTGATTTTGTGGATTGTCCATTTGATTTTCCAAGGGACTTGAGCTTTCCCGTGCAGGATATCAATAAGAGCCTTTGAATCACATTCTATATGAAGATCATAATCTTTAAGATCCATATAATACTCTAATCCTTTCTTTAAAGCTGTAACCTCTGCCTCCATATTAGATATTTCTCCCAGAGAAGAGCAAAAGGCCCATACCATATCCCCAGATTGATTTCTCATAATGCCTCCACCTCCTCCCTTACTTGGGTTTCCTAGAGCACTGCCATCTGTGTTAAGGTTTAAGTAACCAGGAGGGGGATTCTTCCATATGATCTTCTGCCTTGGATTTCTCTTGGAAAGATTTGGATTTGGAATATACAGCTTCTTCAGAGTATTAACCTGATGTAAAACAGAAAAAGCATTAGTATTTACCCCCTCATACTTACTTTTATTTTTGTAGAGCCACAGACACCAGCAAATAATAGCAGGTATGAAAGAGTTTGTAATAGGATCAGACTTGTGACCATGTAACCACCACTGGAACAATTGATTTCTCACACTATTATAAGCCCTCTTGACTCCATATTTTTAGCGATATTATTCCAAACTTTATTAGCTAATTCCCCTCCTTCAAAAATATGATCAATAGTCTCCTCTGCTTAATTCAAACAACGTTGGCATTTATATGGACCTCTAATGACAATAGCTCTAACTTTATCATCTGTTGCAAGAAAATTGTTGAGCATTTTCCACACGAGGACTGAAATTTTTGTGGGGATTGCATTGTGCCAAATGAACTTAGAACTGAATTGATGCGAATTATTTATTCTACAGACCTCCCAAGCTGAAGACATAGAGAAAACTCCATTTGAATTTGGCTTCCATATCACATTGTCTTAAATGTCAGGTTTGATCTTTTGATATAGCTTGATCTTGGCAGCTATGTTTAAAGGGAAATGATTCTCCACTTTTTCCTTATCCCATTGAGAATTCGAATTCCAGAATTGATTAATAGCTTTTTCCTCTCCAATATCAGGGTCTTTGCATTCAATTATATCCCAGTTATCCTTATATGTACTGATGTGGCCTTTTCCGATTTCCCATATCATATTATCTTCTGCTATGTCTCTCACAAGGCACATCCTATTCCATGTGTGAGCACCACTTCTAATTGGGGCAGAATTTGGGTGGTATTTCCTATAGTAGGCTGCCTTCAAAAATTGAGACCACATAGTATCCTTTGATCTAAAATTCCACCATAACGTCATACTCAAGGATTTAGCAATATCATCCAAATTTGTGACCCCTAAACCACCTTCTTGAACAGGCCTTGTAATCACATTCCACTAGCACCAATGATGCCTATCTTCCCCATAACTTGATCCCCCCAAAAAAATTTCCATTAGGACATTTAGTCTATTGACAATAGACTTAGGAGGAGATAATGCAAAAGCATATAAATAGGCATAGATATAAGCACTGAATTAATAAGAACAATTTCCCCCCTGTAGACAGACATTTAGCTTTCCATCCATTTAATTTTTGTCTCACCTTTTTAACCATAGGCTCAAAGAAAGCCATTATTTTTCTACCACTATATAGAGGGCTCCCAAGATAAGTAACAAAGCCATTTCTAATTTGCATACCAGTACACTGTTTCAGGAAAGTTAAAGACCTGGGAGTGATCTTATTAGAGACTACCATATAGCTTTTAAATCTATTGATCAATTGGCCTGATTCCATCTCATATGAGCTTAACACCTCCATAATCTTCTTCACTTCTTTCTTCATTCGAGAGCTAAAAAGAATCAGATCATCAGCGTATGCTAGGTGGTTAAATTTGGGACATCAACCAATATACCTTGTTGCATCACTAAATTTCGCAAATTCCTTGATAAAACATTTGCCATAATTATGAATAAGCTTGGGGAAAGAGGGTCCCCTTGCCTCATGCCTCTGGATGCTTGAAAAAAGCCCACATTTTCCCCATTCACCATTATAGTTAACCAAGAATTTGAAATTAGTCTCCAAATCAGGTCTAGCCACTGTTCACAGAATCCCATGTTCCTCATTACTTTAATCAAGTACCACCATAAAACTCGATCATAAGCCTTTGTCATATCCAATTTCAGGATAATGTTACCCCCAAAATTTTTCGCATGAATCCTAGACATGCATTCTTGAGCAAGCAAGACATTTTCTGTAATAGACCTTCCTCTAATAAAACCAGATTGCATTTGAGAAATTATAGAGGGAAGAATATGAGAAACTCTATCATTTAGGATTCTAGAGAAAATCTTGTTAATAAAGTTTTGCATACTTATAGGCCTAAAGTCATTAAAAGACTGAGGATGAGCCACTTTAGGGATTAGAGCAATTTTAGTGGTGGTATATATTTTTGGAAGGCACATACCAGCAAAAAAAGCATGAACTGCTTTTAAAATATCATCTTGTATCTTATCCCAATAGGTGATGAAGAACTAGCCATCAAATCCATCTACTCCAGGACTACTCTTTGCATTAAGACCCTTCACTGCATTCTATAGCTCTTCCATAGTAGGCCATTGAACAAGTCTTTGGTTCATCTCCTCAATAACATTCTTTGGAATGACATCCATAAAGATACTTTGACATTGGAGATGTTGTATCTCTTCTGATTTGAACAATTGAGAAAATAAATCTATAGCTATTGAATGAATCTCCTCTTTAGGGTCAACCCAATCCCCATCTATGTTTCTAATTTTGTGAATTTGCAATCTCTTTTGTTTACCCCTCATAACTTTATGGAAGTAAGCAGAGTTTTGATCTCCATCTGCAGCCCATTTTTCATTTGCTTTTTGTTTCCAAAATTTAGTCTTTACTTTTAACTTTTGATTATATATAGCAGTAGATCTACTCAGCTCTTCTCTCTTATCCTCAGTAGGATTTTGCTCATAATAAATTTCTTCATATAGTAAATTATCCTCAGCATTTCTAGCCTCTTGAAAGATATCCCCATAGGTCAATTTACTCCATTTGACCAGCTTCCCCCTAATAGCTTTAATTTTCATAGAAATGGCTGTAATGGGGTTGGAGCAGGTTACTTCTTGCCAATTCTTTTTAACAATATCCTTACAATCCTAGTTAGAAGGCCAAAAATTTAAATATCTGAAACTTCTAGGGACTAGATTGGATGGGGGATCTCCTCTTAGTAATAGAGGAGAGTGGTCTGACATGCTCTTGTTCAGATGAGAAACACTCCATAAAGTATGAAGATCCAAACAAGCTTTGTTCATAACAATTTTGTCTAATCTGCTCCAAATACTGTGCTAAACATCCCTTTTATTGTGCCAAGTGTAATTTGATCCTTTATAGCCAATATCAATTACACCATTCACCTCATTGCATTCCAAAAATTCATACATTGGCCCTATTGAAACTTTATTTCCCCTATTTTTTCATTCATATCAGCAACTACATTGAAATCCCCTCCTACCCACCATAGAGAATCAGAACAGGTAGTATTAAGGTATTCCCACAAAAGTCTTCTTTCAATCCTATTACAACTAGCATAAATGAAGCTGCATAGCATAGGACTTGGACTATTATCTACCTTGATTTGAATAGCGATACATTGAGTCATATCAGAAATAACTTCCCACTGTATATCATACTTAAAGAAGCACCAAATCTTACTATTTTGGTTTGAAACAAAAGAATCAAAACCTAATTTAATGCAGTAAGATTTAATTTTATCTAACTGCTGCTTAGGCTCCGACACTATGATCAAATTAAGGTTATGCATTTTCTTCAGCTTTCTCAGTTTTCTAATTGAACCTTTTTTTGAAATCCCTCTAACATTCCAAATTAGGCTTGTTAGCATTTTGAATTATTCAGGGAAGGAGAGTTTGAGTGAGATCTTATAATTCTGAGAGATGCAGAGACTTGTCCTTTATACCTGTCTCCCCTATTGATTTTATTTATCCTTTTTACAACAGTAAAACCATCATCCACATCTGACACTTGGATTTTGGTTGAAATTACACTTCCTGGACTGTCAAAACTCTTACTGATATCATCTTCCAACCCATGTTCTTCGTCGGGAACCTGATTTGATTGTTGGGCCTGCTCTTGTTGTTCAACATCTATCATCTTTTCATTGTTTGAATCATTCTTCATACTCATTACAGAGTCTGCATAATTCTTTTCTTTCCCTTGATTTTGAGTCTCCATCTCTTAATCTTGAAGCTGAGTCTGATACCTTCCTGCATTACCCTCCACTTGATTCATCCCTATTGGCTCTTGATTCTGACTCTGATTAGATATTTGACCCGAATTCCCCTCCATTTGTTGCATCTCTGTAGTAGGCCTGGGGTAGTTTGGACCTTCTTGATCCAAAATAATATCTTTCTTTGACATAAAAGCAGTTATAAGCGTTTGACGAGGGGGCTTGATAGTTGACAGGTTCTCTACTAAAATCTCACCCTCTTCTCTATCTGCTAGTGGAAGACTAAAAGAATTATTGAAAGACCTCTGTATCCATTCTTTAGTAGACTCCTTTTTCTTCATATGAATATTCTGTTGAGGCAAATATAGAGTATCTGACTTCATCTTTTTCATGTAACAGCTATCTTGTAGGTGTCCTTTTTTTTTCACAAAAGAAACAAAAAGGGGGGAGATCCTCATACACAATAGATTGACAAAATCCTGTGCCTTTCTCCCAGGGCCGGCCCCATAGTTTTTGGGGCGCAAGGCAAACTTGTAAAATGCGGCCTTTTATATAATAATTTTTTTTATGCAAAATATATATTTTTGTATTTTTACAAGATAATAGGAAATGACTCAAATATATAAGCTGTGAGAATACTAATGATAAATATAATGTATCATTTTTAAACAATCCACCATGGTCAAAAGACCTACAATTATCACTCAGGTACTCTTCCTCCTCCCTCCTAAAAAAAAAAGTAAACAAAACAAGGATAATAAACTGAAAATATTAATTAAAATATGATCTTCTCGCCTTTTTTGTTGCAAAATCACTAATCAAGCTTGGATAATCAAGTTTTTTCACCATATCCTTTTCAATTGATAATAATGCTAGTCCATTCAACCTCTCTTGTGACATTGTTGATCGAAGGTAAGATTTGATTAATTTCAACTATGAAAAGCTTCTTTCTGCAGTTGCAACGGTGACTGGTATACTCAATAATATTCTATAAGCTATCCACGCATTTGGAAAAGTCCCATCCATTGTATGCAAATAATTCAACACATCAACGGCTTTTTTCACTTCCTTTGGCAAGTATTCTCTCAACAATTTTAACTCCAAAAATAAGTCCTTACCATCAATATCATAATGGCTTCCATGTTTGAGTTTTTCTTCAAGGTTGTCACACCGAGTCTTCAAACTATCATCATCCATGGACTTAAGCTTCTTCAAATCAAATAAAAACCCAAAAAACCCTTCATAACATTCGAATTGTTCAAACCTACTCTTAAGTGAAGAAATAGCTTGATCCACTACATGTAAAAAGTAATTGATTCGAAATGATTCTTCGCCTTAAAGTTCCACCTCTTTAGTAACACTCTCATCAAATTGCTTCTTTCTTTGAATGACTCATTTTTCACGAAACACCGCTTCAATTTCCATATCCATTGCTAATTGTTGTGCTTCAATCATGGCTTTTTTGAACCCATTCTCTCTGTAGTCCTGAAAGTATTTAATTAGTCCTTTCAATTGAACAATGGCAATATCAATTTGCATATCTTCTTTTTGTAGAAATTTACTAACAGTGTTGACAGCAAACAATAAATTATGCCAAATAATCATACTTAATAAAAACTCAAAATTCTCCATGTCATTAATTGCCAATGATTCGGCTTCGCTTTTTGTTTTCGGTTCCCGATCCACATTTGCTAAGTGAATTAACGCATCTCTTAATTTTCTAGCTTGAAATCTTACCGCTTTAACACTGTCAATGCGACTCTCCCATCGTGTTTGTGACAAAGACTTCAGAGTTAAACCTTCAACATGTTCTTTCAAAATATCCCATCTTTTGGTAGAAGAAGAAAATAAAGTATAAAGTCGTTGTACCACACCAAAAAAAGAAACAGCTTTAGAACAAGAGTTTGCCATATCACAAAGTGCAAGGTTAAGACTATGACAACCACACGAAGTGTAAAATGCTCTTGGATTTACTTCGAGTAACCTATTCTGAACACCTTTATTTTTTCCTTTCATATTAGATCCATTATCATAACCCTGTCCTCTTACATCACAAATATTAAGTCCCAAAGTTGCCAACACTTCTTCAAGCTCATTAAAAAGCCCTAATCCCGATGTATCATCTACCTTTAGAAATCCTAGAAAAAACTCCTCCACATTAATTTGACCTTTTGAAATATCAACACAACGTATAATTAAAGTCATTTGTTCCCCGTGACTTGCATCTGGAGTACAATCTAGTATGACAGAGAAATATTTCGCTTCTTTGATTGTGTTAATGATTTCACGTTTGATCTCACCCGCTAATAATTCAATAATTTCATTTTGGATTTTGTGGCTAAGATAATGGTTGTGGATTTCACCACTTTGATAACGTCGAATATGCTCTTTCATTATTGGATAAAACTCCACAATCATTTCAAATAAACCTAAGAAATTTCCATTACTTTCTTGATATATCTTCTCATTATCTCCTCGAAAAGCCAAACTGTTCTTGGCTAGTGCTTTAACAACAGAAATTATCCTCACTAACACTTCTTTCCAATGCTCTCTCTCTTTATTTATCATTTGTTGTACCTCTGAATCAATTGTTTCATTCTTTTTCAATCTCATTTCTAAATCAAGCCAACTTTTCATGCAAGAAATATGTTCATTACCCCCCTCGTGACTTAAAAGCCTCTGACTAATATTTTTCCAATTGTTAAATCCGTCAGTAGCCAATTCAGTCTTGTTCTCATCCGACCTAAACAATTTACAACAAAAGAAAAATACCCTATTTAAAGAAAGTGAATATACCAGCCATCTTCTATCACGCTTCTCTCCATTCAACCATTGTCGAGTGTAGTGCACTCGAGAGAAATGTCTACCATCATTATCTTTAGGAAAATCAACAACAACTCTTATGGACCCTCGTTCCACTAAAAGCTCTCTATGGTTTCTACCAATCTTATCCCAATTTCCAGGATCATAAATATTTAACGGTCCATATTCATTACTAGATTCTTCATTCACCAAATTTTCATGCTCTTTGTTTAAATCTTCTTCATTATCGTTCTCATTAATATCGTCTTGATGCACCAAATTTTCATCTTCAATCAAAGCTTCTTCATTTTCATTCTCATGTTCATTTCCCGTTTCATTCAATTTAAAAATAAATTTATCAAGAGCTCCCGTTTAGGATTGCATAAATTTTTCTATCTTTTGCTTCTTCTTTAATTTTTCCCATCCAGAAACATACTTTCTAGGAGGCATGGTGTAAATACACAATAATTCAACAATCAATCTAAAAAATTCCAACCGCAACCAAATAAAGGAACAATGGAATCTGATTTGCTGAATTTGTAAATCAAACTTGAAAGCCTTTCCTCGCTAAAAAAATCCAGAAAATACATTAAAAAAATTAACATCATGAACTTATTACACAAAAAACATTAACATTTAGGACAAACATAACAGCATTTAGAACAAAAAATAAATAATAATAAACAACATTTAGAACAAAAAACAAACATAAATCAGGTTGTACTCTTTTTTAATGTTATTAGTTTTTTAATGTTTTTTCTTTTAATAAATTAGGTTGCAATTTTTTTTTAGTTAACTTAAAAAATATTACTAATCAGGTTGTACTCTTTTTTAATATTTTTTTTAGTCAATGACATATTAATAACAAATTTTATTAAATAAGGCCAGATAAAAAAAAAGTAACTAAAAAACGCAACCTAATTTTATTAACAGATTTTATTAAGTTAACTAAAAAAAAAAACGCAACCTAATGTTATTAACATATTTTATTAATAACAGATTTTATTAAGTTAACTAAAAAAAAAAACTCAACCTAATTTTATTAACAGATTTTATTAAGTTAACTATAAAATAAAACGCAACCTAATTTTATTAATATATTTTATTAAGTTAACTAAAAAAAAAACGCAACCTAATTTTATTAATAGATTTTATTAAGTTAACTAAAAAAAAACGCAACCTAATTTTATTAACAAATTTTATTAATAACAGATTTTATTAAGTTAACTAAAAAAAAACGCAACCTAATTTTATTAACAGATTTTATTAAGTTAACTAAAAAAAAAACGCAACCTAATTTTATTAAGTTAACTAAAAATAAAAACGCAACCTAATTTTATTAACAGATTTTATTAATAACATATTTGATTAAGTTAACTAAAAAAAACGTAACCTAATTTATTAAAAGACAAAACATAAAAAAATTAATAACATTATATGGAAAAAACAACAAACCTCTTGAGGGAATGAGAGAAGAGAGAGAAACGGCCTCTTGAGGGAATGAGAGAAGAGAGAGAACGGCTGCAGCCAAATAAAGGGTAGGTAGGGTTTATTTTGGGTATAAAGAATAGAGGGGTGTTAATGGGCTTTTAGTTTAAGAATTTTGGGCCTAAAAATTTATACAGCATACTAATAAAAAATTTGGGCCTAAAAATTTATATAGCATACTAATGAAAAATTTGGGCCTAAAAATTTATGTCAAATTTGGGGGCCCAAGGCGGTTGCCTCATTGGCCTACTCCTTGGGCCGGCCCTGCTTTCTCCTTATTACCAATCCAAACTCTAGAGGGGAGAGTTTTCTTTAAGTCCACTTCAACACAAACCCTTGCTTGACTTGGTCTAGCTAATGAATCAGTGGCATTATCAACTTTAATGGGGGTTCCAACAACTTGAGCAATAGAAAATAAGGCATTTTGGTTGTAAAAGTGAATAGGTAAAAAGGGCAAATAGATCCATGATGAAACTATGGAGGATTCTTTATTGGGGTGAAAATCAATATCCCATTTAAATGATCTCATGGGATATCTTTGGATAAACCAAGTTTCTTTGAGCCAAATTCTTTGAAAGTCCTCCATGTGGTTTAAAGGAATCAAAATGTGTTTTTGATCAATGAGACCAATGTGACATGTTGATTTAAGGTGTAAAGAGGAGAAGAAAGCACGAATATCATCTATTGAAGGTCTACCATGGGAGAATTTCCCCACGATAGTATGCTTGAAAGGACTGGCCATATCTTGCAACATGGATTCTTCATATAGGATAGCAGGTTCATCATTGTAGGATGAGACATCTTGTAAAGCACAACATACATGCCCTTGAGATCCATGGACTTGAGCAAAGGTACGAGGCTTATTTTGGTCAGATTCTTAAGCAGTTTTATGTGCATGAGGGGGGTCTATAGAGCAGGCTGTAGATTTAGGTCTATGTGGATGGAGGGAAGGGAAAGAAGAGGTGCCTACCCCCATGATGGAGGCAGGTAGGGACGCCATGCAAACCCTAGATAGTTGCATTTTCAAAACAACATCTCCACCCATTTTTTGTACCCGATCATACAATGATTAAAGATGAATGACAATTTTTCCACTAAAGGAACTTTTGAGTTGTTTTTACTCGGATTGATTTAATTAATAAAAATTGAGGGTAATCACAAAAAACTCACTGGATTAAAATCTCCACATCTATTCGTGTAAGTTGTGAATTTTCGTTCAATTTTCGTTTTTGGTCAATTTCGGCTTGGTATAATGGAATTTCTACAAATTGAGACTTCGAACAAAATTTAGTAATATTTTTAAGGATTTTATATTCCATTTTTTATTTATTTTGACCTTTTTTTACCCTTTTCAATTTTTCGGGAGCTTTTCACATTTTTCATTTTTTTGGGCATTTTAAAAATTGTGAAGTTTAAAAGACGCACTTATACCCCCTAACTAAGTCTTTGCATTGTCCATAGTAGAAATGACTAAAATCTAAATAACAAAAGGAATTGAGTGCGAAATATAAAACAAACCAAATTTAAAATGTCTTAAGATAATATAAAACTGAAACACGATTTTTCATTAATAACAAGAGAGAATATTAAATAGTTTATTATGAAAAATAAAACAACGAAACATAAAGAAACTACATAAGGAAATGCATGTCCACAAAGAGCTTAACGGGAAGGATCAAGGGCGTTGAGGTTATGAGCGTAGGCATCCATGTAATAGTGGAGCAAGGCGGCCCCTGGACCCATGCTAAAACGATAGAGGTTGGTTTGAAGTCGCATCATCATTGAGGTATCGTAGTGGTAGTTGACCCTAAATTCGTCCCTATCTTGATGATACTCTACTAGGGACTTGTTAATTGGGGACACAATTTTTTCCATGCGATTATTGATCATGGTCTTGTTATAAGAATGCTCATCGAAATCGCCCTCAAAATTAGGGATCGTCGGATCATTAACTTCTTATTCGCAGTGGTCAAAATCCCTTCTTCCTCATCACTTTCTTCTTATTCTACGGCTTCTTCCTCATCTTCACCCCTCCTCAATTTTGAGATCTTAAAAAATTAGACGAGGGGAAACACTACCGAATAGATATGACCCGATACGATATGGAGGAAACTTATCAAGGGAAAATACTACTGCTCGTAACTCTTTCTTTGTGGTAGAGTAGTTTAATTGGGGTCTGAATAAATTTCGACTGATGTAGTATATGACACGTGCTTTCTTATCTCTCTTTTGCCCAAAACAACCCCTACCGCAAAGTCACTTACATCATAGATTGTCTCGAATGGAAGGGTCCAATTTGGATCTTTCATGATGGGAGCGGAGATGAGCATGCTCTTCAATTTCTCAAATACCCCTTGGCATGCTTCGCTCCACTCAGATGGGGCATCCTTCACGATTAAGTTAATTAAGGGCCTAACTATGGAGCTAAAATCTTTAATAAACCTACGATAGAATTCATGTGTCCCAAAAATGAGCACACGTATTTTAGTGACTTGGGTGGGGGAAGTTCGACACTGATGTAAATTTTTTCCCTATCTACTTCTATCCCCTTGGATGATACAATGTGGCCTAGAATTACTCCTTCATTAACCATGAAATGGTATTTATCCTAGTTTATCTTTTTCACACATCGGGCAAGTACCTTCTCAAGATTAGCAAGACATTAGCCAAAAGAGGGTCTAAAGAAGCAAAAATGATCCATAAACACGCCAAGGGATCTCTTAACCATGTCTCTAAAAAGACTTAGCATGCACCTTTGAAAGGTGGCATGCGCATTACACAATCAAAATGTAATCCTTTTGTAGGCAAAAGTGCCAAAAGGACATGTGAAGGTAATCTTTTCTTGGTCAAACACGTCCACCTCTATTTGGTTACACCCGAAATAACCATCTAAAAAATAGTAAAATGGGTGGCTCAAAACTCTCTCGAGCATTTAGTCCATGAAGGACAACGAGAAGTGGTATTTCTTAGACCCGACATTGAGTTTATAATAATTAGTGCAAATGTGCTACCCGGTGGTGGTACATTTTGTCTCCATTTGCGCTCTTAATCACGGTCACCCCCGACTTCTTGATAACAACTTGGATTGGACTAACCCATTTAATATCAGAGATGGGATAGATGATGCCTACGTCCAAAAACTTTATGATTTTCGTTCTCACTACAGCTTTCATGATTGGGTTTAATCTTCTTTGTATTTCCCTAGATGGCTTCATGTCCTCCTATAGGTGGATTTTATTGGTATATATTAAGGGACTTATAGCTTTCAAATCTGTTAAAGACCAACCAAAATCACTTTTGTGCTTTGTCAAAATAGCCATAAGCTTACCTTCCCGCTCTTTATCTAGGCTAGAGGAGAGAACAATAAGATATGTCTCATCCTCTCCTAAATGAGCATATTTGATGTTGGAAGGTAGCTTCTTCAATTCGAGTTTAGGAAATTTAACATCATAGGGAACCTTGTAGGAGTATCTCAGTAGTAATTCCTTAAATCGGGAGACCCAACTTACATCTCTCACATCGTCCTCAATCGCACTCGCATCTAGAAACTCCTTAATCCTTCTCCCCTCTCAAACGAACTCGGAGTAATCCCTCTCACTCTCGCTAGCCATCATTAAACATGCCTTAAGATGATCTATAAGATTATTACCCTTAAAATGTTCATGTACTACCTCCCCGATAAGACCCATGTCATGTAAATCGTCCTCATCACCCATTTTCTTGGTGATGTTGAAGATATTCGTTTTAAGTGTCACATTCCTGAATTTGAGTTGCATTTTGCCATTGCGCGTATTAATAAATTCATTAGTCGTAGCTAAGAAAGGACACCCAAGGATAATGGTAACATGATAGCTCGATGGAGAGGAGGGCTCCATGTCCCAAATGACAAAATCTACCGAGAAGTAGAAAATTTCAACTTGGACGATCACCTCCTCAACTACCCCACGAGGTACCTTCAGGGAATGATCCGCAAGTTGGAGAGTAATTTTGATGGGCATAAGATTTCCCAAATCAAGCTTCCTATAGATGGAATAGGGTAGAATGTTGACACTATCGCTAAATCTAATAAAGCTCTCTCGATTCTATTATCTCCAATGATGCACAGAATAATAGGGGGTCCCAAATCTTTATACTTCGGTTGGAGGTCACTCATAAGTACCGAACTCACATTTTGTGCTAGAAAAACCTTCTTCTTTACCTTTAATTTATGTTTCATCATGATCAAGTCCTTTAAGAACTTAGAATTGCGGGAATTTAGTTTATAGCCTAAAAAAAAGTAGGTTTAGCTTCACTTGCTTAAGCACCTCTAAAATGTCATCACGGGAAGCACCTTTAAGAGGAGGGAACCATTGAGGGTTTGGTGCAGCTGTAGGGGATTTCATTACCACTTCGGGCCTAATCGTGCCTTCCTTATCACTCTCATCTAAGGGGCATCTTCAACCGCTTGCATGCTGAGCAAAACCTCCATATCTCTTTTTATGTCTTGTGAAGGAGGTGACAAGTCAACAATTCTTCCACAACTTACTTCTTTACAAGTTATTAATTTTAATCAGTACTAGAGATCACACAATTTTGACTTTGGGGAGGTCGTTGGCCTCGGACAAAAACTTTCCCTTCTTTTGGACACACAACTTAGGTAGCGATGCCTTTAGGTCGGCAAAGTTTTGAGCATTTTGGGCATTAATCGTTAACAAAGTTTGCTTAAATTGGCAAAGAGTGTCCTTGAGACTCTTCCATTATGGCATCACATAAGGCATGGAAGGAGGCACTTGCATTCATGGCACTTGTTGAAAAGGTGGAAGTGATGGTGGTTATTGGGCAACATTTTGATTTAGATTAAACAATGCGTTCGGTTGCCCATAATTGGAACCACGATGGTTTAGCCATGAAGGATTATAAGAGTTTTCATGTGGGGAGTTAAAATTCCCTTTATAAGCTCCCACGACTTCAACTTTCTTTTGAAGAACAATTTTATAGGCGGGGATAGTTGGACATTACTTCGTTAAATGTCCCACTTCACAAATCGTGCAAATCTCCTCCTTTAAAGATCGAGATGGGCCGAATGTTTCTCTCCCCCTAGATTCTACCACATCTTTTAGCCATTTGTCTAATTGATTAATTTGAAGGTTTAACTCGACTTCCTTGTCCAATTGGTAGACATGGATGTGGAAGGAGCTGTTGACTATTTCTAGCCTTGGGTTGGGTGTTTGAATCTGATGTGTCCCAAGATTGAATAATCTCAATGACGTACTTAAAGTGGGACTCCGCATCATCCGCATCTAACCCCAAAAACTCTCCCAGACACATTGTTTTTATGAGTAACTTTGAGCTTTATAAGAGGGTAGTGTGACTGGGGTCTAGTAAGATGTTGAATAGGGTGAGGCGTGACCCACTTCAATGAACTCTGCCTTCAAGGTTCTCAAGAACTTCTAGAGAAACTTCTGGTAAAACCTTCTCCTTTTGGTAAAAATGGAACTTAAGTTGGAACTCACTCCCTGCAAGAAGATGAACTTCACGACAAGAATAGTAACTTTTCTCACGAGAAGCTCCTGAGAGTGATGGCTGTCAGTGAGGAGTGAAAAAATAAGTCACTTTGCATTAGAGAGAGAGAGAGCATGCAGAGAATATTAGGAGGTTCTGGTGTGATTTTGACAGAGTAATAGTATAACTTGAGTTATGATATATGGCTTGACCTTGCCCAGGAGGTCCAATTTATACTTGGGCACTAGGACTAAGTTGGCACTTTTTGGGTGCCAAAACTTAGGGGGTTAGTGAGGGACAAGGTCTGCAATGTACCTTTTGTCCTTATCTGTGTGTAGCCGTCTGTCCCTTCTAATAGGTGCCACCTGGTGCAAACCAAAGTCAAAAAGCAAATATGTTTGTGCTTGAAGACAAAATATCCAATTTGGTAAATATCTTTTAAAACGGTAACTTGTGGTACAAAATTTGTAAACTTAAGAGGGGGGTCTTAAGGATCCCCTTCTTTAAAATTTTTTTTTTATATAAAGAAGGTTCATTTCTGGTGAGTAACATATTGGTCGCTCATTTCAGTTATGACTCGGTGTGAACTGTGTAAAACCCTATGGTCTTTCTACTAGTAATCTCTCAAACCTAAAGTTCTAAGTGGTTGAGCTTGCTCAACAAACCTCGTTACTCAGTCGCCAAGCCAAAACTATCAAGAGATCCTAACTGGACTATTTGAGCCCCGCCCTCTCAACTAGACTACTTGTACAAGAAAATAAATATTAGTACTTTTGTTCTTTAAAAGAATGACTTTTCATGATGAGGGGTTGCTTATGGTAGCACCTCCCTCATCCTGAGATGTTTTATTCTTTGGGTCACTATTTTTTACCTTCTTACTGTAGAATAAAGACTTTTTCGAGAATCTTCTAGGGAAGTCCTTTACTGTGGGATTCCTTACTAGATTTTACATTTTTAGTTGGCCATGGAAGTTGAGGGGAGGTCCTTAAGGGTCCCTCACCCAAAATGCTGGAAGTTGATGGGGAGGTCCTTCAGGGTCCCTCGCCCAAAGTTTTTTGGAGGTTGAGGGTGAGGGCCCTGAGGGTCCCCTTCCTGACCTTAAGGGTCCCTCGCCCCAGAATTTCTGGAAGTTAAAGGGGAGGGCCTTAAGGGTCCCTCGCCCAATGTTTTTTGGAGGTTGAGGGGGAGGGCTTTGAGGGTCCCTCGCCCCTGAATTTCTAAAAGTTAAGGGGGAGGTCCTGGATGGTCCCTCGCCCCAGAATATAGTGGGCAAGCTTGAAACATCCTTCTACAAGCTTAGTGTAAGCCCGTGATGGAAATAAGAGATAAGCCTCCTCTTCTCAAAACCATGATGTGGGAACATGTTAACCAAATCGTTAAACCTTTCCCAACACCTATCAAAGGGCTCATTATAGTTTTTCTTAAAAATTTGAATTTGGGCCCTAATAGAGTTGGTCCTGTGAGCGAAAACTAACTTTTGGAGAAATTTATCTTGCATGTCTCTCCGTGTACGGATAAATTTTAGTGCTAAAGAACAAAACAAAGTCTTGGCCTTGTCATTAAGTGTAAAGGGGGAAATCTTTAAACATACGACGTCTTGGGTGAAAGCTTAATTAGTAAATGTTTTGCTCACCTCCTCAAACTCACGAATATGGAGATAGGGCTTTTTCAACTCCATGCCATGAAAAGTAGGAAGAATTTGGATCATTCCGTTCCTAAAGTAAAATTTCCCCGCATTATACGAGAATATAATGCATCCTGGAGCAACGATTTGCTCAAGGTATAAAAGGTCTCTTTTAGGGACGTACGACATCACACCCTTTCCCGTTCCGAAACTAGCATTGTCTAACATCATGCTCACACTTGAAGGATAACTATCCTCACAAAATTTTTTAGATGTTCTACTCGCGGTGTGAGTACTCGGTGTAGGAGGTGGTCCCCAGAAATTTGGGGTGTTATTGCTAAAAGAAGGGAGTTCTACTATTAACTCCGGATTTTGAGTGGGATGAGTATTTTTCGTTTAAGGACTTGTGAGATTTTTTTTATTTTTCTTTTTTTGATTTTTTTAGATATTTGATTGTCTTTATTTTTTATTTTTATTTTTGGCTTTTTTGGACTTTATGATTTTTTTTTAGCTTTTTAGAAATTAGAGTCAATTATGATCAATTCGACCTAAGCTACAATCTAACTAGTCCCCGACAATGGCACCAAAAACTTGACGCGACGCAAAATGTGTGTGCTGCGTGTGTACCTATGGCTCAAGTGCAAGACGGTCTCTCAAGTAATAACCAAGTAAGAAGCGGTCGAATTCTCGAGGAATAGGTCGTAAGACGATGTCGATGGCAGGGTTGGCTTCTTAGATCTAGGTTTTGACTCGAGAAATAAATAAAAGGTGGTGATTTTATAATTTGAGAAATTTTTATTTATCTACGGAAATTAAACTAAGCAAATGCGAATTAAACTACTAAAAGCAAAAACTTGAACTTTTGGTTTTGAAAACACTTTTGGAAAAATAGTATTGAGATCCAATCCCCCGAATCATAGAGTATCGCCGCTAAATGTAAACTTCTACATGATTATTTAATTACTTAAAAAAAAGCACTAACTAATTCGAAGCACCAACTATGTTAGGGTATTATCCTGCGTGATAATTGGTCAGCAAATTAATTAATGCAAATGATAAATTAATCAATGCATATAATGCATCCTTAAACACTCTGGTTGATTACAAAAAATGGATTTAAGAGACCTACAATATTAGTTTCTATTAATGTATCAAACTCTAATGATTAATTGTTAATGATGTTGAATTTTTCATTTAACTTTAAAAACACTTGGTTGGGTTCATGTTTCCCAGCCCACTAATAGTCTAGCTAGAAATGGATTCAAATTCTACTATAATTATCATCATCATGCAAGAGTTAATAATTGAATGACAATAAAAAATAATAGAGAATTTTAGACCAAACTTTAACTAACAAAGATGCAATGCACGTAATTCACACAAATGAAAAATTATGAAAAATATAAATTATTTAATTAATTTGATGTAAAAAAAGTCCAATCTTTGTTCTCCAATAAATACTAGTTAATTAGTTTCATACCAAAGTGTAGAACAATATAATTAGACTCCTAAATGACTTAAACCAGTGCCAAAATTTGGCCAAAGAGGTAAACATTGACTCAAACTATTTTAGCTAAAATGTAGGAAAATATAAGAAATTCCGTTAGAAACCAAATCCTCAGACCAAACCAACCCTCAAGATTGAACCCTTATGAAAATCGAATTAATTTGCTTCCAGTACCGAATTGGCTATATCACTGGGTTTGGAAATTCTTGTTTTTCTTGGTTCTTTTCATCAATTGCAGATTCACCCCTTGTATTTCTCTACAACTTCAAATATGCAAGACTTATTCACCGTAGCTCGGATTGTGGTGTAGTTTCTTCCTGTGTTCTCGTGAGCTCAAGATATTAAACTTTCATGTTGGCTCTTTCTCTTCGATTTCTAAATAGAAATTTACCATTTTGCCCTTGATTTCTCTTTCTCCCGTAGTTTTCACTGTTTTGATTCTTCTCTTCCATCTAATTGCACGATTTACCTGTAAAACACATGAAAAATACACAAAAAATAAAATACTTGCCAAAAAGGTTAGTTGTAATAAACATGATACAAATTAAAAATAAATGTTATGCTAGGGGATAGCAAAAATACCGAGATTAGAGGGATAAATATGGAATATTCTTATCGAATCAAGGGGTTAAGTCAAATTAGGCGTTAATATTTTAGGATTAAGTCAAAATGATGCTAGATTTAATTACCACTTTCATGACCGATACTTCAACAGATGTGGTCAATTGTTGAACCTTATAGTAATATACAGATGAGGTGCCTTTATGAGTGGGTCTAACATCTCCCACACTAGTTAGAATTTTAAAATTTATTTTATGTCTAAAATCATCAATACTAACATCTTCAAATAAGTTAATACTTTGGTATACCACCAATTCTTTTTTTATGGGTGTAGAAATTGTAAGTGACTTCAGACCCAGGGGAGCTCCCCTACGGACCTCACACATGTAAGAGGAGAGAAATATCAAAGTTTAATACAATTATTTAAAGTGGTTCAGACCTCAGGAGAGGGTCTTATATCCATTGCCAAAGTTGTTGCACTTTTTATTAGATTATAAATGAGTTATTACAGAGAGATCTAGAGTTTTGGTCAAGAGAGCCTAAGGTCTTGCGTCCTTTATCAGTGATCCAAAGGACCTTTGGAAGTAATTGAATGACTTCTCTAAAGGTTCCTGAGTATTTCTTTAGGTATCAAAAAGATATAAATGCGTTTTATAACTAGAAATGACCCAAGTTATAAGTATATTCTCTCAACAACGGGTTAAAATGGTGGAACAATGAGTAATTCTTGTGAAATGGTAAAACTCTTTGTTCCATCTAAGTCTGATTTCTTGAATATGTATTCATCCTTTAACCAACCCATATTTGTATGCAAATAGTAGGAGAGAGAATGAGTTGTCTGTCATAGCATGGCTGGGGTTGCTCTGAGGTCTGATATTGTAAGCAAGGGGGTGGAGTGTTGGTAAAAGGATTTTTAGGTTGTGTAAGGTGGTTTTGGTAGCATTAAATACTAATGGGATATTTTAATGCAAGTGGAATCGAGTCATGGAAATAGTTAGAATAGTGTTATGCTTTCCACTTAACCAATTTCACAGGTTCTCTGTCGGAGGTCTGAGATATCTGGAACTGCTATAGGATTGCCATGGCTTGTCCTTGAGGTGCTATGCAATAATATAACTCAATTCTAATGGGTAGGTGACCTTGAGAGGTTATTTCTCTTTGGAATGAGGTTTGTTCCTAGTATTAGACTTGATAAAACCCTAATGTCGTGGTCTATGAGCTTGATTAAGGAGACATGTTAGAACGATTGACCATATTAAGAAGACGGAGCAATGACTAACGTTTGATACAATACCTTAGATTTTTTTTTTAGTTCAACGGAGGTCTTGGGGGGGAAATAATGATCTGTCTAAAGTCAGAGGTTGATCGTAGGACCTCTGCTCTTTCTTGAGGATATTTTAGGTTCTCCATAGCCTTTTAAACGCCAAGTGTAAAATAGAGGAATCATAAGCAGCCACTTATTTCTTCCTTCAAAGGCTGCAAGGGGAGATATGTATCTTCTATACAAGTTGGGGGAATGTTGTAACTAGCTAGTGAGTATTTAGTCGTGATTAGATTGCATTGGGAAGGAGCTTGCATGTGGGCATGGACAAGTATTAAGGACTAAGGGTATTAATGTGGTTGAGGGGATTGAGGCGTCTGATCTTGGGTGCCAAAAAATTGGAGCTTTAGGATTTGGGGTCTATAAAAGATACTTTTGGGATGGGTTGATTTTTCCCCATTAGCTAAAGACATTTTCTCTCCTTATAAAATTCTCTTGATCAAGCATAAACCTTTTCCACTTCCAACTATGTATGCTGATAACATGTCCCTTTAAAAGGTCTTAGACCCCAAGCCCTTATCCTCTATTGGGCCTCATATTTATCCACCTTCCATTGTGGAGATAAAGGTTGAGACTTTTGGTTGCCCACACTTGTTACGTTCCCATAGGAATAAGGTTGATTATCTATGAAGGGGTTTTCAACCCTGACTTTACACGTGGGGCTCACATTGCCTCCTGTATCATGAAGTACGACATGGGGGAGATCCAGAAGAACTACTAAATTTGGAATTTATCATTTTGAAGGTTGCCAAGACTAAAGAGAGTGCATATTCAATGGTAGCCCAACATGTGTGCTTCCTTCAGTATGGGGCTAAGTTCTGAGTACCCTTATTAGTGTTGAGGATTCATAAATCTATTGGAATAAACCTTTCGCAATAGTTGGAAAACTCATAGAGACCTATGATGTCAACATTTTTTGCTTTTGGGGAGTCTAACAGAGGCTAGTGCGATGTTTCCCCAAATAGTTATTCAAATGGTATAGGGTTTAGGAGCAAAAGAAGGCACATGACAAGGGTTTGAAATATTTAGCCCCTAGGCCTATCGCGATTTCCTTTGCAAAGGACATACACAACCCCCCAAAAATTGAAAGGAAAAATTATTCTTTGTTAGGGGTGCTTAGGCCACCCCAGACCTTATTGAGATCATTGGTTTTCCTACCCTCTGGTGCACCCCTCCGACAATAATTAAATTAAAGTTTTCCTTTTCCTTTAGTACTCGAGTTGCCTCTATTTTGGGACCTAAAATTTTATTTATCTTTTGTAGAGGTTATTGAACCCACCATATCGTAACTAAACATAACTTTTCAGGCCCAAAATTTGACCTCTACCCCCTTTGAGATCTCAGTTACAACTAGGCATCTCTTTAACTGTGGGTTGGGGCTTGAGCCTAGGCCTCTAGTGTCTATGAGAGACCCTAAAGTCCCTAGAATTATGGCGATGGACACACTGGGGCCTAAGGTTTCCACTGAGGTTCCCTAGGTCTCCAGGGTACATACGACAAGCCTATAGGTTAGGCTAAGCCCTTAAGGACTGAAGGATTTTAACCTCAACCAATGAGCCTATCTCGTATCAGTTAGACTATTCTCCCTATAAGTGGCTTTGCCTTTTATCTCTCCTATTATTGTCATTATTTATAACCCTTTAAAAGATAACATTGGCTTGTTGTTGGTCGAGTAGATGAACATGAATAGTGGAGCATTGTTCGAAGGCCTGATCAAGAGATTCCTGCTGAGGCTTTGGTCAACAAGAAAAAGAGGAATAAGACCATAAAATGCCTAAAGTTTAGTACCTCAGTGAATATTCGAGTTCATAAGGCCTGGCTGGTGGAGGAGGCTATCTTGGGGCCTAGCCATACAAAGGACTCAGTGTTACAACCAGTAAAAACCATGCCCTTGCTGCAAGTAAACTCGGGGATAGGTGGGACCTCTGGGGCAACTCAGAGTTTTTCTTATATTCTAAGAGGCCTATATTCCTTGGTCTCACAAAAAGAAACATTAGAGAAGGTGGTGCTCCTTAAGAGGATGGGGGTTTAAAAAAGGCAACTGAGGTGTTTAGTACGTCAAATGGGCTAGCTATTATAAAGGGGAGGAACTTGTCGTCCCACGTGGTGGAGAGATATTTTAGGCCAGCTACAATTGAGGATATGTTTTCTTATCACTCAGTTGTGAATACACTTCGCTCATTAGCCAAAACAAATAATTTTGATATGGTAGTAATGCTGAGGAGTAGTGGAATCCTTACCAATGTTGAGAAGTTGGTCCATCTGATGGTAAAGGTATCTTCATGCCCATCTAATTGTTTTCATAGGTCTTTATTTTCTATTCTTTGTTCTCATATCCCATTTATCTTGCTGTCTCAGCATTTTACATAGGCCTTGTTGGTTGACGCTCTTAATGGCAGCAGAGCGTGGAAGAAGGCTATTGAGAAGACTACCAGTTGGGACCTTATATCAGATGATAAATGACCAGAGGTTATATATGGATGACCTTAATGAAGAGAGGGTTGTCTTGAAGTAGAAGGCCATCTCTTTGGAGCAGGAGAATCTATTGAATGAAAAGACTCTCAAGGACAGTGTATCTATAGTGGTTGTCGCTTGGGACTCTTTGGCCTGGGTTGAGGAACTACACGCTTTAATCAGGTTGAGCTCAAGGTGAAAACAGAGGATATCTAAGGCTAGAATCTTAAGCTCTACAGTTTTAATAAGAGACTTCTTTGAGTTTATGGGGAGGTGGAGCTTTCCAAGACCCGATAGTTGATAAGGAACAAACGACCTCGAAGAGCCAGGAATTTCATAAGACTTATGTTGAGGCCTTGGTCAAGCATAAAGAGATTCGGGGAAAGATCCACATTGTACTGCAAAACCGGTTAGATAACTACTTGGAGTCTGAGGTCTTCAACAAATATATCTTCCAGAACTTCAAGTTTGGTTTTAAAGCTTGCAAATCGAAGTTCCAGGCATTGTTCCATAATGTGTCCGTGTCTAGTTTATTTATTAAGGCCCCTAAGTTGAATGAAGAGAGATCATATGAAGAATATAGTGTTAATGATGACTCAGTCGAAACCTCTCCTCCTAAGGCCCAAGAAAAGGAACCCAAAGAAAAAGTCTTCTTATTTGCCATCATCAATCCCCTCAAAAACTGATTTTTTGTTTTGGTAAACTTCTTTGCCATCATGACACTTTGTTTTCTTTCTTTTTTTTACTCCTATGTTTTTATTTAGTCTCTTATTTATACTTACTTTACTTTTTATTTTTTTAAGGAAGAATTTGCATCGTCTGAAGTCCGTCTGAGGTCTTCCGAAAGGTAATATTCCCTTAGCCCCTAAGATTCTTAGTAAAAAAAGTAGCCTGAATAGCAAACTTATGAAGTAAAGACTGAGGTTCTGTAATGGGATGTTAGACCTTTAAAACATAGGATATCTGGAATTTCATACTTTTTAGGGCTGAAATACCAATATTGTTGTACCAATGCTAACCCCCCCCAAAAAAAAAAGAATCTAAAGGCCAAAAAGTAAACATGTGAAGGATCATAAGACCTAAAATTTGAAGTTTGGACTTGAAATTTATTCCACAATGGTTCCTAAGGCCTCTGAAACATTTTTATTTCTAAGAGAAAAACTTGCCTAAAAAATTATTGTTTGTCAAAGGTCCGGGGACCTTAGAACTTATAAATATATTCCACCTTAAGCCCCCACCCCACCCAATGGGTCCTGATACCTCTGAGCTTAGGTTCTTGGAACATTACAGTCCCCCAAAGGGCCTAAGGCCTATAAACTTAGCATTCAAAAATTCTGCGCATCCAATAAATGGATCATAAAACCTGTAAACTTGAAAAAATTTGAAACCTGACGTCCCACGAAAGGTCAATAGATTTGTAAACTTGGGTAAAATTTTAATTCGAAGTCCTACAAAGGGTCATAAGACCTCTGAACTTGATATACATTGAAATTAGGATTCCTTCTAAGGGTCATAAGACCTCAAAATTTAGCAAGTTTACAACCTTAAGTCCCCAATGGGTCCTAAGACCTCTGAGCTTTGGTGTTTACCAAGTATGAGATCTTGCACTGGAATTTTGAATAATTCTTTGCATTAAAACACTTAGCCCCCCCCCCCCCCCCCCCACCCAAAAAAATAAAATGAAAATGGAACTTTTTCTAAGTCTCAGACTTTTAGCCGTGGGCATAAAGAGGACTTCTCATATTTTAAAGTTAATCCGTTTCAAAAGATGGTGTCGAGGAAAGCAGTTTGGTGAGGGTTTTTTGCACTTTTCTATAATTTTGTGTTATTAAAAATACTTTTCGAGTACAAAAAGGGTCCTTTCCAGCTTGATTGTCACGGATCCTTAGACCTTTGTCAATTTTAACTAAATTAATGATGAATATCTCATTATCCACTTCTGTCTTTTTTAGTTCCTTAGACCCTTGAATATGGTCTTTTAGGTCGTCTAAAGCCTATAGTATTTTTTAGGGTATTTTAGACCTTTGACTATTAGCCTAAACCATGGCTAGAATCCTTTCAACTTGATGTTTGGGTCTGTAAACCTTTGCTTAAATCTAGATCCAAAGATGGAATCCTTGAAACTTGATGTTTTTCTCATCGTATACACCACATTCTAGGACCCCCTAAGTCTCTACTTAGGTCCCTAGCACCTTCCCATTCACTGCAAACCCTAGGTCATACTCTGAGTACCGATCTAGAGGCCATCGGGCGCTTCCGAGCCCCGTTTGACTCTCGTCAAATTTATCGTCAAAGCAAAAGCTCAATGAATCTTCGAAGGGCTCTGAATCCCCTTTTCAATAATCCACCGTGCGTGAATCGGCATAACGGTTCAGACGAACGAACCAAGTTACTACTGAAAATCAATCTAGAAGTCATTGGGTACTCCTGGACCCCGATTTATCCCCAATCAACTTCACCCCCGGAACAAAATCTTAATTAATCTTCGAAGGGCACTAAAACCCCTTTCTAACTGTCCACCCTATGTGAGAAACAACATAAAAGTTTGGACGAACAATCCATTTTCCCCTAAAAGCTGATCCGGAGGCCCATGGGCGCTCCCGAGCTATGTTTGACCAAGGTCAACTCTTCGACTCAAATGAGACTGAATGAATCTTTGAAGTACACTGAATACCCTTTTCAACGGTCCTCCCCATGGAAGAATCAACCTTACACTATAGATGAATGATCCGTTTTACTCTGAAGGATCGTCGGGCGCTTCCGGGCCCCATTTGACCAAAGTTAATTATTTGAACCTGGTGAAGCTCTTTGGAACATAGAATTTCCTCGCATAAACTTTCCAATGGTACACCCCATGTACAATTCTAACATACGGTTTGGACGAACGATCCATTATCGTTTGACAATCTTTCGTCTAAAGGAGCTATGG